>CM024334.1:2295870-2829358 GCA_014170255.2 Drosophila triauraria | reverse complement strand
GGGCGGCGGCCAGGAAGACCTGCGAAGGAGTGAATGGAAGGAAGGATATATCCAGTTATTACCCAGATAATGCCGCTAATAACAGCTAAGCTAATAACAGACGTTGTTCGTTTTAGTCTTTGTGTATTTCTCCTCGTTACTAAATGGTTTTGTGGTCTTTTTTAGGGATATCTAGGATTAGGGTTTTAATTATATTTTATATTTATTATTGTATTATATCTATAGTAAATATAATGTAATAAATATAATATATTATATATTTAATTGATAATAAATTGATTTTAAAGAAGGTTTTTCAGGGAAACGTTTAAGTTAAAATCTTTATGCTATGGTGAGACCTTAGGATCCGAAAAGTTGCGAAGTCTGTGAGGCAATCATAATTATTGATTCATTTTTAAAGAGAGAATTTTTTAAATAATAGTTAAACCATAAAAGATTAAGGAATTATTCATTAATATAAAGCCTTTCATAAATCTCTCTTAGCAATAATATTATCGAGCTATCGGAAAAATAAAATAATAGAAAATAAGAATAGAAAATTACTCCTATATAACTCTCCTTCTCAATAATAATTAATTATTTCTAGGGTTCCCTTAAGGGTATTCCCCGTTTCGACTCTGCCCGAGATCTCAATCCTGGTTTTGCTGTCTGACTGCTGACTTTTCCTCCGTGGAATGCCGGTGAAAAGGGGCAAAAACAAAACCAAACCCGCCAGAACGTGTCATAATCAAAAGCCCGTATCCTGTGGTTTCAGCTGCGGTCACGCAATTGTTCCCAGTCACGGCAGCGAAAATCGATACGAGCCAGAGAAAATAACAAAACCAAATAAAAGTAAAGGGAAGCCCACAAAAAACAAGCTCAGACTGGCACACAGTGCACTGACCCAATAACGAAGTTGAGGATGAGGTGGACTAAGAGCTGGCGATGTCGCCTACTTACACTGCTGATGCCATCCGGCTGGAAGGAGTGCTCCGACGACCAGGCCACCAGCCACCAGCCAACGGCGCTGAGAATGGCGTTCAGGCCAAACATGCCAAGTGTCAGGATGAGGCTGAAGGCCCTCGAGTGCTGTGAATAAGTTAATGCAGTGAGTGAGTGGGAGAGAAGGATCTGTGGAGATGTTAAAACCCACCTCCAGGCCCAGCATGAACATGCCAGTGACTAGGAAGACAGCGGAGACGCCGAGCACATCCGGCCAGGGCTCGTTCGTGGGTGCATTGCGGCCTGAAAGTAGGCAGCATTCTTATTTTAATTCTCACAGCACAGTTCGTGACGAAATATGGGGCACGCTGTGGCATAAATTAAGAGGTGAGTGGAAAATTGTGTTAAGGGAAATGGGGTTTCCCTCAAATTAAACAAAGAAAAAAGTGAGAATTTATTTTAATAAATTTATTTGAGGTTTGAAGTAATTCTACCTTTAATTTGGTAATTTTCCTTATTTTCTTAGCCATTTATTTAATTACATTTTAACTAAAGTAACCTTAAAACTCACCCAATATGAGTATCCTGGCCAATCCCCCCGTCATGGCATCCAGACAGGCACTCAGGGTCCTGGCCAAGGCAGCACAGGCACACATGGCGGCCAAGGCATCCAGCCAGATGGCCAAAAAAAGGCAGCCAAAGTCAAACTTATTTGTGGCCCTCACATAAGGCATTTGCAGGCTGCATAAACTAGTCTTGCATCTCGCTAAAATAATAAAATATAGATTGAATATAAAATATAATAAATTAATTAATAGAAAGAGGCCCCACCTGCCATAGTGCCATAAATGGTGGCCAGCAAAACAGCAAAGAGCAGACTCGGCGCCGATGCCTCATTGTAGACAATCAGATAGGAGATTACCGAGGTTCCCAGGGCCAGGCGGGCGCCACTCCCACTGCAGAGCACGTCCAGCAGGCTGAAAAAGGACGAAATAAATCGGAAAAATTAAAATAAATTGCCTGGCAGCCTCTCCCCTAATGAATACAAAATTGTGAGAATTAGGAACCGACCTAAGGTTAAGTTTTGCAGTAGAAATAAATGTTTGGCGGTTAAAACAGAAAAGTGGTTTTACTTTTTCAATTTAGGGCCAGTCTAAATGAGGTTTTTATTGGGGGTTTAATTAGGGGGTTTTACTTAGACCAACTTAAATCAAAAAAAATTTCAGAATTTAAAATTTAAAACCATTAACAGAACTCGAGTCTACGAATAACGACCTGGCATTTGGCTTTTTCAGACATGAAGTTAAGTTTTTATATGTGGACTAACCGAACGAATTGTTTACGGAAATTGAAGTGTTTCTAAATTATTATTAACCCCTTTTTTCATTATGTTAAAATGTCAAAGCATGCTAGACCAAAGTGACCTTTGAAACAAGTCAAAAAAATTATTTGAGAGACACTTAGCGAGCATTTTAGTTGGTCTTTTAAATTAATTTAAATTTATTTAAAAGAAGCTTGTGTCTTTAATGATGAAAAGGACTTACTTATGACTTTTTCATGAACATAATTCCAAAAAAACTCTACACATTGTTGTTGAACCGCACCAAACTCCTAAGAAAATGTTACTCAAAAAATACTTTTTATATTCAAAAGTCAAATTCCAAAAGATAATTAACAAATGAATACCTAATTTACGATGGTAAATGTTTACCCATCCCATTGCTAGACTTCTGAGCAATAAAAGTTTCGTTTACAAATATTTGCTTTGCCAACAGAAAAGTTGAAAGCCCGGAGAGGAGTGCAATCATCAGGATAAAACCAAAGTGACGTGACGTCTCTGTCACTTGGCCAGGACATGACTTTTGTGGTTTGGCAGGGAACACCCATACAGCCGCAACTGTGACCACAGTTGTGGGCACAGAGACAAACACAAGGATATAAGGACAAAGGACATGCAAATTTGCGCCTGCCAATTTTTTGGCGCCAATACTTAAAGAAAAAAATGAACAATAAATGGCACAAAATCAGGAATTAAATTAAATATTTTAAGCAACCAATCCCTTTTAGTTTTAAATACTTAAGTTACCTAAAAGCGCAATTAATATCTCTTTAAATCTAAATTCCATTATTATTCTGAAAATCCTTATTATTTTTCTCTCTGCTTAAAAGTAAGAGTAAAAGCCGCAGTCTCCTCGTCTGCGAACTGTTTGCTCTCTGTGGCTTCGGCTCCGGCTCTTGGAAGCCATGACTCATGGGGCTGGCTGTGTCCCGGGGATATCCTGTTACGCCATTGGAAATAGGAGCTCCCACACACCAAGCCACAAGCCATCTTAGCCACTGGCCTGGCCAATTTGCTGCTGATTGTAATTATGTGTACATTTCGTGCATATTTTAAGCAGCTCGATTATCCTAATTACAGGACTAGCTGCTGGCAGGCTCCTTGGTCCCTGACTTTGGCTTTGCTTTTGCTAATAATAGCACATTGGGGCATTTTCTGCATTTATTTTCTCCCATTTTATTCGCTTTTCGTATCTATTTTTAGTCGAAAGTAGTGCAAGCTTGTGCACAAGTAAATAAATAACACATTTAGACCCCACAATTTTCCTGCCTGTCTCTTGATTTATTTTCCGCTGCATGTGTGGGCTTTCAGTTAGTAAAAAGTAAGAAAAAAGCGTGGCTAACACAGAGACAACAAAACGGGAACAAGTTTTATGTGTTGAATGGAGGGGAACCCCCATTGTAGATAATTACTTGGTGGGTATGATGAAATACTTATTAAAAAAGAATACTCAAGTAATTCCCAGGAAAAGCATAAACTTAATTGGGAGTAATCAGGAAAGAAGTACTGGAAAAAAGCATGAAATAAAAGTGTTATTAAAAATGGGTTTTCGAGATGAAATTAAACAAGGTTTTAGTTATGTTTTATTAACGAGAAAAATCTGGGAAATGAGGGGAAAAGTGTTTGTTAATTTACCTAAGTAGTAGTTTTTTATTTAATGAATATTACATACATTCAAAAATGCTTGTAAACATTAAAAAATCATTTTATTTTTATGAAGATAATCAAGAAACTAAGAGAAAGCGCTTTATAAAATTACCTAAACCGTAGTTTTGTATTTTATTCACATTATTTTAATTCAAAATTGATTGTAAATATTAAAAAAACATTTTTATTAAATAAAGAAAATCAAGGAACTGAGAGGAAAAATTGTATTAACTTTACTTAAGCCCTAGTATGTACTTGTTTATTTTTTTATTTACATTCAAAATTGCTTGTAAACATTAAAAAAATATTTTATTTTAATGAAGAAACCTTTTAAAAATATATATAAAACTAGTTGCTGCTAGCGGAATATGTCGTGTTAAATGCATATAAAATGCTCGAACTAAGGTAAAAAATACCTACAAAATGTCTTGCAATTACAACTTAATGACAAGCTACTCTTTAAAAGATGCCAGCACACTTAAAAATTGTAAACAGTATAAAAAAGTGAAATTTATATCAACCTATGATTTCTTAATTCACTTTCTGTAAATTTAATGCGATTACTGTCCAAAACCCTTTCATAATTCAACTTGAAAAGCTTCCACATATGCATATATCAAGTATACGCACTGCGGACAAGGCAAAGGCAAGTCCGTAGGCGATACGCTTGCCAGTCAGTGTGACGCCGCTGGCCAAAAAAGGGCAAAACAAAAACAAAATAAAAGGAAAGAAAAAAATAAAATAAAATAAAAGAACGCCAAAACAGACAGAAGACAACAAAAATCGAAGGAGAAAGAAGCATAACCCACATGGCAATCAGAAATCAATTTATTGATTCCACGACAAATATCAGTCATAACAACCAAATAGATATGGTTCGGTGGGTATATATGTGACACAAATGATATAGGGATATATCCTACCTGCCACTCGACATGATGGTATCGCTTTTGTGGGTTTCCTTTTGGCTGGCACTTGGCCAGATTCAAAATCGGTTTTGTGTCAGATTTCGGACGCTAGTGGCTGGCATTTTCCCAGCCCAAGGGTTGATCTTTAATTTTCGGTAACTTGGTCACAAAACTTTAACACCTGACACTTGGCCGTCGCACAACTGATGAGCTTTCGGCCTTTAATGGCTCACACCGCGTTGGAGTCCGACCTGCTCCTTGACACGTAACCTGGGTGAAAAGTGGTGAAAATTCGAGCGGCAACGCGGAACCGCTCGTCTAAATTGGCCGCCATCCACTGACTGCTCACTTAAAGCTTTTCCGCTATTTTACTTTCAGCTTTTCCTTGGCCCAAGAAGCTTTCACCCGATTCCGACGGCGCTCAGCTGTTCCGGATTTGGGTTCGGACTGAGAACTGCTGTCCTGCGCAATGGATATTGTTTACGTTTACAGTTGGTTGGCTGTGCTCCCTTGGAAAAGCGGAAAATGGGCCTGGGGGGAGGGAGAATCCAAAGGGTCATTGCTTTTGATGCTTCTCAAGTGGCTGGCCAAGTGCAATCTCCTTTGCATAGCTAATGAATGACATTTTTGCTTCGGTTGCAACCTTCATTTTTCCCAAGATGTTTGAGTTTCCATTTGAAATTGATTTAATTTAAATTTTTTTCAGCAAATATGGGGCACTGTTTTTTCATTTAATTTAATAAAGTAAGGAAATGTAAGGATAATAAATAAAAATAAATTTGAGATAAGATAAATACATTACGAATTGTTTAAATCATTTTTTACAATCTAAGAGCATAAACCATCAAAGAAAATAAATAATAGAGGAAATTATATTCCTATAATATTGATTGTTTAATTTTCTAAAAATCTTGGGAAGAAATTTCCTTCTTTTTCTGTAATTTATTTTCTTAAATTAAAATCTATAATTTGTGAATGTTTTACAATTTTTCCCAAGAAATCCAATACCTTTACTTCACTAACTAAATAGTTTTAGATACAATTTAATTATTATTGTACAGTTTATCAACATAAATCTGTAACAATTATATAAAAGCAATTTGCTAAAATACATAATTCACTAATTCTTAATACTTATAGTTCCATATTTATACAAAACCTTGTTCTATTATTAGAATATACTAAAGTGTGAATCTCAGCTGAATTTAGCCAGAATATCAGGTTTATGGATTTTAACCTTATATAATAAATGCAAGAAATAAAAAATAACATGCATTTGAAGTCACGTAGAAAAATGCAAATAAATTTAAATGTCTAGTTTAGAGACAACACGAAAAATCTTAGATTAAAGTAGTAATTAAAAATGATAAAAAATTAAATAATAGGTACTTGAACACATATGAAAAATGAACTATAAAGCCACTTAAATAAATAGCTAAACATTACTTAAGAACAAAAGTCCATTTGTTAAGATTCAAGGATGGTCATCAAGGCACCTGTCCTCCCCTTATTATATAATAATTTGTATTCTATTTGCTCGCGTAGAATCATCATCATATCCTAACTTGTTAAATCTGACATTTATTCGAGAAGACGACGACCTTGACTTGCTGAAATGACTCTGACTCCCGCAATTTGTGCTAAAATCTGAAACAAACAAACGTGGAGCTAAGAAGCCAAAAAAAATAAACAGTTAAGACCAGATCGCAGGAAGACCTTGTGGTAATCAAACAGATAAACAGACAGAATCGCATCCGAGGTCCGAAATCCAATCGAGAGTGTTCTATTTTTTTCTATTTTTTTTTTTCGCGCGGTGAAAGGGTAAACTCAAGCTAGTGGAGCGGGCTTTTTGTCTAGACTCGAGAACGAAACGAGTTTCTGGAAAACAATGGCCATAAAAATAAAACACAGAAATAACCATAAAAGCCAGCCGGCAAACTATCCAAACTTATAACAAACCATTTAATTCGAACGTGTGCACTTCGGTGTATCTCAGGAGTTGGATTTTGAGTGGCTTTTTTTTCTATTTAGAGGCTGCTCTCGTCAAGCTAACGACTCCAAAGTCCGACCTTCTCCAACCCAAAAATAAAACAAACTCTAGCGACTATTTTGGCCAAAAATTGTCAGTTGCTTGGCCTTTTTACTTATGATTTCTTTATGATGTTTACCAATTGCTAAGGCTAACATGTCTGGTTTTTAAATATAGAAATGGATAAAATTTATAGGTATTTTAAGCCGCCTTCGCTGACCCAGATTTTTCCCTTATTTTACCACAAAATCTTCAGCTTAGTGATAATGATCGAACGGTTTTCTTACAACATTTGCTTACAACAAATGCTGACAGATGTCCGAAGATTAGACTTTAGAGCATTTATGTTAATTGAAATCAAAGCCAGAAACAATATAATCAAAATTCAATGCCATTTCGGGCTTCACACATAAGATTTAGTGTTTCTGTTTGTCTTTTTTTCGGTTTTTTTTTTGTCTATGGGCTTTGGGAATGCGGCTCTATGAAGAAGTCGGAAGTTGCTGGTCAGGTTTACAAAACTAACGCTTTGACGGAGAAGCAATTATGCTTTTGGGTATGTCAACCAAATGGTTAAAGAATCAGGGTATTATCAGGTTTTCTTTACATATGTTTAAACTTTTTTAGCTGAGTCAGACTTACTACAAGGTTTAGAGAAAGAAGAACAGAAGAACTTGGTAGCCAGGGGGATTTTAAGGGATTTTTAATTCTTCTGATTCATTGAATTTGTAAGATTTGTATTCAAGGGAGATACATTTTAGATATTTTGTATATTTATTAAAATTTTTGTAAAGAATAAATTAGAATTATGAATGAATAAATACTGACTGCAAGGGATAAAAATTGCTTAAATTTTTTAAGCTATGGCCAATCGGGAATATGGCTTAAAGTTATGAAATTTAAAGTTTAAAGGATGCAATTTCTTCTCTAGGTTTACCTCAACACCTTTATTTATTACAGAATAAATTTCATAAATAATTCCCACTGAAATCAAAATGTATGATCCCATCGCTTAAAATATCAAGACAAACAATAATCACAACAAACCAACCAACCAAGCAGATGAAAATTTGTTTCTCAAACAATGAAACCAGAACTTATGAGACCCAAAAATCGCAAATAATAATATAATAACGCCGCAACGCAATTCCCCTGAAGTAAAAACAAGTTATTCTTAACGAGAATCCGCCCGAGCGTTTCGAATCCGCAAAATAACCAAGAAGTAGCAACATATCGCAATTCAATTCAATATCCAATTAGCACATCGCCAATGAGATTCCTAAGAGATACGAAACGGTAGCCCCCCGATCGGTGACCTTGAAACATTCGCCAATAATTACGAAGCTCCTTTATTGTTGTTCAAATAAATCATAATTAATAAACGCCGGTCGGTCGGCCGCCTAGGCAGTTCTAATCAAATGGGCCATCATCATCATCACCATCACCATCACCATCGGCGTCGGTGTCTTTAGGAAATAATAATAATATCCACCTTATAATTCTCGAGTCATCGGGTAAACACACATGGCATAAAACACGTTCGGTTTCGCTGGTGTACCGGAAGTCAGATGTTGGCTAAAACGAGAATTCACTGATAGGAAGTGAAATAGGTTAACGTTCAGATTGGCGCGCATTAGGCATTATCTCTTCCAAGCCAAAGAGACTCACCTTTATGCTGGTTCTAACGGGTTTTCAACGAAGGCTACAGCCAGTTGATTCATTTGCGATTGTCTGTTTTATTTTGGCCAATCTCCGACTTGGACACGGGCTCGGACTCGGGCTTGGACTCAGACTTGGGCTCGGACTCGGGTTCTGTTTTTGGCCAAAGTTCAGCATTCGGTCAACAGGGCACGAGGTTAAATTCTCGAAAAGGAAATAGCCGTCGCTCTCAACATGCGCCGCAATCTGCGATCTACGATTTGTGCTCGATTTTTATAGCTTAGAACTAATTCGTGTAGAATTTTGACTATTTTGCTATTTTATAATTATTGCGGAAATTGGCAAGCGATAAATTGTGGCGCCAGCTTTTGAAAGAGGGAAATGAATCATTTGGTGATGCCTTGTTTTTAAAAATAAAGCTGGAGAGCTGAAGATATGGATGTATGTTTATCAATATTTAGGATTATTTATTATTATATTATTTATGTATGTTTATCAATATTTAGGATTATTTATTTATTTGTATTTTGGAAATGGTTTACTTTGGGAAACTCTCTATTAGCATATCAGGTAGGTTGACGTTCCTGCGACTTAAAAAAAGAATTTTGTAAAATAAATATTATTTTGAATATCTTCTTAGTAGATTTTGTTATTTTCAGAAAAATGTATAGTTAGGCCCATAAAATTCAAAGTTTTCTTTTATATTTGTATTTTAAATTTTTTTTTTTTTTTTGCCTTTTTTTAGGCATTTTTAGATTTATTTATTTTCTTATGTGTACTTGTTTAACGTTTTAATTACTTTTATTTATTTAAAATAAGTTGACAACTCTACTTAACAGCTGTTTCTAGCATGCAGCTGTCATGCAGCTGTCATCTTGAGTCCGTTCTCTCACTTTCAATATTCGCTCTTTTGCCGAACAACGGTAACAGCTGGCTTTGTTCCTTTCCTGCATCCCCTTTTTCGCCGCTCTCTGCGCCTGCGTCACAACTGTCAAAAAAAGCTACGAAAAGGGAAACGAAGCTAAGGCGAAAAGCAGTCGCAAAATATAAATAACCAAAACCAGACACAATAAAAAGAATGCTCGATAATCCAGTATAGTAAATTTGCATATTTTGGTAATTAATCGAGATAAGGAGATATGCCGGCTAATCGAAAAACATCTCAATAAAATATCGGTGAACTGGAATGTGTGGTGTAAAGTGAAATTACAATTAAATATGTGTGCTTATAATTTCGTCATAGAAAGTGAAAGAAATTTGTGGTGAAATTCTTTGTTTCTGTTCTGTTCGCCTCGCGACATGCGATGTGGCCACAAATGGCCTTAAACATTTTTATCAGTTTTTTGACCCAGCGAGACGCTGCCTCTACTCAAAAATGCAAATCAAATAAACTAACGCACGGATGCACAACAAACGATATTAAAAAAATTAACTAAAATTTGCTTATTATGCAATCCGAAGATGTGACGAAATCGTTAAGAATCGCCAAGCCAATAATCCATTCGTTCGATTAACATAACCTGTTTCTTCAAGACGAAAGCCGCATTGATTTTTTTCTCTGTTTTTTTTTTTTGAGAGAGTAAGGAGAGTAAATGGCAAAGGATGAGGTGAAAAGAGAACAAAGTGCATTGTGTTGTTGACAATAAGGAAAAAGAGGATAAAAGGTTGACCAAAAAGTAGCTTGTAAACAAATTTATGTGCAGCCGACTTTCTTTTGATTAAAAAATAAAATATATCAACGGATTTTAGGGGAAAGTGAACGAGGAGTACAAGTTAGTTGAGGTTGGCTTTTGTGTTAATGAAGATTGATGTAAAAAAAAATTTAAACATAAAATTTATTTCTTATATTTAAAAACATCAAAATCTTACTTACATCTCTGAGAGCGAGAGAGCGAGTCAAGATGACGCTCAATTACATTCCTCAGTTAGTCTCATGTCATGAAAAGCTCATTCTAATTCTGTAAGCCGAAGTGTACGGAGCAAAGCGGCAAATATATAAAACTATAATTAATTGTTGGTACAATTACCGGGTTAATACACTAACTTAATTATTAACTTTATTAAGAAAGACAGTTAATCGGAAAATATGTTATACTTCGGGGTTTACATACCGAAACCGGAAGGCGAAGCAACAGAGAGCGCACCCAACTTAATCTTCACGGAGAAAACGCAGGCCCTGGACTTCCTGCGTCAGCACAAGGAGGCACGTCTTCGCTGTTTTCCCAACCGAGAGCAGGCCGAGAGCTACGTCAGGCTCGGATTCAAGGAGCAGAAACACCCCCAGGAGGCGAAAATGATAAGCGGCGAGCGTTCGACCTTCCACGCTCCCACCAAACAGGAGCTGCAGGCATTCCGCAAGCAGATCGAGGCCGGAAATCTGGAGCAGGTGAGGCAGATCGTGTGGGAGAATCCTCGCTACCTGATCAGCAACGGCGACACACCGACCTGCCTCAAGGAGGGTTTTCGCTACAATGCCATGCATGTCTGTGCCCAGCAAGACCGGCCCAGTATCGCCGAGCTGCTCCTGGACACCGTCGCGGATCCGGAATTCGCCCAGCTGTACACGGGCAAGGAGGAAAGCCCTGAAATGTGCGCGGATCTCGCCCAGAATCTGCTGGATTTGTATCTGAATATGCCGGACAAGAGACGTGGCGAGACGCCGCTCCATTTCGCCGCGAAGCTGGGCAATGTGGACGTGGTCGAGGTGCTTGTAGGTTATCCTCAGTGCAAGTCGCTGCCCAATGGCGAGGGTAAGGAGCCCAAGGACATCATCTGCCAGCGCAATGAACAGTCTCCTTCGGAGACCCTTCAGAAGCTGGAGCTGCTTTTGGGCGATCCCTATTACGTGCCCGTACTGAGATCTTGGACCAATGAAGTGCCCCCACATGTGGGTCCACCATACTCGCCCAAGGAGCCGCCGAAGCTGCAGCTGAAGAAGGAGGAAAGCGAGGGCCTCAGCGTTGAGCTGTCCATCACCGCCCTGGCGGGACCCATGAGCCGGGAAAAGGCCATGCAGTTCTACCGTCGCTGGAAGACACCGCCGCGCCTGGGCAGCGAGTCCAGTTCTCCCTTGGCCAACTTGCCCTTCACTTCGCCGGTGAAGATGAGGCCCAGCGGGTCAGGTTTGAGTCCAATATCCCGCAGGATGCTCTTTGGCCCAGAGGAGGAGACTCCCACCGAGGAGCTCCCGATGCAGAACCTGACCATGAATCTCTCGAATGACACCCTGAACGATAGCTTCCGTGAGCGCCACATTAAGAACTCGGACATCGGCAAGGGTCTGGAGGTGGTGGGTCGCCAGCTGGCCCGCCAGGAGCAGCTGGAATGGCGCGAGTACTGGAAATTTCTCGACGCTTTTGTGGATTTCTCATCGAAAGAAGGACTGGCTGTATTCGAGGCTTATCTACGCAAAGGAAGCGGCTGGCGATGTGGGAGGATATGGATCGGCACTCTACCCAGCTGCAACTTCGTTTGTACAATCTCATTTATCATGGGAAGTCGAAGAAAGAGGATTATGAATTCTATGATGATGACCGCTACTTGTATGATGTCGACGGCTACATAACACCCTCAGAAAATATCCCTTACCGCCTATTTATAAATGGTAACAAGCCAACAAAGTGTGATTTGGACGTATTGAATGTCATCTTCAATGCGGAGGTGGATAAGAACAAGATGCCCTGTGTCCACGCTTGGAAAACAGCCATGGAGGGTTTTCTGAGGAAATGGAGCACTTTCCATTGCCGACAAATGAACAAAAGATATACAAGCCGGGATTGGATAATAATAAAAGTGCTGGCCACAACTACCAGACATCAATACACCCCAAAGGATTATTTGAAGAGCTGGCTGGAATTTGCTACCGATTCCGGTTAGTCACTTTAGAAAGTTATACAAGAAGCCGGACCTGGACTCGCCCTTCGTCATAAACAACAACTCAGAAAGCTCTGAGAGAAACCCCTTGGACATCTAGTAATTATCTAATATAATACCAGTTAGTTGCATTAATTAAATGCATATTTACACCTGCAAAGGTAGCCAGGGGAGTATAATTTATAAGGCACTTGAATTACCCATTAAAAGTTGCCTTTAAACAACATTTTATTTTGGTTTATTGTTTTAAGATTTACAAAACACTACAAATATATTTACCCTTATCAAAGTCGGCCTTCCCTTAAATCGCTTTTATTTTCAATAAAAACAAAACCCCTTACAAGTTTTCTGCTGCTCCTAAAATCCCCACAACTTACGTTTTCTTCAAAAAATGCTGAGCTGCTAAAAAATCACCTTTATTTTTCCCTAAACTTAATTAGTCGTCCTTCTAATGCAGCTCGGTAATTACAGCATAAATCTCAATTAATTTTAAACAATTAGGGAAACAGCAGCGGCAGAAATTACACAAGCCCCAAATGAGATAAATAAATAGCGTTAAAGCGAAGCGCAGCCGAAAGCAACATCAGAACGAGAAATGAGCAAAACAGAAATAATAATACGAGAAAAAAACGAAAAGCCGAGGGAAAAATTACAAAACAAAATACAGTCAAGCCGAAGCTGTGCCTGAAGCTCGGTGACGTCACAAAATCAAGCTTCGGCGCCGTCGAGCGTCGCAGTCTCGGCCGACGTCGGCAATATCCAATAGCGCGCCAAAATAAGAAGTCGAAATTCATTCCTTTCGAGCCCACAACGTTCAAATTCGTTTGCTACGCTCACGAGAGCGGACGTGCAGTGCGGAAAAATCCGAAAATCTAAAACCCACAAAAAACATAAACATAACAAACTCCAAATCACTCAACGAAAAATTAAGCCAAAACAGTAAAAAAGCAAAACTACAAAACTATCGCGGCGTCTGTTGCTTGCGGTTGTGTTTCTTTCGCCTTTAATTAACGGCAAACTTGCATAAAATTACAACAAAATTACGAGAAATTACATAAAAGAAAGCTAATTAAATCTATAACTTGTGCCTTTAGGAAAGTGTGATCTAACTACACAGTAAAATTCATAACAAGAAGCCCCATTAAGTGGCTAAAATCTGTGCTAAAAATGGAAGAACAATAACAACCTGCCGGAGGCTGAAATAACGCTGACCAATGGTCATGCTCTGACCAATGGCAATGGTGTGATCGCCGCCCAGGAGCCAGGAGCCCCGCCGGTGGCCGAGGGTTGGGGCCAAGCCCTGTGGAATATATGGGATGCCTTTGCGGATGTGGCCTGGTTCATAATCTGCTGCATTGGATACATCCTGCAGGTGAGTTTCTATAAAAAATAATCCTTACAAATATTATACATTTTATAGGAGGATTTTCTTTATAAAAATAAGATTTTGTTGGGATAAAATACACATAAAAGCTAGCGACCAGCTTAATAGATTTTCTTTATTTAAATTTCATTATTTTCTCTAAGTTATAATCTGAACTAAAGCACTTATAGAACTGTTTTCATAATTTGTGTTTTCTGTATCAAAATAATTGATTGTTTTAAATGCTACTAAGAAAAAATAAAGAAATAATAATAGCTACTTATTTGGTTAAAGAATTTAACGGATAAATTAATAGAAAAGGTATTTCTTTAAGAATTAAAAGAGGAAGTAGAAATATTTTGGATTTTCAAGGCTTCATTTTCTATAATTATTATTTTAAACATTGTCAAGCTACGAACAAAACTTGAAGATTGGTTTATAACTTAAAAAATGTATTTAGGGTGACCTGACAGTAAATAGTATTTATTTGATAAATATAAAAATATGAATGAATAATTATATTTCTTTACAAAAAAGCCAGGTAAAGGAAGGTCAAAATAAATTAAAATCATAATTTACCAAGCAGACAGATAGATTACTTATAAAACAAATAATATTTCTTTTATTACCCTTCATTAAAAGAATGATATATGTTGTTGTTACATTTTTAACAACTCTCAGAAAACCCCCCTAAAAAGAACCCCCCATTCCAACCTGCACTTAAAACCTTGTGATCTTTTTTAAAGTATAATAAAAATCAAGTCATAAACCTTCCGAATGCTTTATTTTAATTAAAGCAAAGTTCAAATTTTGCTTGAATTTTAATTATCAGCAAATAAAAAAAATGCCCATAAACAAAATGCTGCTAATTTCCGAACGAAACAACAACGACTGTTTCGTGTGTGTCGCCAAGTGAGCCCCTCAGGCCCCAGCTGAGACCTTCTCACTTTTGTTTACAACAGATTAATAATAAAAATGGTTAAACGATGTCTGAATTTGCTAGAAGAATAATTTACCTTCGCTTTTTTGACTTTGGCTGATTAGCAGCATTGTGTGAGATTTAGTTAACGCAATTTACCTTCGAAGCCAGAGCCTGAGCCTTCGAGCCGCCGAAATGTGTCAATGAGAATCACACTTTTGAGAATTTGCCAAGCCAGACAGGCCAGGGCAGCTTTTCAAGTTCCGATCGCAACAAATAATAAACGACGCCAATTAACTGATTTAATTAGCTGCCAAAGGATGTCCGATAAATAATGGCCAAAGGTAATGGGCACTGCCAATGGCAAGGCATGGCAGCATGGCAGCACGTGTGGCGTTTAATTGGAACCGTGAAAGAGATTTAAGGCATTAAGATCGAGCTGGGACAAGTTTCGAGATGCTATCTCAATATCTCTCTCCAACGGATGATGTAAAACCAGCCTGTGAACTCGAGATAATTTATTTTGATTTACGAATTAACGACGGCCTCTTCGCGATGCAATCAGCCGGAGAGGATCCCAGTTAAAAGTGGATGGAAAATTAAGATGTTGAACCTTAAATCAGAGTAAAAATAGGTTGGAAATTATTTGTTATATTTCAATAACAAGTTTCAGCTTAACTTATTACCTGTTTTATTGTAAACAAAAGGCAGGCTGCCAATAAATTTCCATTGCCGGTAATTATGGTTAATAAAAACCTACCAATCAATCTCAATTTGAAATGCTAATTACTTTTAGAGCCGCCACCAAGCCCAGCCGCTGGGAAATACACTTTACTTAAATCCCGCGGCGCAGCGTTAATTAATTGCACCGAGTGCAGGCTTTGACAATTAATTTCTTTATTAATAAATGCGACAAGGTCATCATAGGCCCTACGCGCAGTAGTCTCTGTGGAATTTTAAAATTAGACATGGCATCGGGTTCAGGCTGACACATTGACACGCTAAGTGGTTTTAAATAACCACAAAAATAAAAGCAATTTCAATATATATTGTATTGCATAAGCCTCTCTCTGTGGCAATTATATTTTCACTTTACCGCAAAAACACCATCTGTAGTGAGATATGATCGTGAAATATGTGGCACGATGGCCATACCCTCAGCATTCGTCATCATTATGCATGAGCTGCATGGGAGAGGAGCCGTAAAAAATATACAACAAAAAAACTTAAATAGAGACGCTACAGAAAATACTGCGGCTGCTGCTGACATTTGCATGCCGAGTGCACAAAGTGCCAGCTCAGAAACTGAATTTGCATGTCAACTCACGGATTTTGTAAGCCAATCGATGACGATTCTGAGGCCGCACTCGCTGCTAGCTGCTGGCAAATGTTTAAATTGTTCGCTGATTGTTGTGATTGAATTGGCAATCGGGCGGATCCACAAATAAGGTATTATTAGACTTAGATTTATGTCAATGCATTGCCAGCATGCATTAAACGAAAGACTTGGGCAACAAACTTGGGAGTTGGTAATTATGGAAAGATAGGGAGAGCAGCCATGTGGGCTTTTACACTCAGGGAAAGCAAAGTTATTACAAAATTCTTGTTTAAAATCATAGAAAAACACAATTAATACATTTTATATTATTTTTAAAATATTTTCTGGCATTTAAATAGGTTTTTTTGGCTAAATGATATTCTTTGCTTGAGGAAATATTTATTAAATATTTAATATCTATTGTAATTCTTAATGTTTATATTTTTAGAAAGTAAATTCGTAGAATCTGAATGTAATACATTTCAAATTACAAAGCACAAAGCACACAGTGCTTAAGTTTAACTATCCCAGCCAATAACCTATAAAAAAATGTTTTTATGTCTTGTGGGAAACTGAAAAAAATTTCCTAAGTATTGAAATTTAAAACAAAAAAAAAAAAAAATTGGGAAGAAAATATTCTTAGAAAGAGAAAATGTTGATGTATATTTTATAATATTTTAAATAAAATATTGCCTAAGCTTTAAATTTTCTATTTAATCGAGGACCTTATCAAAGAATTATAGAATTTCACTTAAACAAGAATTCTGAGATGGTTTTCTATCCCTAAGAGCAAAATATACAAAATTTTTTATTATTATATCTAAAAATATTGTTTAAAATTATCTGGCACTTATAGAATATTCCTTAATAGTAATAGTATTATTATAATACATTTAATTTTGTTTGTTTTATTATTGGAGCTATTTGGAAGGAACCTTATTCTTCTTACTTTCTAGTGACATTTTTGGTTTATATTTTTAAGAATTTGCTTTAACCTACAGTTTTTATAATAATTCCCATTTAAATATGTAAGTTTCTGAATAATTTATCCTGTCTATATTTTCTTAAGATTTTTTAAAATATTATATTAATTCCTGGGTATTTTTTTCCAAGTGCCTGGGGGGCATGTAATGAGCCAATTCAGCAGAGTTACTGCTGCCGCTGTCGCTGTCAACGGCTGCGCGGCTGCGTTGGCTTATTGACCTAGTTCAACTTTTGCATTTTGCCGGCTGCTGGCCACTTGGAGAGCCTGTTTTATTAGCTACTAGCCGCAAGAGCCACACACCACACTACAGAAACACACTCGCTTTGGAGGCAACTACAACCGCAATTTCGCGGGCATTCGAGGTGTGCGAGTGTGCGTTGCAAACGCAATTGAAATTGAAAGTGTTTGCGGGGCCCCAGAAAGGCAAATAGCCAAAAACAAAAAGCACAATAACTCTGGTAACTACTGGATGGGTTACCTTACCGCAGCACTTGGCTCTTGGCAAACTCTTATAAGCCGGCCGAGTTGGCTTAGAGCCGGTTCAGGTTGCAGGTTCATAACCCGCAAGCGGCCTTGTGCTTTCGACTGATTTACGCCGCTGTGTGAGTGCCTGAAAAATGGGTTACGGGGCGGGTGTGCCCCGTCAATGGCCATATAATATATCCACAAAGCATAAAGCTTAAAAAAAAAAACTATCTAACTGTCTGGCACATCGTATATCAATGTACACAAAGCAAACATTAGATACACTCAATGTGTGCCGTGAACCAACACTTAAAGGCGGCTCAAAAAATTCCTTAAAGACCGCAAAGTTTCATTAAAATGAATGGGTAAATAATAAATCTTTCGAAGTTAATAAATTGGTAGGAAAAAACCCGAAAATTTATGTGTTGGGTAGGTATTCTTTAAGTAAGACATATAAATAGAGAATTATTAATACAAAAAAATTATTAAAATACAAAAAATTCAAAGAGACCATGAAATAAATATATTAAAATATAGAAACATTTACAAAACTTTAACAAATAGAAAAAGGATAAAATAGTAACCAAAAATATTCTTGAATTCTTTTTCTATTGACAGAGTTCAGGAATCCTATTATTTAAAACTAAGTAAATTCTTAGACAATTTTTTAAGTAATTTGAAAGAAGCTATTGTATTATTTAATAGTCCAGAGCTATTGGCTTAATTTTTAAATATTCTTTTTTTATATTTTAAATAATACTAAGCCCTTCACTAAGATTTCTCTCAACAAACTCTAACCTACTTATATTTAATTACTATTTGTTGTCAGTGTCGGCCTCTAGCTTTTATTTATATCACCTTAGCAATTTGTAATAATATGCTACAAGCAGTAGTTATGTTAGAAAAAATCTTGCAGAATTATTAATGACACCTGTAAGAGATCAAGTGTCCAAGAAATAGAAACTCAAGACACTCAAGAGACTTCAAGCTAATCACTCGACATATCCGCTGCATTTGTACTCGCATTCGTACAATATCTTGGTAAATATCCGCCTGAGACAAATTACCACTCAAGACACTCTCAGGCTGCGATAGTCGAGATATATGGCAGCCGTCGAGATCGCATAGAACTCGATTGTTCGATTTATGGCAACGCTAATACACTGCGCGATATATTGTGATGCTAATTTCCTCACAGATCTATAAATGAAAATTGCCACTTGAAGGCCAAGCCACCCGCCGCTATTCGCTTGCAATAAAATTGAAGGAAAAAAAAATACAAAGAGAAGCCCCCTCATAAGCAAACAAGACTTAAAGTGCAAAATCATTGGCCAATTGGCCAGGCAGCTTAACGAAAAAAAAGCAAATAACTTTCAAGTGTATGAGACTTGATTCAAATGCAATGCTCGGCGCTGCAGCCTAATAGTTGCCGTGTTGCTGTGTTTTTGCTGCCTTGCTGCTGCATTTGTTGTCGACGCGGGGTTCAATTTCAGGTTTATTATTATATTTTGAGATGTTGGTTTACTCTTTCTGAAAGGGGTAAGGGGATTTTGGGAGAGGTTTGGACTATAAGTAACAGAAAAGTTACTTTTTTAAGCTTAAATAGGTTTTATAGGTTTTAATAATAGGTTTAAATAATATTTATTCTGGAATGGTAAGCTGATTCCTGGCCTCAGAATCTTAAATTATAATAAGAAATATACCAAGCTTTAATAAATTATAATGACATTTTCCGAATGAAATTAATTACTAAGAAATGCAGTTTCTTAATTAATTTTCCTCACAAAAATTAAATAAAGAAGAAAATGTAATTACAAAAAATGTATACAAATACTATTAAATTTTCCAAATATTTTTTTTTTTTGTCAGAAAATGGAAAATACCAAGCATTAATTAATTTTAATGAGTATTTCCAAGAGAATTTATTACAAATCAAAGCATTTGATTAATTAACTTTACTCAGAAAAATTAAATGAAAGTGGAAAATTGTTTTAATTCCAAGAAAACTTACAGTTTGTATTATTATTACTTATATTTATTAACAAATAATAACATTTAAAGTGCATACCAAATTCACCTTTCATCTCCACTCCATATTGCTGCTATTCCTTTTTACATTTTATTTTTATTGCAACTGTCGGCGTTTTGTGTCTAGTTTTAAAGAAGGTCACTCAGCGGGGGGAAGACGGGTTGCAGCAGCACCACCAGTTGGCGTCTGCCAAGTGTTTGTGCATTGGCAGGCGGCATTGCAACACCGCAGCGGCGTTTACAATGTTTTGTGGCAAGTTCGTGCCTTAAGTCTTTTGTTTTTGGCGTTTTCCTCACTCGAGAAAAGCCACTCGAGACTTGAGCATTTGAGCAGTTTTCCACGCGGGCTAAATGGGAGCCAATTTGGAGAGCCGAGAGGCAGGCACAGGTGTGTGCTTGAGATATCAAGCTTTTGTGGGGTTGGGCAATTGGCAGTTGGCCGCTGGTATTCGGTATTTGGTTTCACTTTCGGCCGCCTCTAGAACCACGTTAGCCACGTTAACGAGGCGGCGGCAGCGACTTCAGGTTGTTGATATTTTCGCAATTCTCTTGGAGAGCCCCAGAGAGCACGAGAGAGAGAGAAACGAGTTTGTCCATTTGATTACTGGCCAAGAGCCTCCTCTCTCTGATGATGGGAATTTCCCATTAAGGCCGGCTAAGCCTTAGAAGTCTGAGAGTGTGGAGATTCAGGGATCAGCGATCATTTGGCATTTTTCAAAAGTTTGCATATAAGTTAGGCAAGATTTTTCGCAATCCAACGAGAGAATTCCGCAAACGTTTTGTGGCCATTTAACGGAGCTAATGAGTGGGGTTTAAAGATGCATGTTAATTAATGTTTAAACAACTCTAATGAGCTAAGCACAGTTCGATGATTTCTGCAACTTGTGGCAATTGAATACTGGTTCTTCTTTAATGCAAATGTAAGTGATGTTTGTAGAATGAAAGGTAAACAGAAGCCAGAAAAATATATTGCAAAGAGCTCGGGAAATATGGTAATATAAGTTGTAATATATAAAGCTTACGGATTACAGAATATTTGACCTTATATTTAAGACTTTAACTAATGGAAAACTCTGAAAAATTATGTAAAAACCTTATAAAACCTTCACTTTTAAATAATTTTCCACTCTTGTAATTATCACATTTATGCATACGTAATTAGCTTGTCAGATACCTCGCCCTATCATGGACATATCTCAGATCGATTAATCACTCCCCAACGATGCCCAAGACCTTTGAAAATTTTCCGTAACAAAGCCGTGACCACAAGTCAATCAAATCAAAATCAGTGCATCCAAAATTAAATCCGATTTGATGGCTTTCCGTGAGTTACAAAGGTCAATGCGTTGGACCTTGACAATCACCAGAAGATAAGAAGATAGACGGCGACGACAACAGAGACCAAGTTGGGGGACCAATAAACCCAGTGAATGAATGCTGACTAGGCAGGTTTTCGGTTTACTTTTTTCGGTGGCTGAGGAAAAATTCAGGCAGTCGTCGCAGACAGAATTCTCAAAAATGACATGGCTAAAAAGCTTCGAAACGTGTCTGCAAAATTTACATTTGAGCGAACAAAAGTCTCGCAAAGTTTCCGTGATCTTGCGCCAAATCTTTCTCTTTGATTTTAATTTGCATATTTCTGCCGTTTTTATGTCATGCTCCTCTCATCATGAAAAGAAATCGCTGCTCTTATTATGTTGATTATCAAGATATTATGTATAAATTATAATTGCTCGCTTCCTGTCCTTGTTATTTGAATTGAGCCAAGTTGAGCCGAGAAAAGAGCCCACATTGCATGTTAAATTATGTGACAAAATGTCTGTCAACGAGCTGGCAGGGAAATAAAGGGCCAAACGGAGCCACTCATCATCATCATCATTGTGGTTGTCAGCAAACATCAGCAATCAACCTTCCCCCAAGTTACCAGCGAACGGCAACAAGTTTCCTTTGATTAATTTTTCGTATAATTTATGATACAATTTTAACGGAGCGAAGGGAAAACGTTTGCAAAAAAAAAGTAATTGGGTGGAAGATAATGTGGCGAAGCCGTGGGTTATATACTCTTTGCGAATTTGAGATGATTATGCTTTATAAGTATAAATAGCAAGTTAAATATTTAACCTCTCGTTAAATATTATTTTGATCTTACTTAAAGTTTGTATTTATTGTAGAAAGATAATGTGGAACCGCTTTGTTCGTTCCAGGATATTTGAATAATTGAATAGCCGGTTAAGTAATTAACCTCTGGTTAAATATTATTTATATCATTTTTATAACAGTAAGGAGGAAGATAATGTTCCGCAAGCGCAGTTTCCTTTTCAATTTTAATGTACTTGCATTTTAATTAATTACAAAAATCGCAGATTAAATAGTTAACCACTGGTTAAATATTATTTTTATATTATCTTAAGTATATTGTCAAAGATTACGTTGCGAAACATATGGAATTTTTCAATGACAGGATAATTTCGTATACGAAATATGATATATATTTTTATTTATTGAAGTAAATATGTTTGCTAGATATTTAACCTCAGATTAAATATTATATTTATATTACTTAAAGAACTTAGTTTTGATAGAACGATAATAATGGTTGCAAACTCATTCCGATTTGTATCTTCTGAATAAAATCTGAAATCGAAGATTAAGCAGTTAACCTCTGATTAAATTTTGTGTTTATATTTCGTCAATTATAAATGAATATACTTAAACTTTTAATATAACAGAAAAATTTAGAACCAAAATCCAATTGAAATGTATGCCTAAATATAACAGAAATCCTAAAAATTGTAGTAATGTTTCCTAACAAAAATATTCCTTAACATAATAATATATTACCAAAAAATCTCTCCAACATATTTATAGGGTAATTCCAAGCCCTCAGATCCCAAAAGACTTATGACACCAAATTAACTAAATAATAAATATTTAACTACTACTTCCACAAAAATATATGCCAAACTTAAGCCACCCTCGGCTAAGTGCATAAGAAGACACAAAGTTGCGACATACTCATTATTAATGTCAAAATAATTGGACACGCTTGCCGGACCGGGTTCAGAGAGCCGGCTTCCGCTCCCGATTCCCATACCCGTTCCTCTCCCACTCCCTCTCCCCACATCAGGTGCAAAAGACCAACAACCCAGCGGACCAGGTGCCCTAAGCTGGTGGTTCGCGTGTGGCATGAAAATTTATGGGATGCCCCCGCGTGCAACAGAAAGTGCTACTGTGCGGCGGCATGTTAAATATATTAAGTTCGCTGCCAGAGTCTTTTGTTGCGCGTTTTTCCCTCTCTCAAGTTTTTTCTTTTTTATGTCGAAGCCGGGGAGGAGGCGTGATAGTCATAAATTTTGACAGCTTATTGACACTAAACGGGCACACAAAAAATCAGTATAAAGAGTGTTTGCGAATTTCCGAAAACCCACATAAATATCGATTAATGGCGGGGCAATTGAGGTTGAACTACACTCCACACCTCGCCCACTGCCGTCCTCAGTGGTGGTTACATTTCGAAGGCGGCAAATTGCGGTCTATTAACACGCAGATGCCAACTGAAACAGACTCAATAGTTTTGTTTGCAATTTTACACTTTGCTAGCCAGCCAGCCAGCGCTTCCTCTTGTGCTCTGGCATTGTGTAAACGTTGAATTTGTCTCTATTTGCTATTTGCATACGCGTGACTCGGATCCGTTTGTGTCTATAGGAAATGAACGAAACGAAAACAAAAGACTTGGGCAACAAACTTATTTGCATGGCGCCGCAGTGGGGAGAAAAGAAAAGAGAAGAAATTTTATGGTTTTATTTATGCTGAATGAGAATTTGCTGTTTAGCATATGTTTTTAGAATATTTACAGCATTATTTTCAGAATTTTTTACAGATATTTACGATTTGACCTGGAATAAAACCAGTTTTGACTCTCCCAGATTTTGTAAATGATAATTTTTGGACGTATTTATGAATGTGTATTCCACAAAATAAAATTTACAAGCTGCCTGAATATTTGTAAAAATATTTAAACGATTTCTTGGCCTATAAGAAAGTTCGAAATATGATAGTTTATTTTCAAAGCTTAGAAATTAATAAACAGTTTAATTGAAATGCAGAAGAAATGGATACGCAAAGTATATGAAATAGGCCCTAGATTTTCTAGCCGAATTTAATAGATTTTTAACTTTTTAAAATATTTTTTACCTTAAAATCGAATAAATAATATTATTAAATTACATAAGAAATCTATAAATGAAGTAAACAAAGAAAACTTTTATGTTTCCGACCTAAATAAATAAATTTTAGTATTTAAAAAAGTTCTAAGCAAAAGCAAACAAATAAAAATTCTCTAAACCATTATAATTTAAAGAATTTCGGTCAGGATATATAAAATAATATTTTTAAGTGATAGTCTAAGCTTATATTTACCAGAAACCTAAATCGAATTGTTCAAAAATCCATGACTGAACCCCTTTATAAATTAAAGACATCAGATCACATTCTCCAGAACCGGAACCCTTTTTGCCAAATGGATATTTAATGAACTCTTCCTTGTTGTAATTATATAGCAACTGGCACTAATTAAATTCAATTTTCTCTCTCCTAAAGGATCTGTACTACATTGCCTTTGGCTATCCCGAAAAGGAGCTCAACACAGACATCGCCTTGATCACCGGCGGAGGCAATGGACTGGGTCGCCTGCTGGCCGAGCGACTGGGCAAGATGGGAACCAAGGTCATTATCTGGGACATCAACAAGAAGGGTGAGTGGATACGACGACGACAATCGAAGAAGAAGATATCGAAATGGCTGAGTAATGAAAATTGTATTAACTTAGGTATTGCGGAAACCGTGGAAATTGTCCAAGAGGCGGGTGGCTACTGCAAGGGCTATGTGGTTGATATATCCAAAAAGGAGGAGGTCTACAAGGCGGCCGATGTCATCAGAGCTGAAGTTGGTGATGTAAGTACACAGAGGGAAATATTTAGTAATTTATTTGATATTCAATTTGAATATAGGAAGGTATTTTTGACAAGAAAATAAGGCGATTACCCTTAAAATATCAAGCAAAATCCTTTTTTAAAAGTAATATATTTTTTTACATTAAAAAAAGTATAGATATTAGTATTTAAGGGATCAAATAGAATTCTAGGAGGTATGCTTTCTGAAAATATTTTAAATAAAATTTGCAGGGGTTTAACTTGACTAAGAAGGCTTTAGAAATGGTTTAAACTCTTAAAATTACAATCCTAAAATTCACGTAAATTATTCACAAACGAAGTTAAACAAGAAAATGATTTATAAAACATTTAAACACGATTTTCTTTCTTTTTAAATCAGTAGAAATTTATTTTTCCAATATTTCCCATTAGTGTTTTCCATAAATGTCAAATGTCCAAAGACCAAAGATATATATCATTTCTAAGCCCCCGTTCGATATGGAAAAGTGCGGGGAGTGCGTGCGGCAATTGAAGCATAAAAGTCCGGTAATTGCTGTTTACAGTCGAGCGCCTAATGTGGCATCAGACTAGTCGTCATATAATTGTTTGTTGAGGGGCGTTTAATGGCCTTTATGCTGGCCAGCCAGAACCCGGGGAACCCCAAGGGGTAACCCCTCTTCTTACACATGTAATGCCGGCACCATCCAAGAAGAACCCAGAGTAGCTAGCTAGCTGCTGTGTGTTGCTGCCACACCCCGTTGCAACACATTTATGCATATTCATGTCATAAATTTAAAGCGAAGCCAGGGCGGAGCAAGCCAGAAGGAAAAAGAAGCAACACAAATTTGTATGCATGAGCGCATCGTCATCGTTGCGGCAACCTTGAGAAATTGTTGCACATTACACAAGGAAAAACATAAGAAAAGAGCAGAAGCCAAGTCCAAAATCCGGTCTTCTGCAAACTGGTTGCCACTTGGTGGCATTCGATCTGCTCATTTATCACAATCTGGGGCAGTCTTCAGGCAGCCAGCAATGCAACGGAGGTATTCAAATTAATCGCGGCTCAGCCACTCCATGAATTTCCTGTCTTAAATCGCTTTCATGGGCTCGTCTTTAAATATATATATAATATATGTATTTTATGGCTATCAAATATTTATTAAGCTAATTATGGAGATATTCTGGTGCCTGTGTCTTTTGCCTTTGTTCTTTCAATTAGAACTTAATGTGAGCTTTGCTAATGAGCAAGACAGTCAAGGTTGAGGTAGTCTGTTAATTAAAGGAAGCCGAGTCGTCAGAAGAACAGAATAAAGTTGAATAAACATAAAGCAAAGGCTTGTTGTACTTAGTAAACATTTAATTTTATAATATAATATTTTTTCTTACATTTTATAGGGCAATTGTAAGGATTCTCTTCCTAAAATATATTGTGAAGCTGTAAAAAAATAAAAAATTACAATGTTCTTGTTTGTAGTAAATGACATACAAAATAATTGCCGAACTCTCGTAAAAATAGTACCTTTTTTTCTCTTTCAAAAACTTTAAATTAAAATAAACATCCAAAAAGCAAACTCCACTCACTTCTCCGTTTAAATAAGTATTTATGCCATTAAATTTCAGGTAATTGCTCTTAAATTGCTGGCACAAGCATCTAATGCCATCATTAAGAGATTTTTCATGCATGGCCAGGCCAAAATTTCCAAATAAAAGTTTACTGAACTGACAAGTCCAAGTTGAAACCCTAAATTATTTACTAAAATGTATAATTTTGCTTTGGAAAACGTAGGAAAAAATGCTTAAAATTATGTCAGAAGTTCAAGCAGAAAAAGCAACAAGAACAGGAAAAAAGATACAAAAGAAAACAACATTTTGAAAGAGTTATATAATGACAGTCAGCAGGGGCAGCTACATCTCTGAACCTAAAAGTCAGACAACAAAAAGTAAACAAAGATTTATAAAGCAGCGGTAGAAAAATCATCTTCATATAAACAAAAAAAGCTTAAAAAACAACACACAAAAAATTTAACTGCTTAGTAAGTCATGCGTTATGCAGATGACGCGTTGCTTTTGTTGCCTTTTTTTCTGTAACTTCGAATTCTGCTGTCTTTTTGTTCAGCTTGAAGCCCTCTGAAATATTACATTTAATATTTTTTAATGGCCCGGCCATGTTGTTGTTTCTGTGGCTTTAATGGCTGCTGTTGTTTTTGCTTAATGCACGCCTCGTTAAATGTTTTTTGCTCGCGATTACAGGCTGGCTTCAATTTGAAATCGCTCATACGCAATGTATGACCCCACACAACAATTGCACTTGAACTCGCCCCCAAATTCGGATCACTTGTTGTTAACTTATTTAACCAGGCCGTCAGCCATCGGATGGCTTTTAGTCGTCGAGAAATAGAGACACTGAGAGAGATTGCTGTTGTTATGTGCGTTTTTTTTTTCAAGCATTTTACATTATTCGCATTCTGACCTTGACATGCTCAACTTTTAGACAATTTGCCATTTAAAGGATTTCACTTCTTTGGCCAAAATTTAATATATAAAAGCTTTACTTTGTTGCGAATTAAGCAGGCTTAATGTATGGAGAAACTTGAAGAGATATACGAAATTAAATGTATATTAAATGCATTTTTTGCTAATAGAATTGTGCAAGATTTTTTTGCAAGCTAAATATGATTTTTGTATTGATTAATTAAATAATCTTTGGTATTTGTTCTCTCAAAATGTATTTATATATCAAATAAAGCTTAAAGATAATACTAACAATACTAAAATAAAGCTTAAAGACATAACTTACACACCTTGCAAGAACTTACATATTTAAAATAGAAGAATAACATAATAAAAATCACAATATTGTTATAAAAGTTGACTGTATATTATTATTTATAATAATTAATGCTTAAAACCTAAAATTTCCTTAGAAATGTTTTTAAATCTTAGCAAAAAAGACTTTAACCTACAGAGAGCACAACGTTTAACATTAATTTTCTAGGTCAGTTTGTAAATCAACCATTTTGTGTGCGTTTCTAGCCTTCTAGCCAAGTTAATACCTTGGACCAGCCCACTTCCATTAAAATGTCTTGCCAGATAAGCAAGCGAGTCAAGAATAAATGCATATTTGCTGACATTTCGGTGTTAGTGGCACGACCAGAAGTTACGCAATGTATGTTAATTTTCGACAACATTTTTCGGCAATGTCTGGACATTTATCAAAAAATAATCGAAGTTTTTTATAAAGCGACAACGATTTTCCATTAAGCCTAAGAAATGTCTTTTGCTGAATTTTTAGGAGTTTATTGAAGGTGTTCGTAGTCTCGCGCTCTTTTATCTTAATTTAATTTGTTTAATTTGTTTGAAATAACAAAATAATTAATAGCTAAAACCCATAAAGACCTTGTTAAAGACAAGTGGGTTTTATAGATGTTTCACCATTTTTCTTCATTCCCTTTAAATGGGAATTCATACTTATTATTATAGGTTCATTTATTAATTGTTTATAAAAGTGTTAGTAAATATTAATAAAAGCTTTGTGTATTTCATTTATTTGCTTTCTGTCAAGGAAACTAAAATATTTTTAATAATTTAAAATGTATGTTTTCTTTGTAATTACTTCCCTTTCCCTTACTAAATTTTGACCACTTTTGTTTACATTTCCAGATCACCCTGCTGATCAACAATGCCGGCGTGGTGTCGGGTCTGCACCTTTGGACACTCCCGACCATCTCATCGAGCGCTCCTTCAACGTGAATGTCATGGCACACTTTTGGGTAAATATTAAAAAGTTTAAGAAAAAATACAAGAATGTAAATGCTAATGCCTGGCTTTGCCACAATGTTGCAGACGACAAAAGCGTTTCTGCCCAAGATGATTGAGAATGATCGAGGACATATTGCCACGATTGCCTCGCTCGCTGGCCATGTGGGCATTAGCAAATTGGTCGATTACTGTGCCAGTAAATTCGCAGCGGTAAGTTTTGGCTCTTGGGCCTTGGCTCCCCTCAAGGAATCCCCCTCCATTTGAGAGTTATCGATAATTACAGGTTGGCTTTGATGAGGCTCTGCGTCTGGAGCTGGAAGTCCTTGGCCATACGAACATCCGTACCACCTGCATCTGCCCGTTCTTCATCCAGGCCACTGGCATGTTCGACGATGTGAATGCCAGGTGAGTTCCTCCTTTCCTTTGCCGGGGAAACAGACATCTTGACTGGGGAAAAATGATTACAGATGGGTCCCCACGCTGAATCCCAACGATGTGGCCGATCGTGTCATTGTGGCCATCAGGAAGAACGAGAAACTGGCCGTCATTCCAGGCTTCCTCAAGGTCCTCCTCTCCTTTAAGTGGTGAGTAAACAAATGGCCTTTCTCACCCGTCTAAATAATGATAATAATTATAATTTGCTGCACTTAATTAGGCGCCATAATGGTTGTAAGAGGGCCTCGCTTGTAGTCCCCTAATGGACAGGCCATCAAAAATATATAAAGGGAAATGCTTGACTTGAATATTTTAATTTGAGTTTATTTAATGTTCGGTTCGGTGTGTAGAAAAGGGGAAGAAATTAATCAAAAATGCTTGGCGGATGGAGAGAAAAGGTGTTGTAGATCGTTTTGATTTAAATATAGGGTATATTTTGTTGATTAAAATTAATATCTATGCATATTAATAGATTCCTTTAATGATTTGTATTATTAATAGATTGTTTTCAACTGCCATTAAGGATCCTTATTCTATCTAATCTACGCGCAAAAGATTTATAATATATATTAATTATTGAATGAAGCTTCTTGCTTTTAGGAAGCTTAATTATCTATTTTCAAGGTTTTTATTGAGACTATAAAAAGAATAAATTATTAAAGAAACATGTATACTGTTAAAATCCTAAAAAGACTGCTGTATATTCTTCATAATAACTAAAATGAATTATAAAATACTTTTGCGATGTGAACAACATATTTATCTACAAGAAAATATTTAGGTTCTATATAGTTTGGGTGAGAAATCTTGGAGTTCACATTAAATACGCTTTAATACTTATTAAAAAAGTGGAAAACTTACTCCTTAAAATGTTTTAAATTTATATCCCCAAGGGAAACATTCTTAAATTAAACATTTGCCATTAAACATTAATGGATAACTTTTGTTGGCACTTTTAATAAAAATAGCAAATCCTTGTTATTATTTTCAAAAGCCAGACCACATCTTTATCTAACCCATTAAAAAATAAGGTAAAAACGCCAAACTGAGCGAAAAGTGCTTATTCATATAGCCTACACTGCTAAAAAATATTTATAATACTAATATTTGAAGAAGTTTAAGAAATGTCTTTGTCTACAGGGAACTTTAGAAAAATACTAAAAGGTTATATTTCCAATTTTTCTTACCAATTTTTGGCCTAAAACTCGAGTGTAAAAATCCTCCCCGTAGAAAATCATAGCGCACCCCCTCGCATTACCATGCCTAATGGCCTTCGCTTTAATGGGTTTCTCTTTAATAATGCATAATATTTACCTTTGGCTCACTCACTTACCTTTGCCCGGTTTTTGTATTTTTACAGGACCTTCCCTGGGGCTGTGTGGGCGGTCTGCTGAAGCGCCTGGTGCCCGATGCCTCGCCCACGGATTGCCCAGCTCGATAGTCGCCCCATCGCCGCCCAAGAACGCCAAGTCCAAGTCCATGTCCGCCGACATTGCCGCCTTGGATGCTGAGCTGAGCAGCGTTACCCTGCCGGCGAAGCCACCCTCGATGCTGATCCAGAGAACGCCGTCGCTGGGGAGCGTGTCCTTTGAGCAGCGACACCCGCATGTATAATGTATCCTGTATTGTACCCCAACTCCTTAATTTTTTGTGCGACGAACGTTGTGTGCATTTTATGAGCGTGGAGTTACGAGCATGTGTAATTGAATTTCGTGTTTTGGCATTTTTCGCTGCGAGCAGGAGGAGCCCATTTACTAAAATCTAAGCTACAAATCTAGTGATATTAAATTTAGTTAAAACGTAGAATAAAACGGGGAAAGCGTGTCTAGCCTTAATTAATCGAATTGTATTTTTGTATTGCCTCCTAAGCGTACGTCTCTCTCTATATGTTTATATGTTTAGGGTAATGTCTTGCATTTCCGTTTTGCCAGCAATAGTCATCACTTAATTTTAAATATATATATATTTTCCCCTCTTAATCTGTTGCTCCAAGGAATTTTCCCATTTAAAACTGAAACCACAATCTTGTTATATGAAAAATTCACTTGTTTCTTCTTAGCTATAAACAAATTCTTAGCCTAGTTTAGCTTAGTTAATATTTACGAATTATTGAACGATTCACAATCATTTTTATGTAAAAACAAAACTAAATTTATGTTCAAAATATATTATATATGAAAAAATGAATCTTATACAAGGTGTTTTTTGTTCAAGGGAGCTTTGGTTGGGATTTAAAAATTATATAAAATGCTTAAAATATATATAAACTATGCGGAATATTAATATAAAATACTCAAGCTTTGGCATTTAAACAACAAATATTATAAAACACTGAAATAATCCTACAACTGCCAGCTTTCCTATCTATAACTCTTATAAATATATAAATAGGATCTAAAAACCTTCGATTACAATTTAAACCCAACACCCCCCTTAACTAGCGAAAGGATTCTCATCATACTTGACACTCAAAACCTTTGGAACCTCGTATCTACCCATAGGATCCCTATAGAGGGGATTCTCCTGGCGCACCCAGTTCTTCTGGTCCTCCTGGAATCTGGCATACTCCCTGGCATCCTGAGCCCGAATGCACCACCATATGGCGCACATGATCAGCAGTCCCAACAGCAACGTAGCCCCCGATATATAGCCAAGCCAAGCCACATAGTCTGGGGGCGCACAGTCCTCATCCTGAATGGACAACTCGTTGGAGGGATTGACAACCTGATAGCTGAAAAAGCTGTCACACTGCTCGCCCTGCTTGTTCACGATCCTCACCAGGCAGCGAGCCTGCTCCGGCTCCAGCTCGTGGACAAACCGGTAAGTGAAGAGCTCTTGCCGGTCCAAACTCTTGCAGATTTCACTCAAATTATCACAGGCGCCCATTCCCTGCTTCTGTTCGATCAGGCAGGTCACGCAGGGCTCGTAGAACTGACACAACTTGTTGTCCTTTTCCGGATCAATTTCGCAGAACTTGCCCAGGAACTCATCCTCGCACTTGCACTCACCGCAGTCGCAGGCTCCGCGCTGGGAACAAATCTCCCCAGTGGGTCCGCGACACGCCTCCGTATCCTCAGCACAGTTGCATCTCGTGCCCGACCATCCATATTTGCACACGCACTGGCCACAAAAACAGTCAGCCCGGTCACTGTCGCAATCCACGCACTCCTTGCACTCACAAAATGGTCCTGTGTATCCTGGATCACAAAAGCACTCCCCGCAAACGCAATCCCCGTGATTGGAGCAAGCTAGCGGGGAATGGGTCTGGTCCGGTAAGGGTTGGCGGCACTTCAGCAGGAGAGCCTCGTTGCTGGTCACATTTGTGGCATCCGTGGGACAGGTGCACAGGGTGCCCGTCCAGCCCTCGTCGCAGGTGCACATGCCACAGTACATGTAGCCCTGATCCGAGCACTGGAAGCGTCCGTTTTCGTTCTCCGGATCCGGCGGCTCCTGGCAAGGACACGGGCGCTGCAGCTCCACATCCAGATCCATGTATTCGCTGAGGGAGGTTTCACCCACGCGAATTTTGTAGTTCTGGAAAAATGAGAGAAGATGGATATTAGATCATAAAAATATAAAAAGCAGGGATGCCAAAGAAATTGTTAGGGATTTAAAATCATTAAAAAAGGGTCTCCAAAAGTAAGCTATTAAATATTTTAAAGCTTTAATACAATCAAAATTCATTAGTTTTTTTGTAGCATATTTTTGAGGGACTTTTTTAATGATTTCAAATCTTTAACAATTTCTGTGGCACCCATGCTTATAGGGAATATTATAGATATTTAACATCTATTCTCGTACAAAAGGTTTATATTATTTTTCCACTTACATAAACCTTATCAATAGGATACTCCTTGAGTGTAACATCCACAAAAAACTCGATTTCCTTGCCCAGAGTGACATTATTGCAATAATTCCTTTTGCGTAAGCTGGGAAATTGTCCGCCACAATCCGTATAATATTCCATTGTTATAAAGTCCGGACTGTTATCGGCAAACTGAGTGCGTTTAATCAAGCTCTCATAACTGGAAGTAAAAAAAAAACAATTAAAATAAATTTACAATAAAAACCAATTAAAAAACTCACCTCTTCTTAATTAATTCCAAGATATTAGAGGAATCCGCACTCAGGATATCCACATAGCTAATTTCCTTCATCAATGCACTCAGTTCCCTGTAACTGCTCACCACATCCTTGGTAACGGCAAAGATCACATTGATCTTGCGACGCAATAACTCCCGATAGATCTCCTCCAGCGAGGGATAATCATACTCTAAGGAGCCCGTATACTCACCTGCCTGGTTCAGATGACACTTCTTATCATTTCTTTTAGCAATACCAGCCAGGAGACCATCCCCGGCCAGATGCATAAAGCCATCGGTCACGAGGATGACAATCTTTCGAGCCTGCTCCTTCCAACCGATCTCCTTGGGACACACTATCACCTGCATCAGGGCATCCAAGCCACCCTCGAGGTTATCCAAGTTCGCGGTGATCTTACTATTGGCCACCGCCGAGGTAAACAAACGAATATCCTCGGTTAGGGACAACTGATGGCGATAGCCATAGGTGGGCTCACACGTAGCTCGCTCCTGGGCACAGGGATTATCTATGAATTGTGGCGAAATCATCGGTAGCGTTGGCTTATCGGCAAAAGAACCAAAGCCGAGACGATAGTTGTCCGTTAAATTCCTCAAGGTTTGGATGAGTTCCGCGCCCAACTCCTCCAGTGTCGCCTTGTCGTCCCTCATAGTCCAGGTGAGGTCCATCAAAACGTACAAATCGAGTGGATTATTGCGTGCGGTTCGGTAGCTCAGCTTGATGCGTTGCGTGTTTCCTGGGGGTCACAAAAAAAATAGTATAGTATAAAGAGTATAAAGAAGGAGAGTGAAAAGTTATAGATCGGTTTACTATCCGGCGACTTTGTTTATGAGCTGTTTTATGGGCTGACACATCTGCATAAGGTGAAACGAGTGTGTCATAGACTTTACTACCTTTTCAAGCACTTGAGGAAAATCTTTTAAAAATTAAATTCATAAAATTTGATAAGTTAAAAACAGAAATATAATAGTTTAAAAAATAGCTATGACTAAAGAAATAAATATTTAACGCTTAAAAGTCTAGATGTAGCCAGAAAACTACTACAGCGACTTATTTTCATTGTGTTCTTTTTGTGTGTGTGCCGGCAGAGGCCGGACAGAGAAATTTTCTGATACACTTTAAATCAATTCTATATTAATGGTTAATATTTCTTTAAAATGAGCAAATGTTGGTATGATTTTGCTCTTTTATATGTATTAATTTTTAATATATCTTCCCCTTATTTTAAACTCTTTTCTCACAGTGCACACTACTCCCGTTTGGCAACCATTCATTACCACTTGAGCTGCGTTCACACCCAAGCTAAATGTTTGGTTTCTTTGTAATCCTTGTAAGCCTGCAATTTGTCTGGTTCCCTTTACACCACTTTTTGACCCTAATTACTGGTTTTTTTTTTTAGTAGCTCTTAAGCTAGTAGTACGATCCTCACTTAAACGGAATATGAATGGATATCAAATTGGTTAACAAGCTGTTCGAACTAGCTAATCATTGGCAGCCATCATAATGGGTATCGTTAATGGTTTAACTCAACACTAGACATTGATTGAGATGTACTTTTTTTAGACAGAACGTTCTGAGGGATTGGGATGTATTTTATATATAGGAATTTAGCTTAGCCTTATAAAAAATATGGTATATTCTTAATTTACATATAATCTTCTTAAAAAAATGATTCATGTTCGCACAGAAAGAAAACAGATTTATAATGAGACATATTAGCACATCAACCTAAGACCTAAATAAATATAAAATCTAAGTGATCCTAAGATTAACACTACTTATCACATGGGTTCAATGCACTCCCACATAGAGAAAAAGAGGGAGAAAGAGAGCAAAAAGCGAATAGGGTAAGAGGTATTCCCACGCCAAATACAATAACAATGACTCGAAGATGTGACAACCACAAAATGCTGATAAGCGAAGCGCGGACACAAAACAAAATGTTCGAAAATGATGTGGAACAAATCAGCAAAGCAAACACACGAAGAAGGGGAAGGCAGAAGCCGAAGAGTGACACACTTGATAGAGAAAAAAAATAAAACTAACAACCTGAGAGAAGGAGAGAGTGGTTGAAGGGCTCCTCTGTGACACACATTTGATAAGATAACAACATTTGTATAAAAAATAAAAAAAAGAGCAACACACACACCTTTGACCAGCTTGAGGTATGCTCGCTGCGGTGTCACCTGTACTGCTTGATCGTCGCGGGTCTCATAGTCCTTTAGGGGCTTATCCAGCAGGACATCTAAGGCCGGCTGGTTCTCGTATATCTCGCCCTCGCTGCAGTTGTACTGCAGAAGTTGTGAGCGAGTGAGGCAGCGATAAAAGTCATACACCTGGAAGGAGGAGAAAAAGGATCAGAGCTGTGTGACCAGATTTTAACTAATGAAAGATTATTTCATAATAAAAGGTTTTATAGAATAGTTTCCATAAAAGATAACTGGATAAATATTTTTGTTTAAGACATATGTAGATAAGGGTATAGTTATAGTGAAAACAACGCTGAGTAATATTTCTTGTCTAACCCCTTCCAGACCTTGATACCTTTCTTAATTGTAGCTGGTCACACCCGCAAGGATCTTAGTGTGAGCCTCGATCCATCTCACTCACTCACCTTATCCGTGCACCAGGCGCAATTCAGGTGAGCGGATAAGCATCTCTCACAGCTGTCTGCGTGCCGGCACTGTTCATCTGGGAGCGAAAGAGAGCGAGATAATGGGCGTTATGTAATGGTAAGTTCACGTAATGTCAACGCACCAACGGAAGCAGCTTCCGAATGACAGATCCCCACAATTAGAGCGAGCAGGAAGATCAACAAAAACACCTGGCCGCCAGGTGACGTCATTTTCACGTTCTTTTTCACTTAATATTGGCAATTTTTCCGTCACACTCTCGATATTATTATTTTTTTTAGCAAACTGTGGGGAAACAACCGAGCGGCTTTGAAAGCCCAGCGCAACTAATATTTGTTCTGTATGAAAAGCGTTGATTCGCTCCGTACGTTTCCTATTTGTGTTATCTTATCGGGTGAGTATGGTAAAAAATAGTGGTGAGAAGGTTTTAGGAAAATATTTTGATTATTAAAAAAAATAGCACACAAATAAAGGAGGTTGATTTATAGTGGAGAGAGCGAGAGAGAGGCGTGAGAGTAAAAATAAGTAAAAACAAATTTACTTTCACTTGTCATCGTCATAATCTATTTATTTCGCACTTTGTTTATTTTTACGTCACAGATTATACAAAATAATTTCAATGTTTGAAAAATTATCTGTTTTTTTTTAATATCCATGCCATTTGAGGTACTTTTTTTAATGCTTGATTTAAATAAATTTAATATGTAGTTGTATGCAGGACTTTAAGTTAAGTTTCCATTAGTGGCTGAGATGCAATGAATAGACAAATCTATTTATAAAGTAATTCTCTTTATTATTCCTTTCTACTAATTACGTATTTTATAATATTTTGTTTATAAACTACTTTAAGTTGTTAGATTACGTTAAGGTTTTAAAATGTAACAGTTTTATAGATTTTCGTAGTTTTTCTGAGTGATGTATCCACCAGCTGGTGTCAACCTTACGTCTCAATAACAATACGGCACTTTATTTGCTTCCGCTTTAAGAAACCATAAATACACTAACATTTTAAATAATAATATTTAAATAATAATAATATTATTTCAAAGTTTGTACTATAAAACTTCTTGTAACTTTATATTTGTATCAAACAAATAAATAAACGCTAATGAGTTTCTCAACAGTCAGCTATTGAATGCTTTAAAAATACTAATTTATTTATATATTTTTAACAACCGAACCTTAAATACCCTTTTAGCTCCACATTAGAAAGTGCTTCTCAAATTTAAAGGGCAACTTGGAGTATAAATGCATTAACACATAAATAACGTAAAATAAATAACAGTAAATTTCCAGTAGAAACTATTAAAAAAACCCACCAGCTTTTAAATTCATATTATGTTGACTAAGTTAGATTATAATATGTAGGTGTGTCTTGGTTTTGAAAAATAATGACTACTATATTCATTATGATTATAATATTTGCATATATTTTGAAATCGAATTGAAAATCCTTTTTCAAAAGTATTTATTAAATGGCAATGACAAGCCTGATTTTCTGTAAACCACCAACTGGTCACACTGACCGGCTTATTTCAAACTCGTTTCGAGAGCACTTTACTCTCTTTCTCTCACCCTCCTCCGTAAGCATACACTTCGCTCTTTGCGTGGTTCTCATTGTTGTTCTCTCTCAGCTGAGCACACGAATCTTTGCTCTCTCCTGTGTTCTTTACGTCAAATATCGTTACGTTTTGTTCGCTTATGACGTAAATCGTTACGTTTTCGTTCTCTTACGAAACAATTGCGTTTCGTCACTTACGTCGTAAATCATTACGTTTTGTTTATCGTTACGTTGAAATTAATGTTGGCGCCAAAGAAGAATATTGGAAATTAGAAATATTAATTTAATAAATACGAATATATCTTATATCTTTGATATGGATGGTTCTTGTTCTTTCTTGTATAGTTTATATTTTTTTAGTTAAACATTAAACATAATTAAATTTGTTTCAAATAATAAAAGTAACATAACATACCATTACATAAAATTTGAAGAACATTTCTAATTATTCCTATTCTCCTTTTTGATTTATTCAAGGATTATAAGATTTATATTCCCGGAATCATATCAATCATAACGAAATCATTTAAAAATGCAGAAATGCAGAAGAACTATCAAATCAGAGCTGAGTTTTATATACTTACTCATATAGTTTGTATTTGCTTAGAAATTGTTCTCTAATTGAAGTTCAATTATTAAATGAGCTTTACCGGCTATACAGTGTTAGCATCATGTGTAAAAGTTGATGAATTTAAATAAAATGGGTATTAAAATGCGATAGTATCGATTTTGCTCGAAGTCTTGTCAGCACTAGATTACAGCATTCACACAGCGTTGTGTGTGTGTGTCGTCGGCCGCGTGTTCGTCTTTTCTGTTCACCAGCGAAGTCTTGGCCAAAGATTCCTAGAAACATTGCTGGCAACCAAAATATGTATTGTTATAGTTAATTATTAGTAGTAAATTATTTGTTATTACATTATTTGTTTATTAAATTAACTATTTAATGTCTATTATTTAGAATAAAAGTTAAAGACGGCAATAATGGAAACGGCGGTTGGAGCGGCGGTGGAAATTGGAATCGGGGCGACGGCGGTGGCGTAGGAAGCCTTGGCGGCGGGAGGAATTCGCGCCCTTGCCCCAACTGCAAAAATTTCTTATTGTCACGTTTGCAACCCAGATGGCGGCCGCCGATCCCGCCATCGACCTTGATCTTTTGAAGAGAGAGATTATCCGTCTCACGCGATCCAGCGAGGAGATGGAAAGAGTCATCGCCGCGATGGCGACAGCAAACGTTTGCGGAACGACGGAAGAAAAGTTCTTCCAATCCATATTCCGCAATATGGGAAAGTTGGCCCATCATGTGGGAGCTATAGTGCTCCGCCCCCCACCGCCGCCGGGTCCAACCAGCGCAGAACTGCAAGAGATGTTTGAGGTCTACAAAAAGTCCACTTTCCCACAGCGTGGTCCGGGAGACGAATAAACACATAACCAAATACACATACTTCCTGGTGTTAATTCCTTGTGAAAAGGCAAGGAGTGTAAGCTTTAAAACCTATAAATATTTCAGATCTAGAATTGGTAGCATCCTTGATCGAGTCAAACTCGCCTAACATACGGTTTGTTCTGTTAAATTTCTTTGCATTTTAACCAAAGCTCCAATGGCAAGTCTGAACAATGGCGACCGTGACATGGAAAAAGGACTACAAGGACTACATGGAAAAAGAACTACATACAAGGAAAACTGATTCTGGATTGTCAAATTGTGAAAAAACCTGAGAAATTCGGACGTGCTTCTCGGGAGCTAAGCATTTTTCGATTTTATAAAATAAATTCTTTCACGGAAAAGTAACGAATATTTGGTTCTTGTCGTTGAGTAAGAAGTGAGAGAGTTACCTGGAAACAAATCGCGGAAGTGCTTTTATTGAAGAAACTCATCCAAGAATTAAGAGAGTTTCACTTGCAGACACTGCCTGCCAAGAAGCTAAGAACTCAAAAAAAAAAATGATGCTCCTACAGTAACTACCAAGAAGAAGTAACTACCAAGAAGAAGAAAAACAACCAGTGTAAAGCGCTAAAGGGCCATAACAGGGCTGTTACGATCATAACAGCGTGAAAAGTCTGCACTGTCGGCCATGTTTTTTCTTGGTGTCAATTCCTTGTCAAAATGCAAGAAGAATACGCTTTAAACCTATAACTATTTTAGAACTTGGAACTGGTAGCATCCCTGAACACTTTTAATTGTTAACCCATTCCTTTCCAATGGCAAGTCTGAACAATGGCGACCGTGACATGAAAAAAGGACTACAAGGACAACATGGAAAAAGAACTACATACAAGGAAAACTGATTCTGGATTGTCAAATTGTGAAAAAAACCTGAGAAATTCGGACGTGCTTCTCGGGAGCTAAGCATTTTTCGATTTTTATAAAAATAAATTCTTTCACGGAAAAGTAACGAATATTTGGTTCTTGTCGTTGGAGTAAGAAGTGAGAGAGTTACCTGAAAACAAATCGCGGAAGTGCTTTTATTGAAGAAACTCATCCAAGAATTAAGAGAGTTTCACTTGCAGACACTGCCTGCCAAGAAGCTAAGAACTCAAAAAAAAAAATGATGCTCCTACAGTAACTACCAAGAAGAAGTAACTACCAAGAAGAAGAAAAACAACCAGTGTAAAGCGCTAAAGGGCCATAACAGGGCTGTTACGATCATAACAGCGTGAAAAGTCTGCACTGTCGGCCATGTTTTTCTTGGTGTCAATTCCTTGTCAAAATGCAAGAAGAATACGCTTTAAACCTATAACTATTTTAGAACTTGGAACTGGTAGCATCCTTGAACACTTTTAATTGTTAACCCATTCCTTTCCATCCTTTCCAGGGCCCCAAGTGCGAGGTGGACGTCAATGAGTGCGCTCTGTACGAGGGCTGCCACTGATGTCGTCAAGGATTTTATAAAATTTGATTTTATAAGCTCGGCTTTTTTTTTTAAATTGACGGGCTACATTTTCACCAGGAGAGGGCATTGGTGGTAATGGCCTCGACGGTAGATGGCACCATAAACAGGCGCGTCTACCTAAAATGGGTAAATATTTAAATTATTAAGAATATTTCCCATTGGTAATTTTATAGATTCTATTTTTATTTTGCTCAGTTCGGGCCCGAGGATACACTGGACCAAGATAAATATTTTTTAATTCCGTCTTTCCAGGCGTTATTCCGCAATATTACAAAGTTTGGGCAGCACGTTGGAGCGATGCTCCTACACCCCGCACCGGTCCAGCAGCCGCCGCTGCCACCGACAGTCGAGGGTCATCCAACCAGAGCTAAAGTAAATGTACGAAGCGCACAAAAAGTCCACTTTCCCACAGCGTGGTCCGGGAGACGAGACACATACACATAAATAAACACATTAATAACCACATAAACTTAAGCCGTTTCAATCAAGATCCGATTGAAGTCTATTTTGCAGAATTCAGGAAGGAGTTTGGTAACAAGTTTCCAAATGTTTCTGAAATTATAACGAAAAAAAATTATTTTATGATCGATTTATTTTCGAACGCTCCATACGAGCGCCCCTTCATATTTTTTGATACTATTGAAGGTGAAATAACCGATGCAGATATCGGAATAAGAAATGCTATTTCCCTAAAGCTGGGAAAAATACTTGATGAAATTCTTCCCCTCGGTGAAACGTGTAAATGCGAATACGCATTAAAAAGTGAAACTAAAGGCAGGCAAAAATCTCTTCAGTTTTTAATCAAGAAATCCCTCAGCTGCTCTAATAAAATTGTCTATGTTACATTCTAAAATATTTAAAAATGAGTTTCAAAAGTCTCCGCACCAAAATATTGTAATATTGTAATTAAATGCGTTTTGGAAACTTATACAAATTATGGGTACTGGTTCGGAAAATTAAAGATATGCTTTATGAGCATTGTAAAAGATACAATGATGATTATCACAGAAAAAAGGCAAAATCGAGATCAATCGACAGGATGATAAGATTAATCAAATTAAGAAAATATAAACGATTAAAATTAAACAATTAAGAGCTGAAGACAGTTAAATTTTATTGACCAAATATTGAAAAAAAAAAACATAAAAACTGTCTGGTCTACCCCATTTTCTTTTAATGAAAAGATCTCTGAGTGGTGTCACCCGAAACAGTTTTAAAGGTAAGTTAACATTAGACTTTTATCGCCTGCGAAAATACAATAATTTTAAAAAATTAAAAAAAAATAGAGATGATGTCATTATAAATGTAATGGCACCACTATCTTTAAAATTAAAACCAAATTGTCAGTTAAAAACTGATATTATTTTATGCGCAAAACATGTTGATGCACTTTTCCCCAAGACTCAAAATTTGGATGAAAGTGCCATGGAGCCACCATCAAGTAGCGTAATTGTTGAAAATTTGGATGGAAGAGCCACTGAGCCACCATCAACAGTTTTTGTTTAAAATTTGGATACCAATGAGCCACTATATTTTTGCCAAGTAAAAATTTAACGCCCGGATTTGAAGGCCCAAATTTCATTCAACTAAAAAGTTTGTTCAAAACAAAGAATGCTTCCGACAGAAATTGCATTTTAATATTTGATAAGATGATCATTAGAAGCGAGATCAAATATGAGTATCCCACTGACAAAGCAGTTGGGTTTACTGATCTTGGCGATGGCAGGTCGGATAGGGACATTTATAACAATCGAGCGACTGGAATGCTGGCGTTTATTTCTTGTGGCCTAAATATAGAATTCAAAGCGCTAGTAGACGCTGCATTTATATTAAATGTTCATCAGGGCAAAAGGGCTGGGCTCATGGTGCACGCTGTTGTGTGTGATCAAAATAACTGCAACATTCAAGCGTTAAACATTTCACACGCTAATAGAGAGCAGTCTAAAAATACATGCAGTGTAAACGTTTTTTACGATTATACACACTTAATTAAGAGTGTACGTAACAACCTTATTAATCATGACTTCCAAATTGGAACTTAAATAGTTTCCTGGAATATTTTAGAACAATTTTATGAAGAGGAGATGACAGGCCCCAGTAGCTCCAATGGTCCCCGAATTCACATACGACCACGTATATTCAGAAGGAATTCAACATATTTTGAATGCAACCCTCCATTTGAAATTTTTTCAAATAAATTGGGAAATGCAAATGAAATTACTGCAAGTAGTTTCAAAATCGCTGAAATATCCACAAATACTGCCTCGTTTTTAAAGAAAACGAGAAAGAAAGCTAACTTCGGTAAACCGAAGTTTATATACCCTTGCAGTCAGCAATTGGATCATTGAAAATCGATCCAATTTGGTAATGTAAAAAAAAATGTCAAATTATGTAAATTTTGTAAATTTTACATTTTACATGTAGAATTTTACATTTTCATATAAATCGACCGATCCCTTCTATGGCAGCTATATGATATAGTTGTCCGATCTTAATGAAATTAAAACCGTAATTCTAGAACTATAAAAAACGACTATATCTCGAACTTTATAGAAATTCGTTGAAAAACAGAAATTAAAAATTTTTGTACATTAATTTCGCCATCATTCCTATGGCAGCTATAGGATATAGTGGTCCGATTTCGGCCGTTCCGACATATATACTGCGTGCTAAAGAAATAAGACTATGCTGAAAATTTCAGCCCGATAGCTCAAAAACTGAGAGACTAGTTCGCGTAGAAACCGACAGACGGACAGACAGACGGACAGACAGACGGACAGACAGACGGACAGACAGACAGACGGACATGGCTAGATCGACTCGGCTGGTGATGCTGATCAAGAATATATATACTTTATGGGGTCTGAGATGCCTCCTTCACTGCGTTGCAAATATCATGGCAAAATTATAATACCCTCTGCAAGGGTATAATGAACGAAGGTTGTGATTTGCTAAGAATGGGGACCTTCAATGATAGACAAATCAGCTTAAATATAATGAGCTTTAGCTGAAAATTATAAAAATTTTTACCCATAAAGTTACGGGAAGAATCACAAGCTATTTGTCTAAATGGCCTTATTAAAGCTTGCAAACGTATAAATATAATTGCCCACAAGCTATTTCAATGCGACATGGCTCAATCAAGATCGAATTGAAGACTATTTTGCAGAATTCAGGAAGTAGTTTGGTAACAAGCTTCCGACTGTTTCTGAAATAATAACAAAAAAAAATTATTTGCCATCGATTTATTTTCGAACGCTCCATACAAGTGCCCCTTCATATTGTTTGATCCTATTGAATGAAATAACCGATGCAGATATCGGAATAAGAAATGCTATTTCCTTAAAGTTGGGAAAAATACTTGATGAAACGTGTAAATGCGAATACGCATTAAAAAGTAAAACCAAGGACAGGCAAAAACCTCTTTAGTTTTTTGAATCCTAGAGTGATTTTGGGGAACAGCTAAGAATTCCCTCAGCTGCTCTAATAGAAGTGTCTATGTTACATTCTAAAATATTTAAAAATGAGTTTCAAAAGTCTCCGCACCAAAACATTATATTACAAAATATTGTAATTAAATGCGTTTTGGACACTAACAAAAATTATGGGTACTCTTATTATCTTGTCTTATTTGCAGATTGCACCGCCAGGCTAGTGATGAGGAGAAGGCGGCGGCAGCCAGCCGTGGCGGCGACTCGGTGGCACATGCCGCGGCATGCACCAATACCACCGCAACCATGCGCTTTTTAGGGGGAGCCATTGGTGAGCTGCAAATGTGAAAAAAAAGTATGTACAATTAAAGAAACAAATTGTGTTTAATTTTTTTATTATTATTTATTATTTTGCTCCAACAGTCCAACAGCGGTGGCAAATCCTGTGATATCGTTGAAGACAGCTTGCATTAATCTATTTTCCAGGAGTCCTCGTCACTTTTAGCTATGCGGTTTAATTCCGCATCAGTCCAAAGAGGCCAACTTAAGATGCTGTTTTAACTCTCCATCAATACAAAGACATTATTATAAATTTTATAAGATTAATTATTATTATTTATGTGCTTATGTGTATGTGTATTTGGGTTTGTTTACGTGTCCCCCTGACCACGCGAGAAAGTGGCCTTTTTGTAAGCCTCAAACATTTCTTAGAGCTCTGCGCTGGTTGGACCCGGCGGCGGCGGCTGCTGGACCGGTGGGGGCGGAGGAGCATCGCTCCAACGTGCTGCGCGAACTTCGTTATGTCGCGGAAAATGGCTTGGAAAAACTTATCCTCCGTATTTCCACAGCAGTTGGGTATGTCCATCGCGGCGATCACCCTTTCCATTTCCTCATTCGACCGACTTATACGAGTGATCTCGCGCTTCTCTAGGTCCACGTCAATGGCTGGATTGGCGGCCCCATCTGCGTCGCCAACGTAAGAATCAGAAACTTTAGATTTTTACAATTGGCGCAAGGGCGGGAATTCCGCCCGCCGCCAAGTCTTCCTACTCCACCGCCGCCGCCCCGATTCCAGCTCCCACTGCCGTTCCAACTTGATCTCGCTTCTAATGCGCATCTCATCAAATATTGGAATGCCATTCCTGTCGGAAGCAATCACTGTTTCGACCAAACTTTTAGTTGAATGAAATTTGGGCCTTCAAATCCGGGTGTTAAATTTTAACTGGCAAAATATAGTGGCTCATTGGCACTTCCATCCAAATTTTAAACAAAACTGTTGATGGTGGCTCAGTGGCTCTTCCATCCAAATTTTCAACAATTACGCTACTCGATGGTGGCTCCATGGCACTTTCATCCAAATTTTGAGTCGTGGGGAAAAGTGCATCAATATGTTTGGTGCATAAAATAATATCACTTTTTAATTGACAATTTGTTTTTAATTTTAAGGATAGTGGTGCCATTACATTTATAATGACATCATCTCTAATTTTTTTGTAATTTTTTAAAATTATTGCATTTTTGCAATTAATTGTTTAATTTTAATCGTTTATAATTATAAACGTTTATAATTATAATTATAATTTTAATTGTTTAATTTTAATCGTTTATATTTTCTTAATTTTATTAATCTTATCATCCTGTCGATTGATCTTGATTTTGCCTTTTTTTCTGTGCTAATCATCATTGTATCTTTTACAATGCTCATAAAGCATATCTTTTATAAATTGCTTTAGAACATACTGCCTATGTGTGGCGCAAGACTCTAATTTTCCGAACCAGTACCCATAATTTGTATTATTCTTTGTCTCTTTGTCTCGCACCAATTTCATAATCTTTTTTTTTCTCACAGAAAGCGCACTTTAAAAAAAAAAATGGTAAATTTGGAAAACTTGTTTTGGTGCGGACACTTGACTCATTTTTAAATATTTTAGAATGTAACATAGACACTTCTATTAGAGCAGCTGAGGGAGTTCTTAGCTGTTCCCCAGACTCATTCTCGTATTTAAGAAACTGAAGAGATTTTTGCCTGTCATTAGTTTCACTGCTTTATGCGTATTCGTATTTACATGTTTCACCGAGAGGAAGAATTTCATCAAGTATTTTTCCCCAACTTTAGGGAAATAGCGTTTCTTATTCCGAGATCTGCATCGGTTATTTCACCCTCAACAGGATCAAAAAATACAAAGGGGCGCTCGTATGGAGCGTTCGAAAATAAATCGATGGTTAAATAATTTTTTTTCGTTATTATTTCAGAAACAGTCGGAAGCTTGTTACCAAACTACTCCTTCTGCAAAATAGTCTTCAATCGGATTTTATTTTCATTGTTATTTATTCTTTATTATTATTTATATGTATTGTTCTTGTTCTTTAGTTTATGAATTATTTTTCATTTTATTTATTTATTTATTTCTCCGACTTCTCCGCCAGGTTGGGCTCCTCGGACTTCATGGTATTGCCTTCTTCCCAGTTCTGGGCGAGTATCACGGTTTTGCGTCGTCATCCTCGGACGAGGAGTTGTCTAGGATTTCTGACTGCTCTGCTTGCTCGGCCTTCTTGAGCTGCCTTCCTCCCGCCGGGCCTCGGCCCTGCGAATCTTGGCAGGCGGTGCTCCTTTTCATCTGGATAAATTCGTAACACAGGCATTCTGCTGAGCCCACGGAGCGGGCGGCCAGCTTACTGATGAACTTTTTCGAGTCATCTGGTATTGATTTCGAGCATCTCGCTGAAATTCTTCCAACTTGCAATCTTCAGCTTGATCTGCTGTTGTTTGGAGTACTTGTCCGGGAATCTAATGTGGTTGGGCTTTAATATTTCGTGGAGCGACGACACCCTGGAGACATCGATTCGTTCTTCGCGAAGCCACTCTGCAACCTCAGCCATTTGTTCTTGAGAGACCTCTCTCAACTTGATGACACGAAGCATAATTTTGAATACGTGGGTCTGAACTTGGAATAAAATCTATTGAAAAATATAAAGAAAATCTTGTATTATAAATATGTATATTATTTATACATTGTTTATAAATTTTCTTTTGTTTAATTCCTTTATTCTGCGTTTCATTTTCCAACACTGATCGTGTCAGCTGATCACCTGCCGCCTTTTTTTCAATAAGAGGAAGATCATTTATTATTCTATTGCGTTTCTTATTCCGAGATCTGCATCGGTTATTTCACCCTCAACAGGATCAAAAAATATGAAGGGGCGCTCGTATGGAGCGTTCAAAAATAAATCGATGGTTAAATTATTTTTTTTCGTTATTATTTCAGAAACAGTCGGAAGCTTGTTATCAAACTACTCCCATCTGCAAAATAGTCTTCAATCGGATTTTATTTTCATTGTTATTTATTCTTTATTATTATTTATATGTATTGTTCTTGTTCTTTAGTTTATGAATTATTTTTCATTTTATTTATTTATTTATTTCTCCGACTTCTCCGCCAGGTTGGGCTCCTCGGACTTCATGGTATTGCCTTCTTCCCAGGTCTGGGCGAGTATCACGGTTTTGCGTCGTCATCCTCGGACGAGGAGTTGTCTAGGATTTCTGACTGCTCTGCCTGCTCTGCTTGCTCGGCCTTCTTGAGCGTTTCCTCCCGCCGGGCCTCGGCCCTGCGAATCTTGGCAAGGCGGTGCTCCTTTTCATCTGGATAAATTCGTAAAACAGGCATTCTGCTGAGCCCACGGAGCGGGCGGCCAGCTTCCTGATGAACTTTTTCGAGAGTCATCTGGTATTGATTTCGAGCATCTCGCTGAAATTTTTCCAACTTGCAATCTTCAGCTTGAGCTGCTGTTGTTTGGAGTACTTTTCCGGTAATCTAATGTGGTTGGGCTTTAATATTTCGTGGAGCGACGACACCCTGGAGACATCGATTCGTTCTTCGCGAAGCCACTCTGCAACCTCAGCCATTTGTTCTTGAGAGACCTCTCTCAACTTGATGACACGAAGCATAATTTTGAATACGTGGGTCTGAACTTGGAATAAAATCTATTGAAAATATAAAGAAAATTTTGTATTATAAATATGTATATTATTTATACATTGTTTATACATTTTCTTTTGTTTAATTCCTTTATTCTGCGTTTCATTTTCCAACACTGATAGTGTCAGCTGATCACCTGCCCCTTTTTCAATAAGAGGAAGATCATTTATTATTCTTTTGCGAAAGTTTTTCAGATTTGGAAAATCGTCAGGATTAGCATAATCTTCCAAGTGTTGAATGTGTTAAAGCTTAATCCAATTAATCCTTAATCAAGGTGTGTATTATTGACTAAGCTAAATATTATTATTAACTAAGCTGATTGAGATTTAGATATAGAAAAGGGATACAGATGTGAATTCAGTTACTAACTATTTGTTGTTTTAAAACTAAAAGAGAATGAAAGCTAACTTCGGTAAACCGAAGTTTGTATACCCTTGCAGTCTGCAATCGGATCATTGAATATCGATCCATTTTGGTAATGTTGAAAAATATCAAATTATGTACATTGTATATGTATGTAGAATCTTAAATTTTCATTTAAATCGACCGATCGTTTCTATGGCAGCTATATGATACAGTTGTCTGATCTTAATGAAATTAAAACCGTAATTCTATAATCATAATAAACTGCTACATCTTGAAATTGATTGATATACGTTGAACAATAAAAAAGTTAAGAATTTGTTTACATTAATTTCGCCGACATACAAATGTACGAAAATGCGTTCAGGCATTTCAATAGTGTCGTCGAATCCCAAATCGCAAATAACTTTTACAGCTTGCTATCTCGCTCTTACGCAGGGGCAATAACTAGTGCTGACAGAATTTAAGCGGAAAATAGCTTATTCTAATGGAAAGTTAAAAAAAAACTAACAAAATTAAGAATATATCGGAAGATGATATTAATTAATTATAGGAAAATTATATTAATTAATTGTAGGCATTTACTCAATATATTTCCCAGGTGTAGATTTTAGGCTACAAGGAATAATTTCAAATAAATACATTATATGTAGATACATTATCGTATATAAAAAATTGATATAAAATTATGATTTTATTTTAATATATTTATTATAATCAATATATATTGTAAATTAATTAAATAATTTAAAAAAAAAACAATGATGATTTGGCTTTTTGAATAAAGGATTAGTTATTGTAAGTTTTCTTAAACTTTCCCCCTTGAAAAAGCTAATTCCAGCCAAAATGCTGTCAGCGCTGATTCTTAAGCCCTCCTTTGCTGCATTCCGCCCATGCCCATAAGTTAAAGCGAGATAGCAAGCGATCGTTTGGTGCGTTGCTGCCGGCAAGTAACAGTACAAAGAAAATAGACATACACACATTTGCATACAAATACTTATGTACATAAGTTCATACATATCTATTGTTCTGCGGAATCGCGCATTTATTTGACTGCAAAATATGAACTAACTAAAACTTAATCCGTTTACCCAATAAATATGAGTTTTTTAGTGAATTAACAAATTTTTTTTTTTGGATTTCGGATTTTTTCAAAGTGTTATAAAACCTTATTTAGCTAAAAAAATTGGTTGTCTGTAAAGTCGGTTTACTGACGTTGAACGTGACAACGTCTTAGGAAAATACTGATGGAATGGTAGCATTGTTCAAAAGAAAATTTTAATTAATTTGCTTAATAGATTTGTATGTATATAGAGAAGGAGGTAATTGGAAATTACAGTGAAATTGATCAAGTTAGATTTATTTGTACGCATAAATACAATTATGTCAATGTTTTTTACAATTTTTTTCCATGGTGGGATTGTAAGCGGTTCTGTAAAATAAATCGTCGTTCGATACAATATAATATATATATATATATGTATATATATTATTATATATATATTTTCATAAAATTCTTCATTCAATTCTTCATTTTAAATTTCAAAAATAAAAATACAACAAAATACTTGAATAAAATTTATTGTTTAAATTTCTACTCAATTGTTAAAATTTAAATGTAGATTTTATTATTTTAATAATATAATTAAATTTTTCAATTAGTTACTAAATTATTTTTGCAAATTTAATTGTAATTTGTTATAAAAAGTAATAATTTTAAATAATTCATTATAAGAATAAACAATGATTAAATTATTGTTTATAAATCTTACATTTAAAATTTAAAATTTGGAAACATTAAAATTTTCGTAAATCTAGTTTTAAAAAGCCTGCCTCAATGTGTTTGATATAGGAGAAAATGTTCTCTTTGACAGATGGCTGGTCCAACCTGTCATTTCTGACACGGTGTTGTGATATGTGGAAGATTTAATGTTTATGTTTTAATTTTTAAATCATAGCTACGCTCGATAATTATTTCTCTCTTCTGCTGCTGCTGCTCACGTCGTTTGCACTGCCGACGACGGCAGAGGAAAATGTTCGACATTTGGCTTCGCCAGAGCAGTGCAAAGCATTAAATTTTAACCACTCTCATTCTCTCTTCTGCTGCTGCTGCTCACGTCACGTTTGCTCTGCCTGTGTCGCGGCAGACCGATCATAGTTGAGTGGGAGAGAGACGCAAGGCATTCGGCGGGCCTCTCTCTCGTTCGGTGTTATCGGTTATCGTTACGTTACTTTTATCGTTACACTTTTTCATAAGTGACTCCCATTGCAACCTAATTTAAGACGTTGTCACGTCAAAAAAATGTTTTGTTTTTGTAAATATTGTAAATCTAAAGATATGTAAAAGGTATCGCTATGAGAACATGGTCTCAAAATACTACTTCACTTCTGTCCTGCGTAGGCTTGACACAACTTTTTTTTTTCTAATTCAATCGAAAGAATTGATTCACATAAAGTAGAATCGTTTTCAGCTCTAGCTCTTGTCAAAAATCGTTACGTTTCCGTTCACTTACGACACAGATAGTTACGTTCACTTACGTCATAAATCGTTACGTTCACTTACGTCGTAAATCGTTACGTTCACTTACGTCGTAAATCGTTACGTTTCCGTTCACTTACGTCTTTCGTCAGAGAGAGAGAACTGCGGTCTCTCGGCACGGTCTCTCGGCTGGTCTTCTCGGCTCGGTCTCTCAGAGACCATTCGGCATTCGGTTCGGCTCTCGAAGAAACCTATAAATACAAGTGCGGGTGTGCATTTAAAAAACGGAAAATTTTTCGAACGAGGCTCTGTGCCGCTCCGCAGCGGAAAAACTGAATTTGTCGAAGGAAAAGCCAGCGTTCTTGGTTTTCCGCCGGATTTTCCTCTGTTTTGCCGTGTTTTCCGCCCTCTCGCTCGGAACGGTATTGTAGTCTTGTGTTTTGTCAGCGGAAAATCGGATGAAAAGCTCCAAATGTTTACCAAATGAGCGTCGACAATTTCGCGACCAATTGACGAGATCGTGTGTTGTTGTTGTTATCCCCAATCAAACGGTGAGTGCGACAGGGAGGCAAGCCCCAGTCTCGGTAATCAAGTGCGAAAAAGAAAAGAAATTAAATCCAAAGGTGAAAAAGTCATTAATAAAAGAAGCAAAAATAGAGTTGCTGTGTGGAATACAACAAGAAATAAATACAGCCCAATACATATATACAAAGTTTTATATGTAAAGGAGGCGACGCAGCGAAAAAGGGAATTTTTTGTGTACTACAGCGGCGTTTTGTTGTTGTTGCTGCTGCTGTTGGCGTTGGCGTCGTGCATTTGCTTTTGTTTTGTGCCTCTCGCTGCTAGTGTGTGTGTGTGCGTCTGTGTGTTGTTGCTGTGCCTGTGTTTGTGATTGGAAAAAATAAGTAATAGAAAAGCCGGAAAACAGCATAAAACCAAAGCGAAACTCAGGGCTAGAGCAAGAAGAAACCAAGTAGGAAAATTGCCCATTTTCCAGTTTCCCTTTTGCTGCGTGAAAAGTGAAAAGTTTAATTTACTAAACAAAGCGGCAAACTGTATGCGTGGTCTGTGTGAGTCTGAGTCTGAGTCTCTCTAGTTTTTGCAATTCCCACTGCACACGCTCTTTCGTGTTGGATTATTGGATTATACCGCCAATAACGGCACACGCACAAAAACAACAACAAAAGCACGCCAAATTCCAACAACAAGAAAAAGCTATAAAAAGGAGAGCGCAGACGACGCTGGGATTAATCATTAATGTCCTGAGAGATAAGGGGAGACGTGGAATCTAGAAAAAGGAAACACAAGAGGAGGCAGCAGCAGACGGCAACAAGAAGAAGACGGCAAAAGGTAAGTCGGAATTTTGGAATTCTAAATATTTACTTGGATACAGTTTGAAAAATGATCCATTTCTTTTGTTTAAATTCTTTAAATTGATAAGAATATTGAGTATAAAAACCCTAATACTTGTACTTTTTTCTCTTAATAAAAGTTCAGTCTGGTTCGTACGAATTTAAGGCATTCTTAGCTTGGCAATTAAGGTGAATCCCATGGGATTTCTTATTTCTATGGCGATTTGGGTTTATGGTGACCATTTCTGCAATATAGAAATTTATTTCTTATTTTAAGAAAAAAAATATTTTTTTTTTTAGTAAAATGTTACTTGTATTTAGAAAAACTAAATTTTTTTTGGCGATTTTCTTGAAAATATGGCGAAAATTATTATGAGTTCAGTAAAATCTAAAAATAATTGCCCAAAAAGTATCTTTTAAATACAAATTATATTTAATTATACAAATTTGTCAATTTCGCTATATGCTTCGTACATTTACGCTTTAATTTCTCTGATTGGTAATTCTCAGGGCTTAAAATATAGACATAACCAAAAATAAATTATTTTAAAACGCAAATTCCCTATAAAACACACTAAATTAGTTTAGAAAATCAGTGGTTTCCAAGTCCACAATCTCAAGAACCATAGACTACATTGTCCTCTTTGGTATTTCACAATTTTCTTATCGCAAAGAGGAATTCTCCAATTCTCGAGCTCATAATTATTACAACTTGAACTGCGTTTCTCATCAATTCTTTTGCTTCACTTGGCTTTTGGACCCGGCGCTCATTTTCCAATGAAAATTTATTCTAATGACGCTTTTCGCGATCCTAATCTGCTGCACATAAATTTCTGTGGCAACTTTGGGTGATTTATTGCCTGTCGATTGTCGTCGTCGTCGTAGTCGCAGTCTCACTGCTTTTTGGCCAAAGCCAGAGACTCGACAGAGACTCGGATTGGATCCGAAAAGCGGACCAGAAAGACCCAGTCCTGTCCTGTCCTGTCCCGATGTCCAGTGTGTATAAAGCCAGACAGGGACAGGACAGACTGGTGCCAGCTAATGTACGCGTCTCCCAGATGCCGCGGATTAGATAAAATTCTCAATTTATGCGTTGCGCCAGTTGCCAATTGCAGTCCACCTCCTCCTTCTTCTCACTCCTCGCGTAAAGGAAAAAAACTTGTCGCGCCTACTAAAATCTTCCCTTGGGGCACCGAGATAGATGCCTTCATTCCAGTCTTCTCCGCAGTCTATCATTTGAAATCATGTCCCGGCGATAAGGAATTATAGTGGCCCCGGTCATAATTTACGTGATTTGCCTGCCTAATGTCCTGCCGTACGAGACACAAGGACAAAGTGGAAACCATAAAAATAGAGCAAGAATTCACATTTCGAGGCTCTTCTAAATGAGAAAGAATTAGTCCAAGAAGTTGGGGGGCAAGAAAAAAGATTAGTTGTTGGACCAAAATGGATTACAGATGTTTAATTTGGAAAAGAAAATGATAAAAGAAAATACCTTTAATACAACGTGATTACTTGCTTTTTTAAGAATTAATAGCTGAATTAATAAGTTATTTAATATTTTTGTTGATGCTCGGAGTTTTCCCAAGGAACATGGCATTTTAAGCAAAATTTTTTTAATATTTATTTACTACTTTTGGTATATCAACCTCATAACCCTCAGTAGAGCCATAATTTTCCCTTTAAACCGGACTTGTTTTCCCTGGAGAATGCCACGGGTACTCTAGGAACACGCATATACTGAAGAATTTGTTTCGCTTTGACATTTATTGTTCTTTTTATATATTTTAATGAGCGAATTTTTAAAATTTTTACAGCTGGCTTTCTTCAGAGCTGTGTTTTAGCGTCGCCAGGAAATTAGTTAGTTATTCTTACCTGTTCTTAAGGGTTTACAAAGCAAGTCATAGCGATAAAAATAAATCCCTGAAATGTACCCAACAAGCATTCCATTCCTGGTTCCAGTACATTTTCCTTTTAATATTTATGCACTCCTGTTTGTAAATCCCACCCAGAGACTACGCCGCGCGGAGTAGTTGCCTTATCAACCCCATAACCTACAGTAGACCCATTATTTTCCTTTTGGCCCCTGTCCAGTTTTCCCTGGAGAATGGCACTGGCACTCTCGGTACACGCATATACTGGAAAATCCGTTCCGTTTTGACATTTATTGTTTTAATAGTCTCGAGAGCTAGGAAATTTTATGACACATATCCTCGAGCGATAAAAATCTTTACGGCCGTGGGGTACATGCATATGGTTTATTCGTTCCCCTGTTCAATAAGAGCCAAAAGGTGAATAGAGTAGGAACAGCCAAATCGAAAAACAAGAACAAAACGGATAAAAGAAAGAGGGCTCGGGAATTAGCCGGGGCCACCTCATAAAGTGAAAAGTGTCATAAAATTAGTCAAGAAATCACGCTGCCCCTTCCACAATTTGTATATTTCTTTCGGACGTTCGGTCGGTCGGTGGTTCTTTCTTTTTCGTTTCTTAACATTTCAGTTCCTTTCGGCTATTTGGTTGTTTGTTCTGACACATTTGTATGCTAATGAGAGAGCGGGATATGTGGAGTTTGGGTTAGGTGCTTCCGGCGGAGTCTCTTTTATTTTCTGACTGGAATCTATCAGGCTTTTGACGAGGTCACTCCGCCACTCCGCCGGGGAATCGCTTGCGGAGGATAATGCATGCAGCTCAGGTCTTGCATATCGAAGTGGTCGCTGATAAAGGATTTCTTTTTTTATTTTGGAAGTAGTTTAAGCCATTCGGACGGGGTCATAAATTGAATTATAATTCAGGCATACGAAATTCTTTCTGTCTGTGGAGAGCTTATGTCTAATGTTCTTCGGATTAAGGTCTTAAGGTTGAGTTGTTTCTCATTTCTTATACTCCAAAGAGCTATTTGCTGGGAATTTAAGTACAGTGCTTGAGTTGGAAACAATAAAGCGAATGGGCATAAAAGTATGAATCTTGAAGTCTTTTCGGATTAAAGGTAAATTAAATATATAATTTACTAGCGTAATTAAACAGTGTGCTAAGTAATAAGAAGGTTTGTAGTTATAAAAGCTCAGAAATAATGACTAGAAAAGATAGCTATGACTGTGATGATGTTTAATATTTAATGTATGCTGTTTAAAGTCCCGGAAATATTCAAGAACCATAGTTTTGTACGATTTAAAATTCTCCTTTGTGAATTATTCACATGGCAGTAAAGTGCTTTACTCTATTTTTGTTTTTTGAAGCCACTTCAACCCCTTTGATTGCCTTTCCTTTCGATGCTTTCATTTCCGATTACCTATCCCTGATTTCTTGTGTGTTTTGTGTACTTCTTCCCCTCTCCGAATAGCTTTTCGTTATCTATAAATAACATTTTGCTTGCCTTTCTTATCAACTTCCGCTACTTAATGTCCCCCAACCCAAAATGCCGAGCTAAACTCTTAGTTTTCGCCCCTCAATCCAGTTTTTTCCAACTCCCAGCAAATTGCCTTCTTTAGCCGTCTTATCCAAAAGTGTGTGTGCGCTGTGTGTGTGTTTGTAACAAAGATATCAATAGCAACAAAAACAGGGAGAGAGAAAAAAAGAAATTAAAGGAGCGCGGGAGTGGGAGAGGACAACCTTGAACCTTGAACCCAAGAAAATAGAGGAAAAACAGGCACGGCTCATTTCCGTTTTGCGGGTCAAACAAAGACAAATACACGCCGGGTAAGAGATAGCCGCCGGTCCGCGGTAGATAATAATGCCCGTCCGTCCGTCCATAGACCGCAAATCTAAAATCCACAAAAGTGCCACACAAAAAGTCAATAAATGTGCGCCTCTGCTAAAAAATTATCACCAGCTCGTTAGCAATCGGAAAGAAAATGACCAGAGATGGATATAGAAATGATTTTAGAAGAAAAAATGTACAGAGAAAGAAAGGGATTTTTTCGCAAGGGATTTATGGTTTTAATATAAAGATTTTGATCTCGAGAATAGTAATACTTAAAAGTTTCTGATCCTAGCATTTATATTTAATTAAATTAAAAAGAATGGGTCACGTATTAGGTTTCTTGTAACAATATTAAATCTTTGAATTTCCAAAATGCTTGGAAACTTAAGTTGCTTGAAGCTTTGAATACTCGTTCACAATGTTGAATTTTATTTCAAAAAGAGTTAATATTTCAAATTTGATACCTGTATAATTTTAAAACCTCAAGAGTAAAACGTTTTATTTTTCCTTAGCTGATAATTTCTTTCTGTGCTTAGAAAAGAAATAGACAGTGTCTGTGGAAAGACAATTCAAGGAAAGGAAAAACTAAAACCAAACAAAAGACGCACAAAAGAGAATTAAGTGAGGCCTGGCAAAAAAAAAAAAAAATACAAAAAAGAAAAATGAGGAAAAGAAAGTTCCGCAATTTCATTCAGCATTCGACTGCTGTGCTGCTCGCTGCCTCTTTCTTGGGTAATTTTTTTCTTTTTGTTGTTCCCAGCAATTATGCGCTGGTCAAACAAAAGTCATTAAATTGCGGAAATCGGGTCACCAAACCGACCAAGCCAGCAAACCAGCAAAACAGAGGAAAAGGGCAAACACAGACGGAGGCAGAAACTCGGGGAAAAGAACCGAAAAAGAACGAACGTACGACTAAATTGTGAATTTATTTACATTTAATTGCATCTAAATTACAAAACAAAAGCGGTTTTCACCATTGTCTCTGAAATTATATTTTAATGTGTGTCCTCTGCTTTCGTTTTGATGAAGTTCCTCCATTCTGATGCCCCTTCCTCCTGGCCCTTCCTCGGTGTCGAGATAATGATGATGATATGACTCATTAACCTCGACGCATGACCCAAGCAAATTAGAACTACAAGAAAACTCATTCCACAAACACAAAGAAACACCATTTCTTTACACTTGACGGCTGGGAGAGAGAGAGAGATTTTTGGTTTTTAAATAAAGATAAAGATATACAAAATTCTTGTGGTTTCTTCTGAGTTAAATAATTTCATATATATATGTGTTTAATTTAGGACAACCTTTTTGGAATGTTTTATTTATTTTTTTGTTTAGTTAAAGTGCCATTTTCAATATTTTATATAGTTCCATAAAGGTTTAATTTTTTAAAGAGAACTGTTTATAATTTTCTATACATTTTGGTATCCTGCTGTTAAGTATAATTTATTGTTAAAGCCAATTAGGACCACAATAAATAATAAACAAATGCAGAAATAAATGAAAAAAAAACATAAATATTTTTTTAATAAAAACAAGCTTTTTTGCCATTTATTTCAATAGGATTTTGCGGCTTTGTTTTAAAATAAATGCCCGTAGCTTAGTGTAATCTTTTTTGAAGCGCATATGAGCGATATAGATACATATTTCAGCTGTCTGTCTGTGTGCTCGGCTCTTGGTCTGTTTGAGCTGTAAGTGTCTTTTGAGGCCGTGTTTTTATTGCTGCTAAGTTCGCTTGTTGACTTTGGCTGAGTCATCATCTCGCGGTTCGTCGGTTCGGTTTGATGTTAGAAGTTCTCCACTCTCCGTTCCGGCTTCCCCCGAACCGAGGAGGAGAGAGGAAAATAAAAAAAAAACAGCACTTAGCTGACATATTTTCCTTTGTAAAACTTAATGGTCTAGATAAAGTTCGGTCGGCTGACTGCGGTTTTGTCGCTTAGAGTTTTCTAAACCGAGCATCGCATGCTTAGCATTTAAATGAGCTGAAAAAAACTCAAAACTTTGCATAGAAGAACCCGGCGACGACAACGACGATGATGATTCAATTGGCCGTGCATTTGGCTGGCTTTTGCAATCTTTCGGATTCGGATTGCAAGTTGAACTTCGGAGAGACCACACCTTGGTAACGTTTCCATTTCGATTCCGATGGGTTGGATTTCGCTGGAGGTTCGGGTTCGTCATGATTGCAAATATCTTGTGCAATCTGAGGCGTCTCCATTTCCCACGTTCTGTACATTTTCAGGGTACCGCGAGTGGTACGCCGTCGGCTTGTGCAATTAGTTTGGTATTTCGAGTCATGCCTAATGAGCTGAGTGGGGTCAAGGGATTTAATTGCATCTTAAACGGTTCTCCCTCGACTTTAATTTTAATTCCGTTGCAGCTGCAATGCAAATGCAAATGCACACGTCCGCTGCCTCGTCTTTCTATTTATGTTTTCCCCGTGTATGTGTCGGTGCCATTGTTTATTGTTCATTTGTTTATTTGTTTACATGGCAAACATAAACCAAACAAGCGCCGCCGCCACCGCCATCTCCACCACGGCTGGTGGCAAAAAACTTTTAAGCCTGAATATGTTTACAAATGGCTAAAGATGTTGAGACCCTTTCGGTGGAAAGTGTTGCGTTAATTTTAATAAATGATGTAAACCAGTTGCAGGCTCCTTTAATTGCTCGTAGGAAATATTAATCAAGGCCACTCGAAAATATTTGCTTTAATTAAATTTAAAATTTTCCGTCAAGTCAATGACAGCAATATTTCAGGGAGTGGAGTTAAACTCCTTCATAAATTATGTAGGGCACTTGGCAAGTTATTTAGTGACTCAAAGAAATTGTAATTTATTATTAATTAAAGCCTGGAGCTAGGAAAAATAGTTGTACATATTAAATTAAGGACTTTTCGCGATGTAAACATGAATATCTAACTATGAGAAAGGTATTTGTTATGATTCGACTTTCTCTGAATCAGTATTCCTCAGATTTCGCAAGAAAAAAATGCTTTTCTTTCTTTTTGCAATTAAAAACCAAGTTTTCAAAGAAATTATGGCATAAGAAATGTTTATTATTAATAAAATGTTAAATAAAAATTAGATACTAGTTAATTTTATACTTCAAAGTAAACCAAATTTAAGGGAGACTTGTGTCCTTTCTATGCACTCCCAATTATGTGTATAAACAGAGTAAATACTCAACGAAAATGTAGTTCCAACTCCCTCGACCGGAAACACCTATTTTCCACAGCTAGTTTTGCTTAAGATAAACTATTTTCACTTCTATTTTCTCTCTCCTGCAACGACGCATTCCAATTGTTTTCGATTCCACAGCAAATTTGTTTACTCTTGAATGCAATTGAAACCTTTGTGGAGGTTAATTTTCTTAGAGTTTCGTAGAAAAATAGAAAAACAACTCTATTGTTTACTCGTATTTCTCTCGACTGGCCTTAGCCTGGATTCATTTGTGTGTTTACGTGCCACATTCGGTGCCTTTGTTTACTCGCACTGAACTTCAGCAGCAGCAATTTCTTCAACAATTCCAACTTCTTGGGGGCTTTCTTTAAGGTTCTCTCCACGTTGTTAATGGTTTCTGGTTTTTCGGGGTCCGAGAGAGCCTGTGTTTTACCAAAATTATAATCCGCATTTATCGCTGCTGTTAGTGTTAATGTGCTGCAGCTGTAATTTTCTTCATTTCTTGTTGTTTTTCTTTTTTTCCAGTCCTGTATAATGCGCTTTAATTACTGCGGCGCCACATGAGGGACAAGGCTGGCTGGGGGTTTTCAACATTCGTCAGGATGCGATTTTTCGCTCTGCAAACGGAGCGCATTAACTGAAAAATGTGCAAAGTAAATCGTGTTAAAAAGAACTTATCATTTGCATTATGGCCCTGGCCCTGCCTCCCCCTTTTCGGTTATTATTATTTAATTGCTGTGGCGCTTTAATTATTGACCAGACACGAAACCGAATTGCAATTTAAAATTTCATGGGCCAAAGTGAAATGATGAAAAATAAATCAACCTCTGGGAAGAAAAGCAATTTCCGAATGGAAACCCCTTGCAAATTACATGCCAAAACACACAAGACAAACGCTTCCACCATACGGAAAACTAAAACTAAAAGTTGTAGCTGCTAAAAAAGTGCGAGGAAAAACTAAATTAAGCGCCTTTGACATAGAAAATGCAATTTGCAAAAGAAAAGGAATTATCTGCATGGCGAGGGCTCAAATAAAAGTGAAATGCATGTGGGAGAAAGGCCAAAACAACAAAAAGTCCTTAAAAAGTATAGAGCGGAGAAGAATAAAAATGGAATTACGAACAGTTTTATTCTAGTTTATCACACGAATTGAGTTTGAAAATGCGTAGCCTGGCAAAGTGCCACAGAAGAAAAGAAAAGAAACGGAAAAAATCGAGTATAGAGGCTACGGTGGAAATTGCAGGGGAGTGGAAAAGGAAAAGGAAATGCCCTAAGATAGATGCATCAATTGGAATGGCAGAAGAAATGGCACAAAATCGACGAGAACGACGACGGCGATGTCGATGTCGATGTCGAGGACGTTGACAAGCGTAAAGACACCCAGGGAAGAAAGGACATGTGTGCGTGTGGAAATCCTTTAAAAAGGCAATTTTGGTAGCACTTAAATGCAGACTCACAACGAAGGAAAATCAGTGAAGGGAAGCAGAGTGGAGCCAGGACACGCGACTGCTTCTCCGGCTCCTTCTTGGCCTGTCCTGGCCTGTGTGTACCCATTAATTGGAGAGAGTTGAAGGTATTCTTGGCACTGAAATGACTAGAACTCGAAAAATTATTAAATAATATAACATACGGACACAAATGAAAGTATTACTGAATGAAATACCATCTAAAAGCACTAAAATATTAAAAAGAAGTAGTTAGGGGTGCTCAGTTTGGGCATCCCTGCTAAGCAATGTAAGGATATGCTAAAATAAATAGAAAATTGATCAAATATTACTATTTTCGGATTTAAAAAAGGTATTTCTGGATGAAAAACCTTCGTTAAGCAAGAAAAAATCAAAAAGGATCCTTTTAAGGTCCTACGTTTGGGCATCCCTGCATTAATATATCTACTAAGTATCTCTTAGCCTATAAACTCCACTACTAGCTTACAGTTATTTTCTCCAAAAGGAGGCTGATTGGTGGGTGGTGCGCCTCTCGCCTCCTGCTTCACTATGCGCCTGCCACGCCCACAGACACATCCGCCGCATAACTAGTTGCCGTCGAGAGTGGCAGAATGGAACGGAACGTGGCGCTGCCAAGGCATGTGGCATGCGGTGGTGTGGCTATATGGGGTGTGTGTGTTGGTGTGCGGTGTACGGCATGTGCCATAACTCCCTCCATCCCCAACACACAAACTCATATTCGTGTGGGTTTGTGCAATGATGACACACAGGATGCCAGGCTCTCCTCTACACTGCGAATGGCACAATCTTGAAATTAAATTGGATTTCTATTCTAATTTTATACGGATGGCTTTCTACGTTTAAATAACACCGAGCTGAGGTTAAACTTGGCGAATTGAAAGCCTCTTTCGGGCTAAGATAAAACGAATTGAATTTAATATCGTCAGGGGTATCATGAAAGCGAAAAAAACATATAAAGTTTGATATGATTTAGCATTTTTGTATTGATTAAAGAATTGTTATTAAAGTGAAATAAAAATATGTCAATTTAGGAAGTTTTTCAACATCAAATGATTATTTACATTTAGTTTTTGAGCTGCTAAAGAAATTGTTGTAACAAAAAATCGTAAGAAATCTTTAAGAGACTTTCAATGACTCACAAAGAGCTATCTTTTCCTCTTTTGTGACCTCATTTTTGACCCAAAAAGCGGGCTTTCCACAGTGTCGACCTCTGCAGTGTCCCAGTGTTTGGCGATGAAAGGCGACCCTGAGCTGCCTTTGCCGGGATATCGAAGAAGGAATCGAGTGGCTGCCGGCTTTAATTAGGCACAGATCGGCTCAGGCAGCCGGCCAGCCAGCCTTCCAGCCAGCTAGCTATGCTATATGCAGCATGGACATCGAATCAAAGATTTATGTAACGCGTGGTACCACTGTAACACCAGCCTGCCCCTCGGAGCACACATCCTGCCAAGCGCAACGCATAAAATTGTGTCACAATAATTTTGCCACGCCTGGGAGGAGGTGGAGTTGCAGGACTAGGAGGAGTAGCAGCTTTCTGCCATCAATGCAATTGCCAGGATGTGCAATTCGCAAGGATGCCGGGTTTGCCGGAGGGAAGGAAGCGAGAGCAGGGAACAGGGAACTGGTGACTGGTAACTGGGAACTGGGAACAGAGGCAGTCATTGCATAATTGCAATTAACACAGTCCTCGGTTGAAACTAAAACAGTTACTTAGTGCACAAGACAACTTCCTCTGTGGGCTGGCTGGCTGGGCTGGATACCCTCATCCTGCAGGATGTCCCAGAGTATCTGCAGAGAGTAGTCTCTGAGTGTGCGTGTGTGTGGCGTGCGAAAAGGTTTCCCCATTGTGCACTCAAGTGTGCGCAACACTCAAACACAAAGGCCGCATACAAAATTTCACACGAATCCTCCTCCAGAAATATATATACGTATATATGCTCTCTACCTTTTCTGGCCAGGCATAATCGATGAAGGAAGAGAGAAAGGAGCGCAAAAAAAATAAGGAAGAAGGAGGCAAGGCAGCATGTTAAACTGAAACTGAGCAACAAAATCAACGCCATGTCCCGACAATACAAAGGACATTTGCTGCTGCAATGAAAATGAGTATGGAAAAAATCCAAAAATTGCTCCCTTTGTTCGTTGCATTTGCTCTACAGTGAGGATTCCCCTGAATGAAGTGAAGTGGCAAAAAAAGATGGCTTCAACATGTGGGAAACTCGGCATGAGGACGAAGGGTATTAAAAACATATCAATTGCCAGAGAAATTAGCCAGCGGGAAACCATAGTTTCTCGGGGTTGAGATTTTTATAATAAAGCGATGCGAAAAATATGATACTTTTAATGAAAAAGAAACAATAAATAAAATGAGCAGGAAGTGGAATGAAAATATAAGCACAATAAAATAAAATATAAAGGAAATTAAATCATATTGTCTTATAAAAGGGGGAGTTACTTACGGAATTTAATTATATTTATAGTGCAATTTTTTCCCTTATTCCATTTAATAAATATTTAACTTCACTTTAAAGCCTATATAATAGTTCAAAAGTTACTTAGGCTCGCAGTAAGCTTTATTCACTAGAAAATAAATATATTTCTGCCTTTCTATACACTCAAAACTGTCAATAAAATATTTAAAATGTTACCAAGGTTCACTAAAACCCATATTCACTAAAATAAAAATATATTTCCAGCCTTTTCCGTAACCTATAAACTGTCAATTATTTTCTACCAAAACCCTATAATTCAAAGCTTCTAAAAACTACCCAAAAATAATGTCTCATGACCGACTGAAAATCATTCCCCTCAATAATTCACTTTAATAGCTCTTTGATTTCTCCATCGGCGGAGCTGAACCCTTCAATCAAATCCAAAATCGAACCGCAATCATCAATTGTTCCCATTTTAGATTGACTTTGCTTTTTGATAGTTTGAAAAGTTCCTTTTAACAATCCAGTTTCAGTTTGAAGTTTTCCGGTGGGAGGGGCCATAAATCGATTGAATTTTAAATATGTTAGAGGCAATGGTTTTCCATTTTCCCCGCGAATATTTAGCCTCCTCGTCCCTCTGTTTGAATTTCCATTTCCCCACACCGACCCTTCTTGATGGCCTGTTGTCATCGCCGTTTTCGCGAGCAACAACTGTCGGTCGGTGTGTGTGCGCGTCTGGGATTATATTTTAAAGGAATTTTTCACCCTGCTTTCCGTAGAAACCCATAACTCCCCAAACCCTTCCGATTCTCGTTGCTGTTGATATTGCTGTTGAGGGGAAAATTCTCCAGTGTTGTAGCTGGTTTTAACATTGTACAATTTGCCCAATAACATGACACACAGGCATGAAAATCAGCCAAGCCAACTAGGGGTGCCTGCCGCCGTAACACTCCCTCTCCTTCGTCTAGCCACCCCTGCGCGTGCGTGTTGCTGCTGCCTCTTCTTCCTTCACTTACCTTACACGCTGGTGGCAAAAACAAAAAAAGAAAAAAAAACAGAAAAAGGAACCTGGGCGAAAACAAAAAATTACAGCCAAGCGGCAAAAACTGGCGAAAGGTAGAAAAATACAATATATACGAGGAAGAATATTATTTTTCGGTATAATGGCACATGAACACGAAATGAGCAGCGGCGGTGTACTGGAGAAAAGGAACCGGGTATGGCAGCGGTAGCGGTAACGGTAAAGCTAAAGGTAAAACGGGAATGGGAACGCGCGTCGTGTGATATATTTTATTTTTATTGATTATTCCTTGACTCCCGATTCGCGCCGGAACACCTTCCCCTACCACCTTACCTGAATGTACCTTACCTTGCCTTACACGTTCTAACGCCTTGGAAGAGGTGCACACGGAAAGAAACTGTTAAGGAGATTTTTTGGGATATTATTAGGTACCTAACATTATGTTTCAGGAATTTTATATACTTGGGCTAGTTAAAATATTAAATATTGTTTTTTTGTTGGCAATATTTCTATTATTTAAGCTATTGTTGTAGTAAAATATGTTGTAAGTCTACGTACTTCAAAAGCAGTGCTGCCCAAAGCCCTGGCTCGGCTGTGGGTAAATTTCTCTGCCAGTCCTCTACCGGCACACCCTCAGTAATAAGCAATTGTTATTTTGTAAATTTTGGGGCTTAATCTACTTTTTTTTTAAGAGTTAGACAGCTAAGATTAAACTGGTATTAAAAACTATACTAATATTCCATTAACTTAATTAAATTAATCTTAATATACCTATTTTGCTAGCCTATTTTTCCTTATAAACGGCTTGAAGAATATATCCTCTTTTGCCAGTGAACCAATACAAATGGTGTAGCTTCACTTGCAAATTGTTTATTGTTGCTAAAACTTTTTTCGCCTGTTTTTTACCTTTTCTGTTCTTTTTTTTTTTTATCGTTTTGGTATGGCTAACATGCCATGAACACTTTAATCAAGTACATATTTTATGCACACGTGTGTGTGTCTGCGTGGGCGTTTCTTGTCCTTATTTTTGTTGTTGGTGTCCTGCATTCGCTTTCATAATGACAGCGACAACAACAATAAGTACACAAGAATAATAATAACAAAAACACACAGTTCATTGTTGTCGTTGCCTGCTGCAATTTTCATAATAAAGCAAGAAATAAGAATAATAAAAACAAAAACACCTTGACCCAAATGCGCGTTACCAACGCAGTAAATAAATTCTCCTCCACCTACACACAGATTGTTACTACTCTTACTATTTTTAATTTGTCTAAACATTTTTTAGATGTAAAAACGAATAAAAAAGAGAGGAGAGTGAGAGAGATGCAAGGATCCAACAGAAGCTGCAGCGCAGCAGCATATGGCCCAGACAAAAAGGCTTTGTTTGCATTTTTGCCGAGTTCCCTGGCTGCTTCTCTTTGCTTTAGCATAAACAAGCAGACAATCGCTTTCTAGCCCAAAAACTCTACCCAAAAACCACCCACAAAAAGCACCCAAAACCGCCCACATCAACCAAAAAATGCATACGCAAATTTATACACCAGATATAAGTTTAGGTTTAAGGGGACTCCGACTACGGCGACGACGACGGTGTGATGGTGGTGGAATATACATGAAACATGTATGGAAATTTCTCAGTAAAAAGCAAAAATATATATTTTATGCACTGTCGTTTGTGGCTTCGAGTTCTCTTCTTCTCGTTCTCGTTCTGGTTTCTGGATTCTCTCCGGTTCTGCCTTTGGTTTGGCCCATGTTCTATGCAAAAAAAAAGGAGGAGAAAAAATATAAATATAGGAATAATAATAAACTTTACTGGTGGAAAAATGCATGCGGTTAAATTTTTGCCTTTCATTGTGATACCCTTTTTGGCCATAGATATGATATGATCAAAGTGTGTTCAGCCAGGCTTTGAGGGATAAAATGCATATTTAATTCAGAGAACTTTTTAATAAATTTGTGGTTAAGCGTGTACTTCAATTACGGATGTAGATTTTTACTAGACAAGCTAACAACATAATAAACAAGCACTATTATTTTAAAAAATATTTATATAGATTTTAAAAAACCTTCTCAACAGTAATTTTTAAACATTAAGTATTGGTGCATATTTATCAATAAAAATTACATTATAAAGGAAGACAGGTTTTTAAAAAATTGATATTACTATAACTAGTAAGATTTTTATTATTATTCAGTATCCAAGATAATGTTACTAATATATCTTCTTTCTTCTTTTTCAGGTAATTACAAAAACGACAAAGATAACGCCAAAATTATATTTAAAAATATTTCTCTATGGCAAGTACCATTAGCTTTATAAAAACAATTTTCTAATGGCATTCCCTGACTTTCTTGGCATTTCCATATTGGAACTATTTTTCTTGTCAGTATTTTTTAGTGGAATATTTTTTGTTAACCAACTTACGAAGGCTTTTTTGCTGTTGCTGGGTTTAACTAGATTTGCTTTAGCTGCATTTTATGGGCTTTTTTCTTTTTTTTTGTTATCTTGGCTTCAGCCTCAGTTTTCTGCTTTTTTTATTTTTGCTCTTCGTGGGCATCTTCAGCTTCTGCTTGGCAAATTTTATGGACTATCGGTCGGCATGTGTGTGTGTGTGTGGGGAGAGAAGCTTTTTTGCAAGTTTTTAATTAAGGCGAAAGTGTCGACAGGCATGCTGGGAATATGGCCAAAAGACCCAGGCGTTGTCCTGCGAGCCAACGAGCTGCCACTTTTGGCTTTTTGCAAATTGTTGCAGTTTATTTTATTTAGTTTTCCTTACAACTGATCGATAAACTCGCCAGATAACTAGAAAACTTCTCGGGGAAAACTGCACACATAACGGGCCCCAAGGAGGGTGCAAAAGTTTGGCTAAAGGGCTTGAGCAGTTGGGCATTAATCGAGTTATCTTTAACCTATAAAGCTTAAAATAGTGGGAGTTAGGTACTAGAAGCTTAAGGAAACTATTAAGATGTAAAGGAAACAAAAAGATTTGAATTATTAATAAAGGAAGTAAATAAAGAGGGTTTATTATCTTAATTTGTATACCATAAATGAGGAATTACTTAACCTAATGCAGTGATTCATATAAGCATCTTAATATACATAAGTATATTTAACTTGAGATCGGAAGAAGCTTTCGAAGGTGTCGGTCGTGTTTTTTGCTCGCTCCTACGATTATTTTGATTCGCCTGTAAAGAGTCAATTAAAATTGTTGTCTTCGATTTTATTTAAATCAGCTGGAACGTTTCTTTTAATTACGTTACCATCGGACCGCAAAAAGTTTCTACCTTGCCAGTTTATAACATTTTATAAATTTTGCATATACTGTCCTCATACAAGAGACCGCCTAGTGTTTTGTTTTTGGACAGCCACGGTGTTGTTGTTTACATTTCGACTCCGTTACAACGCGCTTGCTGCTCTTTCTCCTGTTACATCTCTCTGGATCACCGCACTGACTGCTCTGCTCTCCTGGACTGCTCTCATGGTTACTCAGCTGTTGCTGTAAAGCTCTCTGAATTGCTGTACTTGCGCTCGCCGTTCTTCAACTGCGCGGGATTTGATTGCTCTCAGTCTGACAGCTCTCCCGATTTTGTCTGCTCAGAACCTACTCTCGCTGGATCGCTGCACTGACGCTGCCTATGCACGGTTTTGGACTGCTCTCCTGGTCTGATCTCCCGAACTACTCTGCTGTTGCTGTTGTTGCTGCTCCTTCCTTTGCCTATCTTCAATCTGCGCTGGATTTGTCAGCTTAAACTCTTGGCTCGACTTCGTCTCATCTACGATTCCCCGCTCTTATCGACGATTATCGACGCTCTTCTCATCTCTTCGCTGGATTGGCCACTACGCTTTACTCTTTACTCTTGTCATCTCTTCGCTGGATTGGCCACTACGCTGTACTCTACGACAAATCTGGTGCTCTGGCAAGTTTGTTTGTTACCTTATTTCTGTGCGCATAGAATAACACTGATAACAATTATGTCGGTCGTTTGTAATGCCAAGAAATGCGAATTTGGAGGTGCCATTACGGGCGACTCCTACCTCGTATGCTGGCTGTGTGGTAACTGTGCACATTTGAAATGTGCCGGGGCTGGATCAAATGGCCGCCTTACAGACTTAATATCTAAAAAATTGGCTTAACTTGGTCTTGCATCGCTTGCCGCGAGATCGAAAATGATATGCGTACATTTATGCGACAGATCCGAAATGGTTTTCTTGATGTACGTAAGGATTTCGCAGCCCTTAACGAAAAATTCACTGCCGTCGAGTCTCAGTTTCTTGGCCTCAAACTCTTAAGTGAGTCGCCCAAGAGAAAAATACCACACAATGTGGCCTGTATGAATCTTATTGGAACACCTACTGCAAGTACGGTGCCAACGTTTTCTTTAACTACACCACAGGCACAGTCGGGCCATGTTGCTGTCCTCCCGCAACCAGAACCTAATGGTTCGCTCACACATAGTTCCGGACTTCAGATGGATTATGCGGGCGTCGTCTCACCGGAACCAAATGGATTTTTACACCAAACAACTTTTTTAAATTCGCCTGTCGTGATCGATAACCGACCGACTCCCGTACCAGCTGCAGTGGAGGCAGTTGCTTCTGCCTTACTAGCGGCCTCATCGCAGACTAAAATAGCTCCGATCGTGACTACTCCTAGTTATGGCGCTAAACAACTTACTGGAGTTGCTCAACGCACCTCAAGACCGATTGCTGGAGTGGCTCCGACTAAATCGGTGTTTGTGTCACGCTTAAACCCGGATGCTATGGTTAAAGACATTATAGCCCACCTTAGCCACAAGTTAAACCTTTCTGCAACTGATTTCTCTGTCACCAAGTTTAATTTTAAATTGAGACGTAACATATCTTCTTTTAAGATTGATCTTTCTGATTTGATTCTACCTAGAGTTCTTGATACCAATATTTGGCCAGAGTTTGCCATTGTACATGAATTCGTCAATAAGAATAAAATCACAGTAATGCTCGTAGCTCCCAAAGTACTTTGACCAATTCAAAAACTAAATCAATCTTTTGCATACACTATCAAAATGTTCGTAGTTTGTTAGGTAAACTTAGCAAAATATACTCCAATAGTGTATCCTTTGATGCCAACGTTATTGCCTTTACGGAGACCTGGCTAAATTCGACAGTGTCGGACAATGAAATTCTCTGTAACAACTATATTATTTATCGATGTGATCGTCCCACTCGCACTGGGGCGGTGTTCTCCTAGCCGTAAAAAAACGATTTATCGTCGAAATCCATTATACTACCAAATTTAAATGATCCAATAATTGAATTTGTCTGTGTTCAAATTAAATTTCCGGACTTCAGTATTTTTGTCACCTGCTCATATATTCCCCTCGATCCGATTTCAATATATATATGCAACACTTATTACATATCCAAGAGATTTTCTCTTTGCTTGGTGATAATGATCACCTAGTCACATTAGGGGACTTTAATCTCCCTACTCTTTCATGGTTGTCATCCATGGATAGTAACGCTTCCGTTCCTAGCACGCCCCACGAGTTTGTTCAGGGTGTTTTGGATTTGTCATTGGTTCAGCTTAACTCAGTGGGTAATTGCAACAACAAATTTCTTGATCTGGTTTTGCATCCGAATTTGCTAATGGTCTCGTTTCACGAATACAACCATTATCATTGCCGGAAGACAAGTATCATCCAACTTTGGAGATTCTTTTAGAGTCTATATCGCCTGAAATAATCTTACCTGAAATCGAACCCAGAACCTTTCACTGCTTTAGAAGAGCTGCGTTTACTGAAATGAACACAGCCCTCTCTCAAGCTGACTGGTCTTTCATGGACTCCGAAGAATCACCTCCAGTCATTCTGGGGATGTTTTACGACTTGCTGAACTCAGCAATTAATGCGCATGTTCCGTCGTTTCCTGTCGCGGAACCCTCTAACAAGCCTCAATGGTTTTCGCGCAGGTTATCTTATCTCAAGAACACCAAATCTAGGTTGTTCAAAAGGTATCAAAGATCCGGTCTTCAACTGGACCATTCCAGGTATCTGATTGCTCGTTCCGAATTTTTGGCTCATAATACTACATGTTACAATAACTACCTGAACCGTTGCAAAGAGAGTTTTTCGACAACCCTAAAAAATTCTACGCTTTTGTTAATTCAAAACGAAAATCTTCTGTGTTTCCTTCATCGCTCCATTATAATAATACAAAAGGCTTTAATGATCTAGACAACTCTAATTTATTTGCTAATTTCTTCCAATCGACATACTCCTCTCATATTTATAATTCTTCCACCTATCCGTATTCGCTCCCACACTCAAATTCTATCAACATGCCTATAATTCACGTAGACGACATTTATCAGTGTCTAATGAACATGAAATCGTCATTTTCTGCCGGTCCCGATCTTATTCCTAGTTGTCTCCTTAAAAATGCGCCAGTGCCCTGTCAGGTCCTTTGGCTAAACTCTTTCAAATGTCTCTTGACAAGAGCTTCTTTCCTGATTTGTGGAAAGAATCGTTTATTATTCCCCCTCCATAAGAAGGGCAGTAGGTCGGATATTTCTAACTATCGAGGGATTTCGAAGCTCAGTGCCATACCCAAATTATTTGAAAAACTAATTACCGCACAGCTGCAACATCAATGTTCTTCAATAATGAGCCCTTCTCAGCATGGATTTATGAAGCGTCGGTCGACGACAACCAACCTCCTGGAATTTATTTCAATCATTCGAGATGGTTTTAATAACAAAGTGCAGTCGGATGTTATCTTCACCGACTTTAGTAAAGCCTTTGATTCTGTCAATCATTCGCTACTGCTTATGAAACTAGAATTGTTAGGATTTCCATATAGTTTATTAGATTGGCTTTCCAAATACCTACTTCAACGAACACAGAGAGTTTTATTCAACAACACATTGTCAAACTTGGTCTTTGTTACATCAGGTGTTCCCCAAGGCAGTCACCTTGGTCCTGTCCTGTTTGGTCTGTTCATAAACGACCTGCCAAATATTATTCACAATTCTCAGGTGCTTATGTACGCGGATGATGTGAAGCTGTGTTTAAATCTTACGTCCCCTTGTCGCACTTACGGCTTCAAGAGGACTTAAATAGCCTGAACACATGGTGCAACGATAACATGTTGTTCCTCAACCATTCTAAATGTAATTTCATGTCATTCTATCGTAAAAACCCTTTCCTTACAAATTACTCGTTGGGAACAAGCAGGTTGGAACGTATTTATAAGGTTAACGATCTTGGAGTATTATTTTGCCACGACCTAAACTTTGCTGAGCACATTACCATAACAGCAAACAAAGCTAGGGGTGTACTTGCTTTTGTTAAGCGTTGGTCAAAGGAATTTGTTGATCCCTACATAACCAAGCATCTTTTTCCTCTCTAGTTCGACCCATACTTGAGTATTGTTCATGTGTATGGTCTCCCCAATATCAGGTTCATCAAGCTCTACTAGAGTCAGTGCAGAAGCAGTTTCTCTTGTTTGCTCTGCGTGGGCTATTCGTGGACCCTCACCATCATCAACTACCACCGTACGCCGCGAGACTGCGGCTCTTAAACATTCCGTCTCTCCTGGATCGGAGAACTTGCCATGGTGTTCTCTTCCTACACAAACTGATACAGGGACAGATTGATTCTGCGGCACTGCTAGGCCGAATACAGTTTTGTGTTCCGGTCAGAACGTCACGACAATTCCGGCCGATATTTTTGGAAATATGCAGGACAAACTTTGACTGCCATCATCCGTTTCGTGTTCTTTGTACACACTATAATGAAATGTATCGTCTTTTGTCTTCTGATTGTCTGACTATTGGACATATCCTTAATGCGTTGTATGTATAATTTTGTTATAAATGTAAATTTTTAATTGTATATTATTAGAATAAGCATTATATACTAGCAGATATTTGTTAGTTCCTAATAAATGAAATGAAATGAAATGAAATGAAATTTACTTTCCCGCCTTCTTAGCTTGAAATCTTCTCAGGGAAACTTCATTTCAAGCTGCCAGCTTGTATTTTTGTATTCCGTCACACCAATTTCAATTTGCTTACTTTAATCTTTCATAAATTTACAATTTTAATGCGAGACCTCTGCCCTGCAGCATTCGTTCCAAAATAAAATCCCAGCAATTTGTCAAACAAGCCCCGGCTACCCACGCAAATAACACAAAAAAAACCAACAAAAAATGCCATTCCAAAAAAACAACAAAACGGAGAAAAGAAAAGAAGAAATCTCCCAAATTAGAAACTTGTCATTCCGATTAGCTTCAAACGCAAAAAAATTTGTATGTTTTTTATATTCGCAGCCAGAAACTTAAGTTAAGTTAAGAACAGGTTTAATCTTGACCGAAAGGAAGGGCGGAGACCCAGAGAGATATTGCCTTTAAGGGTTTAAGTCGGACACAAAGGAAGTCGGAATAAGAAGGAAGGCATGAAAGGGACACGGCGACGACGGCAACGGCGACATTGTGGCCAAAAGGATACTCGGTGGAAAAGGGTCTCCGCCAGATATTATTTCTCTTACCAAATGAGAGAAAATGCGCGCACATAAAACAAGATGAAACAAAAGCCAAAACGGCATTAAATACAATAAAAACACAGCGAAAAAAAAGAAACAAAAATATTATTATTAAGAATTCAGAATGGCCGGGCGGAGAGAAAGAAAAGCAATTAATAATAATTAATGTTTTATCTTTTGTCCGGCCCTCTTCTCTCAGTCTCAGCCTCAGCCTCAGTCTGTGTCTGCCGCTGACTGAATAATACTTCTCTCGCAGAGAGCCAAACAGGAAACTGACCAAGGGTTCCAGAATACAGAATTCAGAATTCAGAATTCGGAATTCGGAATTGAGAAGCCCCAGAGAATCCCAGAATCCAGTTCCAACTTCTGTGACTGTCTGGCACAGCGATCTTTTATTTTTTTTTATATATTTATTGCATTCGGCCTGTCCGGAGTTGACTTAATTGATAATTGGAATTTCTGCCCTGCAATGTATTTAAATTTTTCAACATAATTACGTTTCATTTGTATGTTTCATTGCCTCTGCGCGGTGCTCGTTGGCTGGTTGTTGTGACTTTAACCCAAAAAGGCCGAAAAACTTTCGTCGCAGCCGCAGCCAGCCACTGTGAGCTGAAATAATTGTTCAAAAGAATCTGCAAGCGGGACAGAAAAAAAAAAGAAATACAGATACAAACAGAAAACCAGCAATAAAACCGAAAAAACCGCAGCAACTGCAAAAAATTCAAGCGGCGAGAAGAGAAACAATTTTTTTCGGGGTTTACTGCGAAAGTGTTGGGAAGAGGCGTTCTAGCGTTTAAAAAATTTTGTGGCCGTCGCCAATCGACAGCAGCCGAAATGTATCTTAAAGTTTGCCACTTGCCTCGGTGTTGATGTTGATGGTTTCGACTTGACTTTGGCTGCGGGCAGTTTTTGTTTTCTTTCCGTCGGAGTCGTCGTTGGAGCCGTCGTCGTTGTTCTCGGAGCAAATGTATCTGTATGTGCAGCTGGGCTTGCTTGTGTATCTTTCGGGTTCAGTTTCGGAGCTCAGCAGTTTTTTTTTGGAGGCCTCCGCAGCTTCAGTTCGTTTGTTATTGCTTTTGTACAACATTTAAATGTTTAGCTGCCGTTTGAGCTTCGCATTCGAGTGTGTCGTAGAGGGTATGAGGGGTATTTTGGGTTTTAGGTGATCTTGGAAAGATTTTCGGGAAGGTGAATGTTGGAGGAGAGCAAGAATTCATTTGGGTTTATAAAGGAAATTTTTATAAGATTTTTTATTTCTAATTTACAAAAATATCTCGCTTTACGGCCTCCCTTTATAAGGTATTTTGCTATAGCGACCCTTTTTAATTTGTTACGATTTGGATTTACGGATTTACAGAATAAATCATTCACTATATACACTGTCTTTTCTAACTAACTAATATATTTATTAACCACAAGTAGTAGACTTATAATATCTTTTTATTGTGGAGTTTATCTGGCATTAAATTACAAACTGTAATAGGTATACCCCTATCGAATCTAAATCCGCTCGAACTCTCAAGCTAATCAATTTCCATTTTATTAATTCAAATTCATATATGTATGCTTATTAATTCCTTGTTCTTTCTTTAATGAGTATCCCCCCAATCGAATCTCATTCCAAAGTCCCATTTCCACTCACGCTATCTTGTTCTTCCCTTGGCTTTTTTTGTAGGCGTGAGTTTTATTTCAGCTCACTTAATGCGAATTAAGCTAATTTAAAAGCGATTCGAAATTAACTTTAATGTGTATGCAAACCCAACACGAAACGGCAGGGAAAAATAACAGAAAAACCCGAAAGCAGAAAAGCATTTCTCTAACACTTTTGCTGCTTTTGCTGCTCCGAGCAGGAGCTCTCCCTTCATTATGGACTGGGCTTGGTCTTTGGTTTTTTGGGTTGGGATATACGGAGTTGGTTTCGTTGGTTGGATTCGATGTGTGGGCGTCTTGAAGTGGCTTCTGTGGATCGAGCCCCCATGTATCCATCCATTGAAATTGCTGTGGTTATTGTTGTTGTTGCTGCTGCTGCTGCTGCTACTCTGACCCAATTGACGTAGTTCAACGTCGTCGACGTCGTCGTCATCGCTTCGCTTGTTAGAGGAGCTCTTAAAATAAAATTGAAAAAAAAGAGGAAAGAGGAAAAAAAGTAGAAGAAGTGCAGGTCTGTGTAGTAAAATGCACATTGGATGAAGATGGTAGGTTCTTCCGCCACATGTCTATAGATATATAGACCCGCACACACACACACACTCCCTAATCTATATATGCAGGCAAGCAGGCATGTGTGTGCGCCTAAATTGTAGGTAGCAAGCATGTATCTTAATGAAGGCAATTTGCTTGTCGAGTTTAGGCAAGTTAGTTTACCGAAAATTGGCATATGGCCAGTAGCAACAAAAGCCCCGTACTGAGTGCTGCATTTGGCCCCAAAAACACCCCACCGCCCAGCTTACATCCACCTCCAACTCTTGGCCATCACACCATGCAGTGGCTACAGTGGGAATTCTCTAAGACGAACTTTTCCAGTTTGATTTAAAGGGGATTCTGGGGTTTCTATTATAGAATTTGGTTATACTGTGCCTCTTGGAGCATTTTAATGCTAGCTTTGTTGCTAAAATTCCCAACAGGTTCTGTCGAAAACGTATACTGATGAAGAAAATTGTGACTTTTCTGAAAACAGCTGTTTATCTTATAGAACTTTTAGAAAATGGATCGGAGGGCATGTTAGTCTTGCAAAATATCGATGCAAATTTGCCTACTTGCAACTTTTAAAGCAGGCTTTGAGTCTAGAATTCCCAACAAGTTCTAAGCTGCAGCTTCGCCATAGGAACTGATGAAGAAAGTGGTGTAAAAGTCACTGAAACAGCTGAATTTTATTAAATTTTAAAAAAGTTAGAGTTAGAATTTAATCATTTAAATTTCTAACCCACAGAAAAATATTCTTCTGAAGAATTTCGACTGTATCCTCCTCCCCTTACTACCCATTCAGCAGGGCGCACATGTCGATAAACCAACTTACACACATCGATAGCGATAGGAAAGCAGCAGGATGATGAGAGGGGCCTGAAGATGAGGACATGCCAGGCATGCACTCTGGGGGGTAATGCGAATTCGGTTGTTCCCTTGGAAAACCCTACTGCTCCGCTCCTGCTCCTGCTCCTGCTCCTGCTCCTCTGACCCTTGCCTACACGTAGCGAAAGAAGAGTTATGCAAGTTTCAGAAACATGTGTGTGTGTGCAGATACAGGGCTCGAAAGGATGCAAGTTCTCGCACCAAACAAAGCCGAGAAGCGATGGATTAGAAATGATTTAGTGGGCAGTTGCGAGAAATGTTCCAACGCTTACAGTTGCCAAAACCTCACAAAGTTCCATTTAATTTTTGTAACTTTATTTACGCAGCTTTAATTAACTCAATTTTTAACTTTTCTAAGAAATTGAAGTTTCGAAAGTGGCAAGTTCTATGAATATCATTAAAATGGCTGGGAAAACTTTATAAATAAAAGGCTTGTCAAGCTTTATAGATTCTTGGATATCTTAATAAGCTAAAACCTTTTGTTAATTATCACATTCTCCTCATATTAACAAGAAATCATTTGCCAAATCGCATTAACTATTAAAAATTAAACAAAACCGTTCCCTTGGGTCAATTTCTCACTACTTTCTTTATGCTTTCTTTGGCAATAACTTTTAATGCCGAAATTCTCAGCAATTTAATCAGTTTCTTCTCTCATATTTCTGCACATTTATCATGCCAACTAATAGAACCAAAAATTCATGCCCTGGGCCATCAATCAAATGGCTCTCTTAAACTATTTCTTGCCGTGTACATTTTCGAGGGGGACTGAAATGTTGGCCGCTCGCCCGAAAATGCCAAAACGAATTTCTGCTTAAATTGCGAAAATTTAATAATCTAATAAGGCAAATTTTAACAAACTATTTAATGGCTAAACTGAATCCAGAGCCGGGTCAAATTCTGAGGCTAAAACGAGGCAAGGAGGCACGGTGGCAAGGGAGGCCAGAGACTGGCAATGGCCTAAGGCGGAGCGTTTAGCTTAAGTTAAACGGAGACAGCAGCGGCAGCAGTCGCGTTTAATGTCTGTGAAATTGAAAAATTTACTCTTTAATATGCGAACGGGTTGGTCGGTCGGCTTGGCTTCTGAGCCCGAGCCCGAGCGCCCAGAATGGAGCGGGAGCAGGAGAACCTGCCGGAAAGAGTCAGATACGGATGCTGGATGCTGGATACACGATGCTGCCTGCTGCCTGCTGCCTGCCTGCTGGTCAGGCCAAATGGTGTGGAAGCTGCTGCTTTTGCTGCTTGAAGTGCAGTTAGAGCAATTTCACAACTCACTAACAATCATTAATGCGTCGCCGACATAGCCGCCTATCCCCCAACCTCCTATTTTTGTACCCAGTACTTGTGGGAGATGAGGGAATATAGCCTAGATGGGCAGTTAGTGGATCTCTCAGCTCCTAGAGAACTATTCTGAAGGGTAGAAAAACCATTCTACACATCTCTAAGGAGTACCTTTTATGATTACAGAAGAATATTTATTAATTAAGTACCAGGGTATCATATTGTCGGGGTATTCCCCCACCGCCTTCTTTCTTGTTGATTTTTTTCTGCCTCTGCCAACTTTGAAGGAAGTCAGTCGGCCTCTAATAAGCAGCCTCTCTCGGCGAACTTAAATCATAAACAGGCCCGAGCTGGCTGCTTTATGAAATGGAAAATGTGCAGCAAATGAAAGAAAAGCCAGGCGAACAAAATAAAATTATTCCGAAGGAAAGAGCCAGCCCGAGCCGGCGAATAGCAATCGGATGGAATGGATGGCTGCCTGGCTGCCTGACTGCCTGGCTGACTGGCTTGACTGACTGGTTAGTTGGTTGAATCGTTTGCCTGTGTTTGGATGTGATTGAGGCCTGCGGCTCATTTTGAAGTTCATGTCGAAGCGTTTGCTAAATCGACACGCAGAATAGATATGGGGAAGCCGTAAACAAAGGAGTGGGTTTGGCCCCAACATGGGGAGGATCTTGCGGCGAGAGCGTAATGAAAGCTGGCCGAGAGTACATATATTCAATGAGGCGTGCGAGGTGTGCTTCAGGTGTGTGTGTACTCGGGGAAAACTCCATTAGAAGGTGGTTTCTCCCTCTAGTTTTTGTGTTTAATAATTAAATGCTGATGAGTTGAAAATTTTGAGTTCATTGCAAGATTTTTCAAAGTCATGTCAAGTGTATATTAAATTTATAAGAATTTTAATGAACTTTAAGAGTTTTGTGGAAACTGTGGGTCACTTGCGAGCTTCTCATAAGGTTAGATTTTCTATTTAAAAGTACTTTTTTCTTTACAATTGCCAACTCTAATGACTCTCTAGCTTTTGGGGCCACAACCGGCCTTTAAAATGCCTTTAAAATTTTATTTTAAACGATACCTTTACCGTCTACTTTGCTGACAACCCACGTTCGCGTCGTTTATGTTTTATCATGCAGCAGCAGCACCAGCAGCGGCTTTTGATGACGGCCTGTTGCTGTCTTTGCTGCGGGGAGTTTTGCCTTTTTTCTATGGCCGAAAAGGATCGTAAATGTGTGCCAAATTATAAGTCATATGAAACAATGACTGCTACTTAGTTATGACCATAAAAACGGGGCCAACCGACAACGCAGCGTTGCTGCTGCTGTTGCTGCTGCGACTGCTGTCAAAGTCATTTTGGCGCATAATTTTTACAGCCATTTTTCCCGCTCCCCGGCCCGGCCGGTGCTGTTAACTCGAAACTCGTCGCGTTCTTCATATAACTTTTATAGTCTCTCCTGGTCGTTGCTAAAATATTCTAATTGTTTTCAACAATTTTTGAATGCGACGCCGTGTACGCAGCGCGCGGGGCAGTGTCATAAATCTTTTTTAGCCATATACTGCAGCGAGGGGAACAAATATGGGGCAGCAACTGAAATGGCCAAGACAAATTTGCTTTAAAGCTCGCCAATAAAAGTTAACAGCGTCGTCGCCGTCGTCGTCGTCCAAAGCCAAAGTATCTATCCTCTCCAGCTTAACTACAGTATATGTGATGTGTGTGTGTGTTGTATCTTTTGCATAATCTAGCCAAAAAGAAGGCATTTGAGACTGGTTTTTATGGTCTAAGCCGTTGGTCCGTTCGTTGCCAAGGGTATGGGGAATGATTGAGTGGAATGCACGCGGGAAACGTAATTAAAATTTGTTTGCTTCACAAGAAGCTAGCTAGCTAGCTTTTCTTTTTTATGATATTTATATCTATTTAGATAGTTGATGGAGGCACTTTATGGCGCTCACCTACCTGTATCTGCATTAGAGAAAGAGTCTTTAGCTCCGCAGTGGATTTATATTTTATTGCCAAAGGATTTCTGCAGATATCGTAAATTCTTGTATGTAATGTTGGGGTAATTTAGGCTGGAATTTGCTCTAGAGTGGGTTTTATTACGGTTCCTAAGGCGCTTAGATACTGTTGGATGCAAAAAATAAATATAATAATAATGCGAGAGGGAACTCATATATCTTTTTAGTATATTTCCTGATTAAAACCTCTATAACTTTGCCTTAATATACACTGGCAGCCACCATTGAAACATATTTCATAAATAAACCAGAGATACCGAAATCCATTTAGCCAAACCTCAAGCACTTCCATACATCATAACTTTCTCACGCAACTCGGGATACTTGCCGCATTAGTTAATACCATCTTAGAGATACACAGCAGCAGCAGCAGCGCAGATTGCGTAAATATTTCACCAGCAGCGAAACATTCTCACATGCTAAGGCAGCGTTAAGCGGCGGCATCCGTTAGATACACCCGAAAATGTAGATACTTTCGCCGGAGTTCATTGCCAATTCGCATGCAACTTGCACACACACTCACTCCCATGTCTCAGCTAGTTTATATCATTTTAATAATGTATCCACTAGGTGGGTAGCTTGTGTCGGTCGGAGCTCCTCCAGCAAAGTTCAAAGTAGTTTGCACTCAATTTCAATATTTTACACAGACACAAAACAAAACAAAACAAAACAAAAAAGAATAAAGTAAAGGAGGGCGAACGAGAGACTCGGTGTGCAGCTGGCAAGACAGCGAACACAATATATCTCATAGATACATATGTTTTCGCTATATATATGGCTTATTATGTATTAGCGTGTGCCTGCCCCTCAGGAGCCAAAGTAACTAATATGAATAACTAATAAATCACATTTGGACGGTGATTTATGTGACAGGTGCGTATTGCGATTTGAAATTGGCAACAGTTTCCATTTCGTATCCGCAAATTGGCCCCAAAACCAAAGCAAGGCGAAGCAGCAGCATGTGTGAGCTCCTTCTTTGGGTTTTACTTTGTTTTTTTTTTGTCATGCAAAATATCGAACCAATCCCAGATGTAAGCGTTAATTTCACCCCAAGAGTTGTCAAATTAGTTGAAGAGAGAAAAGGTTTCCTCCTAGGCCTGCTGACTGACCCTCAATTACGCATTTCTTTGGAAAACTTTGTTAATTTGTTGTCGACTGACTACAACACAACAATGGGCCGGGGCTAATGGATTGATGTGGTGCTGCGGCGGGGTTCGGAAAACACACTACGCGTACCTTTTGGACATTGGTTCGTTGCGTTCGTTATAAGCCAGGCCGAAAGAGAACTGAAACAGAACCGGACCTTATCGATGCCATCAGCTAGCTGGCTAGGCTTGGGTCCTCATTATGTAACCTCTCATAATTCTTTCATTAATGAAATTCCCACACGACGCTGCCCTGCCACCATGCCACCATCATCTGCATTATGTAAATCTTCCATCAACAACACGGCTCAGCACGGAGTCGGTTTCATTTGGGTATCCGTCGTCCTCCACTTTTCTGCTCCTTTCATCCTTGTCAACTAATTTCAGGGTTCTGTGTGTGTGCCGACTCGACTGCCTGTCATGTTTTTTAAGACTGTTTTAATTTTCATCCTTTCGAGAAGGCGAATGGAAGGCAGACACAGACACAGAGAACAGAGAGATCCGAGCTCGAGCTCGAGCTCGAGTCAGGGTGCATTTGGCTTTTACTTTCCTTTCCTTGCGGCCTTTAAAAATGTTGGCCAAAAACCAAATAAGACGAGAGAACTACCTGTTCACAAAACCCACACACACCGCAGAGGTAGCAATAACAGCAACAGCAACAGCAGCAGCAGCAGCCTCTACATATATCCCCAAACGACGAACAACGAACGTCAAGCGAGCTGTCTGTGTCCGGGGCCAGCGAACAACAACGCCCAATATGCACAGTGGTTCGGGATTAAGTTCCTTAATTTACATCCAAAATGGGGCAAGTAAATTAGTTTAAATTACAGTGATGATGTGCTGAAAATATGTTAAATAGTTTTTAATAGGTCTTGGAAATAAATGCGATATGTTTGCTCAGAAAAGAAAATTAAAAAAGAATCTAAGTAAGAAAAAGATTAAAGAAAAATAACTAAATAAAAGGTAATAAATAAATTTAAAGGTGGAAAACTTGGAAACTCATGAGTCAGGTTAGTTCTTGACATATAAATGCAAGGATCTTATAATTATAAATGTGAAAAGAAAAAATGTAGATACCTTCAGTGATTTATTTCTCTAAAAAATCTAAAGCATGGTTGGGTATCGAAAATCAAGCTAAAAGCCTAACAAAAAAATTTCAAAAGAAAACTAAATGCTATAATAAGTATCCCCTTTTAATTAACTCAAGTTTAATAAAGTTTTAACCACTGTCCAGCAACATTTGTCTTTCTGACTCCCATTCCCTGTTGTATTTTTTTTTCTGCTTTTTGTTCAGGCATCACCGGGGTCTCCTCCTGGCGGCTGGCGGCTGGAGTTTTGAGTTTGAGTTCGGGTTTCGGCCTGGCTTGGTGGCTGCTTTTAAATACCCTTTACCTTGGCCATATTAATGCGGCTCCCACTGTTACTTGTGCATTGTTGTTGTTGTTGGTGCTTGTGGTGTTGCTGTTGTACTTCACATGTAGTTTGGTTGTCATTTGGCAGCGCCCGCTGTTTAGTGTCCAACATGAGGGCCGTTGGTGTCAGCAACGCTGCTGCTGCCGCCGCTCCTCATCCTCCTGCAATCGGAGAATGCGAGAAAGGGGAGATAGAGAGAGAGAGGTGAAATGTGGAGTGGAGTGTGGAGCAGAATGTGGAGCTCTCCTGATGGCGACTGCCCGATCCCGATGCTGCCTGCTGCCTGGGTCTCTGGTCTCTGGTATTTCGCCTCGGTAGCCTCAGCGACAGTTGTTGAAATTAAATGCTCACATGTGGGTTTTGTTTTCTTGTCTGCGTTTGCCCAGCCCAGCACTGGCGCTGTGCTTAAAAAGCCCCAAGTCAACACAAAAAATAAGAAAAAAATGAAAAAGAACAGGCTGGCTTCCATAAATTAAATTAGCAAAGCCAAGGAATAGAATCTGAAATATTTTTGATCAGAAATACCATTTCTTCTCCAATGTATAAGTTTTTGGCAGCCAATTAAATGTTTTCAATCTTTTATCACACGAATATTATTATTTATATAAGGATCATAGGAGAGAACTATAATTCTTAGAATTAATAATTTACCTGATAAGTAGTGTTTAAGTACACTTCTTTAGGGATTTTGGAAGTATACATTAAATGGAGGTAAAAACCTAATAATTTAGTTTTAATATATTTAAGTCTCAATGCCTTTTGAGCCATTTTGAAGTTCAAACTTCTTTCCTTTTCCCATAATTAAATTTACAGTAAACCACAGATTTCTCAGTCACTTCTACCTTAGCTCCACTGTACCGAAGAACCCAGCACATCCAAGTAAAATGGATGGGAGTAAGGCAAGGTAAAACAGGAGGCAAAAAGGATTGCTCCGGCCAAATAAGACAACAAAAAAATAAAAATAAAAAAGCCAGCGAGTGCAGACAACAACAATGCTCAAGTCTAGGGCGAGTGCCAAAACATATATGAACAAACATACATATATATGTACACAGAGATATACAGGATGTATGTGTGTGCAAAGAACAAAAAATATAAAAAGAAGATGCTTTCATTTCTGTTGCAATCTCCAATAAAGCTTAAAACATGGGAGCACGAGGGAAGTTTTAAAATTTTAATGATTATTGATGGATGGAAAGTTGGTGTTCTGCTAAAGGTAAAATGCTGCGTGTTCGCAAGGAACAAGGAAACAACACACAGCATATTTGGGGCTTACCAATTTTTCAGGTAAATTATGGTGCATTAATAAAAATAATGTCCGAACAAAATAAAAGCTTTAATTATAAAGTTATGGCAACTTTAAAAATGTTTGTTATCCCCCCAAAAAAAAAGGGCTTAAACGATTAAGGGTTATGCCTGCTTATTGCGGCAGAAAAGTTGAGAAGACATATAATAAATTCAGTAATAAACAATTACAGGTAGCATGTTTCACCTGCAGGATTATTGACATAATTAGGTTAATTTTCAAAGAGTAAAAATAAATAATAGCTTTGTTAAAAAGGAAATTCTTTAAAATATGGCTTGTTTCTGTAAATCATTCGTATGAATTCGTGCGAAAAAAGGTACAAAATGAACTAAATTAATTCCAAGAAGGTGTAAATAATTTTTAAAACACTTTTTTGGTATGTAATATGGGTAAAGCAGTTTTAAAAATAATTTCTTTACCTTTTTATTTTGTTGTAAATTCCTCAAAGCACAAAGGCCATGTTTATTCTTATAAATTCAAGCTAAGAAGGTTCATAATAAGCTAAACAACTTCCAAGTATGAGTAAATAACTCCTTAAAATAATTCCTTCTGTATTTAATAATTGTTTAGTAATTTTTATAACCCTTTCCTTACCATTAATTTTCTTTGAAAATCTCCCAAAACTGCCATGGCAACTCTCCCGCTTCCAAACCTCCTTGAGCAAATCAAAAGCAACTCTTAGTTGTAGTCGCCTCTCCAGCTTTTGTTGCTGTTATTGCCAAGTCTTTACAATTCGGGAACAGGCACTTCATTTGCTCCGCTCAAGTTGTGCAGATACAGATACAGCTCTACAGCTACAGATACTTTGGCGTCGTTCGCTTGTCTTCTGGCTGCATTTATGGCTGCATTTACTTTTTAATTTCATTTGCTGCCGTTGCTGGCTGCTGCACTCCTTTTTCGAATTCAAGTGGAGTCAATTTCTTATGTCATGACAAGACACATACTTCAATACACACGGACAACAACGTACATCCCGGGCTCAAGTCGAAATGAAAAATACAAATGAAAATACAGAAAAATACAGGAACAAAATAAGCAAAAATGCCAGACGTTGTCTTGGGATCCAAAGAGATCGGGATCGGGATCGGGATCGGGAAGATGTTGTCGCCATTTGGTGTATGGGATGGAGAGGGGAGGCTACCTTTAGAATTTCGGGGGCAGCTCCATGCCGCCGCTCGTGTGTGGGGCTTAAATATCTTTACTTATTTTTGGACATACTTGATTGAAGTATTTATGAGATTTCAGGCATTTCTGTAATTTTCTTTTGAGCTTTAAGTTACGCTCTTTTTTGTTCGGGTGCCCTGTCTCTGTCCGTGTCTGTCCTTGTCCCATCATCAAATGTACAAACATTTCGGGGGCCCCCGAAAAACAAAAGAGTTAAATGTTAAATGCTGAAGCTAAAGAACAAGGGACGAAAGATATATTTACATATGCATGGGAGAGAAGACCCCGGTCCCGTCCCGTCCATGTTTGTCAGATGAAAAGATATGTCTTTACATGTTTTAATTTTCTTGGAAATTGTTGTTCAACTTGAGCCGAAGAAAACCAAAACCGAAACCGAACCAAAACCGAAACCGAGAATCGAGCAAAACACTTTACGGACACCGAAACAGACACACAGACTCGGACGGAGACTGACTGACTCTTTCTTCTTGTTGTGCCTCAGCTATCTCTTGGTTTATTTTTTGTTTTTAAGTGAAATGTTAAACCTTTTGACAGCGGTAGTTTTCTTATTTAATTTATTTTATTTGCGGTATTTACTCTCGTCTTGTCTCGTCTCCGTCTCTGTCTCCGTCGCTGTCTCAGTCCCGGCCGCAGTCTCTCCATCTTGCTCGCTGGTGGAATTCAATTTTGGCTTTTTGTTTAGAGCGTTGTCTTTGCCTGCGCATTTTAATGTCAAACAATTGACATGGTTAGGCTTAAAGTTCTCTCTTCGAGCGTGTCTCTCCACAGTCTCAGTTTTGGTTTTTGTGGCCAATAATTAAAGTTGACAACTCTCGAATGCCGAGGGGGGCAAGAAGAGATACCCAGGCAGAGTCACTAATTTGGCCTTAAATTGCTACATTTTTACTTGTGGGTTTCTGTGGTTGCCAAGCGCTTGAAGAATTAAGGAAAAAGGAAGAATTAATCTTTAGGTTTTTACAAAAAGCTCAACTCACAAGACCTTGTCATGCAACTTAATTAAAAATTATTCTAATTGGTTTATTGGGGATTTACAAATTCCCTCACAAATTCCCTCCTTGAATTCCTAAGGAAAACTTTCAACTTGAAATAAGAAATGTATATTCCTTAAACATATTCCCCGAGCAATTAATCCCTATTATGTGCCTGGCTACTTATGAAACTGTAATCTAAACTATAGCCAACTTATAGCATTTCTCACTCGAATCATTTATCTTTCAAGTTGAAACGAAAGTTTTCAGTTTTCAGTTTTATTTTCCTACTTTTTGTTTAAACTTTTGATTAGAACAATTCCTCAAGTTCTCCGTTGGCTGTAACTCAAAACGCTTTGGGGACACCACAAAGAAATAGGAGAAAAATAAAAAGAAGAAAATACTACGAAAATAATAAAGAAAAAGCAGGAACTATGCCGGGGAAAATTACAAATACTTTTGTCATTACAAGAAGCTCTCTCTCTCTCTCTGCTGCCATAGAATTCCAATCGATGTGGAGAACTTTCCTCACGGCATCCATTTCTCAAGCTCAAAATGACGAAACGCGCAACTTGGATTATTAATTACAATGCCCAGAGAGAGGAGGGATGGGTATGGGGGTTCTGCTTTGAGATTTATATAGGTGTAACTCTGTGTGTTTTTTGTTTTTTATCCAAGTATCTGTGCCGGCAGGCAACCGAATCGAAATCGAATACGACAAGAATCCCAAACGAAACTCCAATCTGCCTTCCTTTCCTCCCACCAACTGTGCGACAATTTTGACTTTTATAAATATTTTGACTTGTTTTTGTAGCTGACAGATACCTCCATCTCTCAGGTTCTGTTTTGATGCTGCTGCTGCTGCTGCTGTAGATGTTGCTGGTTCAGCTGATGTTGTTGCTGCTGCTGCTGCTGATGCTGGCTGCCGGCGGCATATCTGTGACAAAACATCATTCAACGTGTGCAATGATTGATGATGCAACTCAAAGCAACTTGTACTCAATTTTCACTGCCCGCTGAGCCAGGAACGTGGGGCTCACACACAACACACACACAGAGACTGGGCAACCAACCAACTCACATAACTTGCCGGGCATGACAAAATGTCACAAATATTCTACAAGCAATTTGTTTAAATATCGCATAAAAAACGAGAAAGAGAGAGAGAGAGATGGAGAGGGGACCAGGAAGGCTAAGGTTAAATGGGTTTGGTAAGAGTGGTACTTGGGATACCCTGAAAATGATTAGTTGGATAGCTAGGAAAGTTATCTTGAGTTGTATTTACTTTTAAGTGGGTTATGTATCTTGAAAGCTAAGGAAATAAATAGTTTAGGGCAGTGATACAAATATAATTGCAATTGTGTCAGAAAGAAATAGCGCAAATTGCTAAATATGTGTAAGAGATAGGTAAATTTAATATGTTTAATATAAAAAAAAGTTTTGACTAAAAAACTAGCTATTTACCTTAAAAAAAAAAGGCTAGATAAGGCCAAAACAAATTATAATTTGACCTTGTCTAGCTTCTGTGCATACTTTGTGCGTGCCGGTAAAGGCTGGGCCGAGAAATTTGCAGACTCGCGAGTCAGGTCTTTGGGCACCTCTGCTTTAAAGTAATATTGGTAAAGGAGTTAAGCTTATTAAATATTTATTGAGGAAGCTTAACCTAATGGAGTACAAAATCAAGGTTTTTAATAAAGAAAACTAAAATTATTTAAGCAAGAATTTCCAGAAAAAATAATATTAGCTTCTGTGTTCTATAAACTATCTAAAACTATGTCTTTCAAAGTCAATTTATAAACAGAAATACCCTACAAACCCAGCATTTTCCCAGTTTATAACATAACCCTGATAAAAATCAATAATCCCCGTTTGATAAACATAAATAAGAGAGAGGAAATAGAAGGCTAATAAAAGCACATGTAGTACCATCCTTTATTCACTAAACCAATAAACCCGCACTTGGCGAGGGTATAATAAAACGAAAGGCGAATTGCGTGATTCAGTCGATGATGAAGAAGAAGACGACCAAGCGGGAAGTGCCTTATGGGGGGATTTCACGAGGGGATACCAAAGGGTAGAGAGAGCAGAAGGAGGAGAGCCTCCTAAGTCTAAACTGGAAGCCAAGTGATCGGGGAGCCACAGGAACGGCGCGCAGCCGTGCGGCAATTAATATGTGAGCAAGATGCAACCATTGCCATTACCATGTGCCTTCAACTTGAACACAAAATAGTTAACTAAAAGGCTAAAGGAGTAAGCCAGGGGCAGGGGCCGAGGCCGGAGCCGGAGCCGGAGCAGGGGCGACGGTAAAGTCCAGGTCGAAAGCTGGCAACGGCAACAGCTACATGATGTGCAATTACAAGGCGGGCTAGCAGCAGCAGCAGCAGCAGCAGCAGCAGCAGCAACACTGCAACTCGAAGGCAATGGCAATGGCAACGGCAACATTGCAGCAGCGGCAACAGCAACAAAGCAGCATAAGTGCAGTGTCTGCCCTGCCCATGCCCCGCCCCCTTTTGCAGCCAGGAAAGAGGAAGAGGAGCAGGAGGAGATGCACTTAAAATAATTTATAAAAGAAGGGTTTTTAAAGATTTATTTGTAAAAAAAGAATGCTTATAAAATAAGCGAAAAATTTAGGAACAGAACAAATAAATAAATATATAGGAAAATAGGTAGGAGAAGAAATAGAGGTAGGAAAAAGGAGAAAAATAAGTAAGAACATAAAAAATATGTAAGAAATTTAGTAAAAAAAAATGTAGCAAAATAAGTTAAAAAACAAAACACGTAAGAAAATAGGTAATAAAACATGTACAAAATTATTAAGAAAAGAAAGGTTAAAATAGGTACTAAAGTGCGTAAAAAAACATTCCGAAAAACATACAAATTATTTTTAAAATAAGACCGTAAAAAGAAAGAAATAAATAACAAGTTTATATTTGAATTAAACCAAAATTTGGCTTACTACTCACAGAAAATGATTTTAAATTTATAAAAACCTATGTAAGTTCTCTGAATTAAATCCAAAGAATATTTCTTTGAGTGCACCATCAGCAGCAACGACAACAACAAGCAGGAACAACTGCAACAGCAACAGCAGCGGCAGCGGCAGCAGCAGCAGGCGCAGGCGAAGCAAAAAATATTGCATCTTCTCAAGCATTTAATCTTCTTTGCGCCTTTTTTAACCTTTTATTATTATGCCTTCAACGTGCAAACGTTTTGCTACGCTTTATATACCCCTCGGTACCCCCTTAACCCTCCTACCTTTGCCGCCACTCTCTTGTCCCAAGTCGCCTTCCGTTTTGGGGCGCACTTACTCACACGCCAACCCCGGCGGAGATGGAGTCCGATTCCCAGTCCAAGCCCAGGCACCAAGTACCGAGTACCGAGTAGCAAGTACAACTCCCAGATCCCAGCCAAGTGGAATTCCAGCTTCTGCTTTTGTTGTTAATAATTTCTTTTCACTCCTCGGAGCTTGGCTTTTGCAATTAGAATGCGTGTTAAGTGCACAAAGATACAAAAGATACATTTCAAGGGAGCAACGTGGCTAAGGGATGGATAGACGTGCACAGAGGGAAAATACTCTAGAAAAAATTTCTCTTAAAATAACAATTATTATGGGATGTTGAGGGATTTTTCCATGTGTCCAAAAATGACTTCTGGACCCTCGTTGTATACCCTTTCTATTTTTCTATAATAAATTCCAGCGATTTAGCATACAATCACAAAGCGATGGCCATAAATTTCCGAGACAATCAAATTTAATTAATTTTCCCTGATGTGGGCCCAAAATCAAACTCCCTCCTGAAGTCCTAGTAGTAGTAACCCTTCCCGGAAGAGGACAGGAGCAACCCCTCGATGTGGCACTGCCAGGTTCCTTCTTAAGCCGCTGATTGGAATGTTTTTGTGTATTCAGGCTCGGTCCAAAGCTGATTTTACGCTCTCTTGCAATTTCCCAGAGAGTGGAGTGTGTTGTCGATAGAGGAGGGTTTTTCCAAATAGCCAAAGGTCTGGGGGATTTACAATTAGATAGGTCTTCGCTTGTTATTCCGATGAGGCTGATGGGATATTGCCATTGTGACGCGACGCGGAGTATTTCTCGGGGGTTCGCGGTTTTATTTCGGCAATTTGTCTAAGTGAAATTTGCATTAATCCCAGAGCAGATCCCTCTTCTTCGGTTATTTTTTCTGCATGCCAAATATTGGCCATCCAGGGTGAAGTAATTCGGCAGACAGCCAGCGATAACAACAAACAAAAACTTTAAGCTGCTCAAAAACTCGTTTAGGGGTTGCAAATTAATTAATAAACTGCGTGATGAGATAACGAAGGGGATTTATATAGGGATTATTGCGGGATAACATTAACGTTTTTGAGGATGTGTAGGGTACGTATACAGCTTAAGATTAATTGATAAAACTCATTTGGGTCAGAAGTATTACAATAAAACAAGCTGGAGGGCTTGGGTGACATAAGGAGTGTACTAAATGTAATAGTTGTAATAGTTTATTCATGTTAACTAACTAAATAAATAATTTATTACATTTTTTAAGCCTTCAAGAGGCTATGTTTTGCTTGTACTCTATAAAATCACAGGAAATTAGGCAGAAATTGGCAGCAGAAATGATTTAACCGTAAACTTAAATTAATTTCAATGATTCTTCTTCAAAACTTTCCATCTCCAACACATTGTTTTCTACTTTTATTTCTTTTAATGCCACAAAAAATACCCAAACTCAGTGGCTACCCATCTAGATTCTCTCATTCCGCCTGTAAAAACATTCTTTCCCATGGCCTCAACAGATTCATTAGCATACCTGAAGTTTTCACACCTACGCAAACTCATTTATGAATCACTTTCCAAGATCACTTGGCCACCGGCTACCGTGGACAGCAGAGCTCTCATATAAGCAGTAAGAGCTGGCTGGCAGACACAAAGGAAAATCTATCCACACACGCACTAAATATGCCAAGCTCGGAAAAAGTGGCTTGACAAAAGCAAAACTGTATCTTATAAATACGATTACTAGCCACAAAGAGGCTGCGGCGGGCCAAGAGCTGTGGATGCCACGTTATAATTTCACGAAATATTTTCATGAAAAAAGCATCTACTGAAAAATGCATTAAGTGCAACTTCGGACGGCAACTGCAACTGCAACTGCTGCAAGGAAGCCATAGAGAGGAGAAGCGAACGAGTCTGGTTAGGCAGGGGTTAAGAGGGGATCTCTCCGGCTCTGTGCTCTGCGAGTGTGTGAGTGCGATGTATGCTTAAAAACAAAACTGGCTTCAGCTTTTTGGCAGAGCCAAAAACAAACAAACCAAACTCCACACACAAAGTTCTACTTCTGCTGCTGCAGCAGCTCCATGTTTCTTTCAGCTGACAAGCAGTGTTGGCCATTAAATTTGATAGAAAAAGTAGCTAAAATAGGTTGGAGAAATTGTAAGAGGGTTATATAGAATATATTTCAAAGGTCCCTTCATAGAATAATATGTTGAGGTCCCATAAGAAAGTTTCTTTAGCTTAAAAACTCATAAATCAATCTTTAAAAGTTAGTCAAAAAATTTCCTGGCTTATTATAAGCCTTTTTAGTTAGATTAAAAAATAAAAAAAAGGTTTACTTATTTCAAATTCTTCCTACCATTACTTTTAAAGATTTTTTCAAAGAATAACCAAAGGTAAATACAAGCCAAATTATCACCACTGACTGCCAGTGGCACTGCGACTGCGCCTTGATTCTGTCCACTCCTCCAAGCCACTAAATCTCTGATATATCCGAAAATGCAAGCCAGATTTGTGGAAAAGCAGCAAAGACAGAGAGACCGAGAGACGGCGAGAGAGCGGAGAATAAAATACGAGGAAAGAAACATTCTGCATCTGGTAGATACATGCGCTCGAATGGTTTCTTCTGGCAAATATTAGAGCTATGTTCCTGCGGCTAAAGATTTAATGATTTGCACTTTTATGGAAATAATTTTTGCTCCTCTGCGGAGAGCAGAGCGAGCTTGCCTCACCAACAGCAGAAGCAGCGGTGGCTCCAGCATTCTGTGCATGGCAGCAATTAAAAATATTTAATTATCGTGCAAAAAGTTGTCCGAACATGCGCAACATTTCTCACATGTCCAGCAGATACAGCAGATACCAGAGACCAGAGAGGAGATTAGAAAAGACCAGAGAATTGCTGGGAAGAAAGGGGGCAAGGTGTTAGCATTCTGTATTAGAATCTACCGAAAAGCGCTGTACGAAAATTCGGAGGCTGCCAGCGATTTCCTGTTGTCCAAAACCAGAAAGAAGCTACGAGATAGAGGCGGCGGCTTCTTGGGAAACAATTTGGCAGTTTCGGAGGCGAGAAACCGGGCAACACATTCTCGGATTTATTCGCTTTGAAGATGAACCGAACCGACGGAATGGTTAACCCCGGCTTTTCGGTCAATTTAATTCGTTATAGACTCTGCATATTAAGCCGCATAATAAAGTCAACAATTTATTGATTATTTCGGTGGTTTTCTGGCCGTCTGTCTGTCTGTCTGCCTCAGTGTGTGCCTGTGTGTGTGGCATTAAGAACACTTTTATGATTCTGAAATGATTTAACTTAATAAACTGGGAACACTATCGGGCGGAGAATTTATGAATGAGTGACTCGTTAAAGTTATTAACCATTAGGAAGATAATATCGTATGGACTCTTCAGACTTTGCTTTTGCGATTTCTTGGGCATTTCCTTTGTTGGCTAATAAAAAACGCTCAAACGCATGCTGGAAATATTTTTGCAGCAAATTGAAAAATATTTACAGCTTGGCAGATGCAGAGATTACTGATAGCATTTATGTTTTATAATATCAAAGGCGCTGAAAGAAAGCTGTTCTAGCTATCAAGAGGTGAAGGCGTTTTTATGGTTTATGGATTTTAATATAAAATCAAATCAAGAAGAGCTAGGAAACTGTCAAAGGGGTTTTGAGAAAATGTTTATGGGTTTTAATAGGCAAGAAACTGGGTTTATCTAAAGTGTTTGCAGACACTGGAAAATAATAAAATTGCAATAAGTATATAAGGAATTATAAAAGCACTTAAGGCAAAAGAAATTAAAGACTTTTATTTGAACTAATATCACAGTTACGTTTACTGTTTAAAGATAACATTTTCTTCCTTGTGTATTCAGGGAATGTGAAAACTCCAACTGCACCTGAGCAGTGCTCTCTTGCCTAATTAGTCGGGATACCTGTCATTCGATTCATTATCTTTAGCGCCCTCTTTCTATTTCAAGATCCCTGACTATTTGCCATTTACCATTTTCCCCAAGCTAAACAACTATTGCACCTGTGAATGGCAATTTGTAATTGTGTCAAAGAAAAAAGGAAAATAATGGGGAACGGGTAACGGGGTAGGAGATGCATGCGCCTGGGTGGCTGGCCGGGCTGTTGGCTGTTGGGTAAAAAGCAATGCTCTGTTTCAATTTAATTAGCCATTAAAATGTCTGGCAATTGTGTGTGAGTGCAAGTGCGAGTGCGAGGACGTCACATGCCAAACAACTACGTGATGGCTTGCATCCTTTTGCACTCTCTCGAGGGGATTCAAACACACAACAAAAACAACAACAACACGAGTATCTCAAGCATCTGCCTGGTTCTTATCCGCTGCAGAAGTAGATATATATTTTCACTCTGCCCCCTCACTTTTCCACCTGAACACTGGACTCTGGACTCTCGACTCGGACTTGACTTCAATTCAATTCAATTCACTTCACTTTTATTTGTCTTCATCTGCTAACTGGCTCTCGCTCGAGGAGAGTCTCTTTTTCATTCATCTGTGTGCTGTGTGTTTGCCTTTGTTTGTGAATTTAACTAATTAAGTTTCCAATTTTCTCTCTTTATTTGCAGATGTAAGTGCTTGAACGGATTTTTCCTCCTAACCAACTCGGTCGCCGTCGGCTGGAGGCTAACGGCTAACGGCAAAATCAATTTAAAATTTATGTGCCGAGCCTCTATTCGGATGTCAAGGTTTTGTTTGTACAATTTTATGTGAAATTCATCAGCCATTTTCGCAAATTAATTTACTATGGATGCTGGAGGACAACAAAAGGGGAGAGGTGGCACATAAAATTGTCCAACAATATTTAATTACCAGCTTGTTTGGCGCTTGACTTTTTCCCCCCTCGGTTAATTTTTCATGTTATTTTATGATTTATGGGTAAACTTGTGAAAATATTATCATTTAAATTAAGTTAATTAGTTTACTGTATTATTATTGATTAATTTTAATGTTTTCCTATCGGAAATTATTAGTTGTGCTAAGGGAAAGAGATTTTCTTGTTTTTTTCTAGCCAGCAAAGCTTTCTTTTAATCACTCTTCCACTCAAGTCAAACCATCTTGAGATTCTAGGCTGCAATTATAGCTTCTCGCCTTACCAATCAACATTCAACACTCTCTCTATGTTCTAGAGTTAATAACTCGAAGATATTTTAACCCATTTGCCATGAATGGCAATCGCTGAGGCTCGCATTTAATTGACTGATTGCTGTTCAAATTGAATGCATGTGTCGTAGTCGCCTCAAATAAATAAAAAGCAAAGTGTGGAAGGAATTAAAAAAGGAAGTAAAGCAAGAAAAAACCTTTTCATATTTGCCGCGCTCTAAATCACAAACACATAAACCGAAAAATTTAATTAAAATCTACTCAGAACGGCATCCGGATTATGTGCATGTGTCGTCGTCGTCCTCGTCGTCGCTTCTACTCTATTATTTCCATTGATTTATTTTAGCCCACACAGAGCTGAGTTTTTATTTTAACATTTTCATTAAGATGAAAAACTGCAACTGAAACAAGACTTGCTTGGTTGCTGGGTGTTCCCAGTCGAATAAACATAATTCCCATGATTTATGGATTTGGCACAATGAATAAACACACCGGCAAAGTGCAGACTTTGTGCAAACTATTAACAGGCCAAAGAGATCGGGGTACATATACCATACACGAGAGCTTGGAGAACGGAGAGCACGAGCACGGCAAAACGTTGATATATTAGCCAGCAACAACTATGTGTACATGTTTATTATTAGCAAAAGACTCGCCTCTCGGCCGGGCGGCCTGCAATCATAATAAATGTTCATTGAAACCTTTTAAAAATCGCGCTGCCACAGCCGCCGCGCCTCAATGAAGCACTGCAACAATAAATTTTAGCCACGAACCAAGCCGAAGCCGTAGCCGAAGCGCTCTATAGACTCCGCGTCCTATACCTCTCTATACCAGCACATAAACATTAATAAACTTGTTGCAATCCAAAAGATAATTAGCCGTAGCCAGAGCTGCAGCCACACCAGAGAACAGCGAACAACGAAGCCGCCGCCACACACACACATCACATAAAGCTACAACAATTTGCTATTTAGTATAAAGTTTCATTAAAAACCCACTACGACTGCCTCAGAGATACAAAGATACATCCACAGAGCACAGAGAGGGTCTCTGCATCGCTTGGCATCGCCTGCCTGCTGTCGATCATAATTTAACATAAAAATGATTTGATTACTATAATTTCTTTTGTGTTTTGGTATCACCTGGTAAGCTCATTTACTACAACGGCAACGCCGCCTATTACTCACACCGGTCGGTCCCGGGTCCGGCCGGTATTCGGACCTCGCTCGGTCTTTACCTTTTTGGTCCCAGTATCTCACCACACGGGGACCCCACCGCATGCAGCGTGTGTCGTTTTGTATGGCTCGAGAGGAACCAGAAAAAAAGGCATAAAAGAATAAAATGAAGGCAAAGATGAGCACAGCTCGGGGAAAAAGGGAAAAAGAAGACCCGAAATGAAACTGCGGGAAGGCAAGCACCCAGAGTGCCATCCTTACACTGAAGAAAACCAGGTTCTGATGTCAAAAATATTATAAAGCAAACGAGTTTAAAGAAAAAGCTCTTACAAAGTAGATAAACAAAGACTTTGCAAAGAAAACCAATCTCTGAGAATATTTTGCATTTTATTCGCTTTAATTTTTAGGTTTAAGATTAAAGAGCGTAAGAACTAGTTGGGAATTTTAGTAAAAACTATGTCAGTCTTTAAAGACATCCGAGAGCTAGAATCCAAAACCACATATTGTGTTCAAAATCTAGTCAAAAAGAGAAATAAACTTAAATCAAGGATATTTATCTGCATTTAATTAAGTTTTATATTGAGACCTGTCGGAACAAGTTGGGAATTTTAGTGAAATCTGAGTCAATTGAAAGAGAAACTAAAAACTTCGATTCAGAACCATATATTGTGCTGAGAATCACTTATAAACGAACTCTAATTAAATATATAAATCAATCCAATTTAAAGATATATTTCAACTCTTAATTTTTCCTTTTTTCGGCTCAGTGCATCACGAAAACTTGCCGGCCAGCGAGGAGTCAAAGTCAAACTAACAAACCCGTTCCGGTGTCTTGCAACAGCCTTCTGCCTCATGCCTCAGTCTCGTCCAGAGTTCCAAGCAACGGACAGAGTCGCGGAGGCCCCCAGTAGAAGTCCCAGGTATTGCTGGCAATAATAGCATCGACTTAAGAGCCACGAAGAAGTATACTTCATCGGGCACTGGGTACAAATATCTTGTTTCATGTGTGCGCTGGACGTTAATAGCAGGCCGGTACCATTGTCCAAAAGCCAGAGAATACTGTTTCCAGCCAACCAACCTCCTTTTCTTACCTGGCTGGCCCCTACTACTACCTGTGTGTGAGTTGCCGCTTGCATCTTCGCTGAGCGCCGCTTCTTGGCAGCCTTCGCTGCATTTCATCATTCATGCACATTATTTTGGCCATTGCCAAAGATTTTGAGGGTTTCTTAAAGGACTTTAGATGCTCTCTTTAAATGAGAGAAAATATACAGGAAGACGCCTATTTCATTCACACAAATTATTAGGTTTTAGGGAATATGCACCCAGGAAAGCGTTCTATAAAATATTCTTGCAAACTACTAATATCGTTTTTAATCCCTCTAATGACAGTTTTTTAAACCCCAAAAGAGCACCAAATAGTCGTTCTTTTTGTATGGGAATTAGCATTATTTTTACTTTTTCTGGTGCACTTCAGCGTTTTGTGAGCGCTCCGTACATCGTGTCCTGTCCCGCCGCCGCTTGCGTATCGCAATGGCCGAGACTTAGAAGCCGAGATTGAGTTACATTGCTGGGGATTATTATCAACTGTATTATCTGCCTTTTCTTCTCCCTGTGTTTTGTTTTGGACTTTTTTTTCGGTCCACGGCGGCGGCCAGGAAAAAAGCCAAATAAAAATTCGTTACGCCGCTGCAGCGTTTACTCAAAAGTGTGGAAAGAGGAGGGATTCGTGGGTTTTGGTTTTGGGTTTTCTCAGTTTTTTTTCTGTTTTTAGGGGTTTTGCGCTTTTTTAATGATACCCGCTCAAGTATTTTCTCCCGTTTTTTGTAGTTTTTTCCTGCTTTCTGTTGTGTGATGCGGTTCAAGTGCCTTTTGGTGCCGTCGTAATTTGTTGGCTTGTGTTTTTTGTGCTTTTTGGGAGGAGACGGACATGCATGTTTCATAAGTTTTGGGGGCAACAATTGTGTAAAATTATGAGCTGTCCATATTTGCCATTTGGCACGGTTCCAGGGCATCAGAAATGCAGAAAAGCAAGCCAGCCAGCAGCTAGTCAGCCAGCCAGCTAGCCAGCCAGAAAATTGGCGTGTCGGTCGGTCTTTTGTTTCATTATGTGAATGCCATAAAACAAACTGGAGTAGGTGTTGTCGTTAAGTTTTGATGTGCCACATTAAAGTGGGACTCCCCGGAGCAGATTGACTCTTGGCGGCGTGGCGGCCACCCCATTGTGCAGTTTATGATTGCAGATGAATGAAGCTACTAAATGCGAGGAAGCCCACTGTGCTCTAATGGGAAATCAGATTTGGCCTATTGGCATCAAACCCAATATCCGCCTCCTTCCAGCCTCTGGTGCTACTTTTATTGATTTTGCGACGACGACACTTTCACATCGAGGAAAAACGCTGAAATACCTCTGGATATATTTTGTATAAAAGTGAATGTCATCGTCGCTGGGGAGTTGAACTTTGAGGAAATTAAATCAGTTCGTTCGTGATGGTTACTATTTTATGTGCCACAGAGACATGTGGAGGAAGTTAAACTGTCAAGCTGATATACGATTTGCTTTGTTATTGGAAATTATTTTGAATATAAAATAAAAGCTAAGTTGGCGACCATAAACTCGAACTAATTTTTGTGTGCTTTAATCAATTTTAGGGAAATCGTTTACAAACTGGAAAGTGTGTTTATATGGGACATAAAAGACTTGGAAATTAAATTAACTTCCGTTAGGAAAACTAAACTTGTAATGAAACTTAATTTACTTGGAAAATGTGTACCTAATGAATATTTAAATTCAAAGTTTAGTAGCTATTCACCTTTTACCATGGTTTTATTATTTACTTTATTAACTTTTTATTCAGCAATTAGTTATATACCATAATTTATTTAGGAAATATTATTCCTAATAATTCATTTATTATATTGCAGATAATTTAGGCAAGTTAAAGTTTATGGCATTTCAAATTAGGTCTAGTTTTTCCAATAAAAAAAGTTGCCTTTGGTATTTGCCAAGATTTTTGTCTATAAAAACTTTTTCCTTTATTGTTTTGTTATACAATAGACCCTCGTCGTAATTCGACCCACACTTGCCTCTGAACCCCTAACTAGGTCACATTACAGTTGGCAAATGTCTGCGGTAAAGTTTTAAATCATATTTAAAGAATACGGCAATAGATGCCCCCGACCGCGAAGACATATAACACACGAGGAGTCATACAATATATATGTACGAGGAGGAAAGCTCTCCGGGGCCCAAGAATTGCACCACACTAATGGTGGTGGTGGTGCCTCTGTGGTTCGAGATGGAAGCCGAGCGGCAAATGTTCCAGGAAACTATAAAAGACAATAGCGGCAATATGCCAGCTCTGGTTTTTGTGGTTTTTTATGCTCGGACTCTATGGAGGAAGAAGCCTTTCTAGCTCGGGCTTCGGCTTCAGCTCGGGGTCTGGGCTCTGGCTCGGGCTCGGGCTCTTTGGCGTGGGCCTAAGTCAACAACAAAGAAGCGAAGCCTCAATGCCCTGGACGGCGCCTTTTGTTAAATATATATACATATATATTTATATAGATATATTTGTAGTATGTGAGTGTAGAAAAACCCTCGAACAAGACGGAAGAGGTGGAGAACTTTGCTTGGTAGCCAAAGCTGTGTGTGCTCACGCATTAATATAGTTCCAAGTTAAAGTACACAGAAGAAAGATGTGCACTGGGAAGAAAAAATTAAAGAAAATATGAGGGGCCAGTAAAAGATAATAGTTTTATAATTTTAAATGAATTTTCTAAAATCTCTAAAGGGCATATTTTCCTAACTTGTAAAATAATAGTATGCTACGGTCTGAAAACCAAGAGAATAATATATTTTCTTTCCATTTCTGGTACTTTTCTATAAATTATTTGTTACTTTGCATATTATATGAACTCAAAGTGGTTTTTCTGTGAAATTTTCTTCTCTCTGCACATATAGATATAGATGTGTGTGAAACTAGTTTATGACAGGGGCCGCCTTTGGCATGGGGTGGCAAATAATGTTGTTTATGTGTTGGACCGAACCGTAAATATGACGCACCATGGAGGCAAGGAAGGGGTTAAGGTAAACCCGACTGCAAGTGGTGTGGTCAAGTGCAAAGTACGCAACGCAACTGCTCCTATTCCCATGGAGGCATCGGACGACCACCTCCCCCTTTCTCAGAGTCCCATTGTGGTGTCGTCTCCAGAGTCGCAAAGACTTGGTGCTGGTCAAGTGCCTGCAGTTGCCTTTGTTTCCTGCCTTTCGGCCTGACACTCACCTGGCTCTGGCTATGGCTCTGCTCTGCTTCTGGCATTCGATTCTGGCCAATTCTCCACGCAGCCATCCTTGTTCTTGGCTTTGTATTTTGTACCAGTATTTCCTATATTATTTTCCTTGGCTTTGGCCTCTTCCCATGACACCGGTTAGCCGCATCTTCAGCTGCTGCCGCTTGCCTTGTGCTTATTTGGTTACTTTATGTCTTGGCCATTGCCATTGCCATTGCCATTGCGGGGCTCCTACGTTCGGCTCGTACTTCCTCTCTCTCTCGGGCCGCGCTGATAATAAAGATGACAAAATATCTAGAAAAAATCATAAACCTTGTGTGTATGTTTGGAAAAATAATATCTTGCAGATATAAAGTACCATTTATGTCGTGCTTATATCTTATTTCGCCAAAGTCGTGCCATCGCAAAAGTCGCGGCGAATCCACACCGCGTCGAGTCAAGAGTTGGAGTCGTCCCAGCTGAATCCCAAAGTCGATGTAGAAGTTCCCGAGTCTCGCTTTTAAGTTGAGTTTCATTCGCTTGCTCTGGAGAGAACTGGGAGAACTGCTGCTGCGTTGCGAGATTGCCTTGGTGGCAGGGAATGAACAGCCACGGCACGGCTGTTGCGTGGGCCACAGTGGGTTAATTGGGATTGTTATTTAATTAGAAAGTTATTATGGTATTCATTTAATACGATTTGTTAACAAAACAAAACGTAATAACTATTAAAAGAATATATTATAGACAGAGGAGTGTTTAGTTTCTTCTCATGTTTAAAAACCGATCATTAGGCTTTAAAAATAAATATAATTAAATAATTTCCAGCTGTTTCTCGGTGGAATTTTATATTTCTAATTCTTTGGGCTGATTGTACTTTCTTATTTATTTTATTTTTCCCCCACTGTCCTTAGCCGCTGCAGCACTTCTTCACATGACGGCGACAGGCAATTGGCCCATAGCAGCGCCATGGCCACGTTGTCATCTTGGTCAAGAAGCTGCCGGAGACAGAGGGAGAGGAGTAGGAAAGAGATGGTCGAGTCTATTGGCAGTCTCTGTGCTCTTGGCCAAGTATCTTTTGCTGCTCCACTCTGCTGTTCAGTTCAGTTCGGTTCGGTTTTATTTCGTTCAGTTCTGGCCTGGCCTGGCCGACTTGTATATATGCTTTCATTACGAGCTTAGTTCACGTCACAATCAGTTGTTGGCATCGTTTATGCCGCATTGCCGCACAAATACACAGTCAGGTTTTACAGTTGTGGTCAGCATGATAGAAATTGGAATTACAGAATTAATTTTAAATTCTAGAAAATTAAAAGAAACTTTAGAATATTTATAATTGTTGGGAAATTAAAACTAAATATCACTTCAGTTATTTCCAATAGTCACTATTTATTGTCCATAGTGACTTCGTTAATGACAATTCCCTTGAAAAGTCAGTTTCCCATTCCCAAGTCACCAGAATTTACATAAGAAAAGTAACTACTGAAAATGTCATGCCCAAATCATATTATAATTCATGACTAACTAAAAAGAATTCCCAATAAATATGGGAGACTGCATTTATTACAACGAATTTCTTTTTAAATTTTACTTCAATATATTATTTAAACAATTATTTTTTAATGTAAAGAAAGAAACCTATTTACATAACCTGCCCTGTTTATGCATAGTAACTAGTTGGCTGCTGTGGCAGCTTCTTCAGCAAAATGTCTTTCAACTTATCGCACACACACACCACACTCCTCCTCGCACATATCCTGTGAGGAGGTGCAGGAGGAGGAACCTCGCTGGCAATTTGCATGCAACCCGGAGAAGAAAACCCCCCTGCAGCCACCCATTTTGCCCACTCTGTACGTGCATGTAATTTATGCGTTTAGATAACACTTTGCTAATTTTGAATGGCATAAATTTTTTTGTACATTAGAAGGCGACGGCGACGGCGGCGGCGAAGACGGAGTTGGCCCAGTCCTTCCTTCGGATCGTGCCTGTAATTGTGTGTGCGTGTCTGTTACTTATTTTTTCCATACTCCTTTCTTGCTGCCTGATTTTTTCTTTCTTATTTTTTTTTTGCATGCCGCACTTATGATGATGTATTGATTGTTCGAGGTGTCAGATTTTTGTTGTTGCTGCGAACACTCTTGTGCCCAGTCCTGCGCCTTTTTTTTTCACTTCTTCTCCCAGCTTGGCGTAATTAAAGGAAATATTTGAGATATGCCAAGATAATAGTGCTGGAATGTTGTTGGATTAATTAATTGAAAAGTGAGTTGTGGAAGGAAAGAGGAGGCCTGCCTTTATTTGGTGACTGTTGCTCTGTTGGTCTTGTCTTTGCCCCGTTCGGGGCCCGAGATGTTGTTGGCCATGTCGCCGGTTTGCTTATCAGTGGCAGCATTGACTTTTTATGGCCAAGACCGGACTCTCGACTCTCTGTGATTAATAAGGATTTTCAAGTCGTTAGCCGTCTTCTTGGTCCGCCGTTCATCGCGTTTTTTTATGGCCAAGCTGGAGATACACAGAGGAGAACCCAGCTGAGGGCACCCAGCTCCGAGGAGCTCCGAATCGACGACCAGACGAGGCAGGCAAATTACCGATTTCAACAATGTCGCTCAAGTGGCTTAACCTAAGTTTTTGGCTTTGACAAAGGCCCCGGCGAATAAGCGATGGAAAAATGCTTCAAGAAAATGAGGAAAAAAAAGGGAGGAAAAACCAGCAGTTGATGCTTGAATAATGATGTGATAACCGTAGGCATAAACTGGCCCACAGACCCAAGATGATCCATGCCAGTGTCCACAACTTTGGTCAGATACAATTACTGGCTCTATGCAGGCTCCTTTTGCGCCAAATGTGTTGCTCATTTGGGGGTTTTATAGCGACATTTTGTAGGAATTTGGAATATGTAGAGGTTTGTTATTAAGTTATAATTATTTTAAAGCAATGTTTAATTAAAGTATTTAAAGGGATCAAGCAAGAAATATTAATTTTTGGCAAAGGAGTTACTATTATGCCTCACATAAGTAATTTTTTAAAATATATATTTCTTATCTGACATTTATTTTCTTAGGCATCATTGAAAAGACAGAAATATGAATAAATTACCTTTCCTTTTTTATTTTTTTAATATTTTTTAAGACCCTAGTTAGCTACTATTTGTATAATCCATGGCTACTAAGGCAACACTGATTCCTTACCCTGAAGCAATCCGCGTCACAGCTGCATTCGCTGGTAAAAAGTTGCTGCTTAAAGTTTTCAAATTATTCTAAGTAGGGCAGAGCCAGGGGATTATGCTTGGGAAATGCTTCTTTCTTGGGCTCTGGCTCTGGCTCTGGCGGCGCCTTGGATTAGGCTCGAATTAAATTGGAATTAAATTTGCCGCTTAAAGCGCGACAGAGTGAACTGAAACGAATTAAGCAGCCAGCCCAGCCCAACCCGGGCCAGCCAGCTAGCAATTGAAATTTGCCATTGCATTCGCCACATCACAAATTGAATGGGTGGAATCAAAACAAAATTGCTTGGCAGAGAGTGAAATTTCCAAACATTTACTTGGATTTATTTATTTTTTCCACCGAGAAGCGGAATGAATAAATTAATGAATTTCATCATAAATAATGTGCGGCTGATGGCTGAAATGGGGAATCAAAACATAAATAAGAATTAGTTCAGTGGAGAACGTAGAGAGAGCAAATAATAGAAAAACGGCATTTGCATAATCAATTTTGTATTTTTTGTTGCTCTTTTCTAAAATCAAATCTGTCTTTAATTTATGCAAATATTCTTAGTTACCCCTACAAAGCGACATTAAATATGAGCCATTAGTTTGCGAAAAACAAATATTAGATTACCAAATATGTTTGCCCGTAAAATTAAATTTCCTCCTTATTTTCGTTATTTAACTTGGCTAAAATTAAATCTGATCACGTGTAAAAATTATTAATCAATGTGTAACTAATGAACAAAAAATTGCCTGCAAAGCAAACGTCAAAAAAATGGCCGACTAATTAAATTAATTTTCGGTTATTTCACATGTTTACCTTTGCCTTTTTCCCATTTAAAATTACCTCTAAAATGTCGCATAGGAAAATGCCAGCCAGCCAAGCAGCGCGTTTATTTCTGTATTTATGCTAATGAAAGAGCCGAAGAAGAACTTTGCGCACAAATTTTTGACAGCCTAATGGAATGTGTGGACTTTTAGCTGTCACTTTTAACAGCGGGATTTCCGAAGAGTGCAGCCAACCGAGGCAGGGTCTATAGATGCTAATTAAAATGAACCAATAGCAACCGAAAAAAACCTCCAGAGGAAAGAGGAAAGAAAGTTTAAACAAACAGAAATGTATGCAGGCATACGAGTCTAATCAAAACTGCACGGGACAGGCCTTGTGTGGTGGTTATGGATTCTGGAACTTCTGATGCCATGTGCTTCCCCACCGGGCCATTCCCACCGCCGGCTAGCTGCATTCTCTAATCATATGCAAGTGCCTCGGCATTAGAGGCAGTAAAACTCAATCAAAACTTCATGGCTTTACAACGAAAAGCTGGCCTCAGAAGTGAGCCGCTGCCAGGGTGATATACTCGTCGTATACTCATATAAACAGTTACGTTTGTCTTAATTACATATCAAATATATCGCCTCGCTGATTGATCTCAAGCCAAGACAAGCCAAGAAGGAGAAGGAGCAGCCGAAGAAGCTCCCCTCGGAGTTGGGGCGGCCATAAAATCACCATAAATTCGAGTTATAAAAAGTCATGTTCGGCTGCACTTAATTAGCGGCCGACGCCGACCTCTAAGAAATGAGTGTCATGCCCATATGTCCTCTCTCTCTATAACGATACCGATCCCGATCTGGAGATCCCAACCATAAATACCAAGAGGACCGAACAGGAGGTGACTTGCCCCATAATTCACACAATTTCCTCAAGCGTGTGCCACGAGTATCGAGTGTTGAGACCAAAATGTCAACAATATAGCACTCTCCCATCGCTCTACCATCTCTCCAACTCCTGCCCCTATATATATATTTCTATATTCAGAGCATATTCCCACTGTTCACCCGAATAAGAAAAAAAAAAAATTAAATGGTGTGAACGAAATTTTATGCCGAATCATGCGTGGAAAATGATGAAGATGCCGCCAGGGCAGCCGGGAAAACTCGGCGGGCTTCTTGCCATGCTCAGTTTGAAATATATTTGCGTGGCTCATTTCCTTTGTTTATGTTTTTCTAAAGACTCTGATGCAGTCAGCAAAAATAATGGTCATAAAAATGTGGAAATTGGAGACATAAATTAGAAGATAATTAAGTCAATAAAAGTTTTGTGGGTAAAATTTAGTGGATCTTCTGATGACTATAAAATTTTAGCTAATAAAATGTGGAAGTCATTTTATAGTTTTCATACATTTTCTTTAAAACTAGAAAATGTTGGTTAATTTTTAGACCAACAGTATTTGTTAGTAAGTTCCATATAAATTTATATTTAAAGTGTAGTGCTGTCCGGATTGTGTGCGGCCTCGTTAGAGCAGACCAAGCTCCTCTCTTGATGAAGATGCACACACTTGGTCATGATAACTGGGCCCCCGAAAATTAAGTTGAAAACAATTTAAATTTGTTAGAAGCCGCCGGCAACGACAAGGCGAGGCCTCGAAAGAGTAGAGTCTGCAGTCCGGAGTCCCTGCCAAAAATGGGTAAAAACACTTTCAACTCCCCAGCATCATCTCGGCATCAAATGGAGGATGCGGCCCAGAGAGAGATATGTTGACGTCAAACGACAGCCGAGAGACACTTCACTTGTGCTGGCAACGTACTTTTCTTTTGCTTTTTTTTCGGGTCGCACTTTTATGAGTAATTTCATGTGGTGCGAGAGCCGTTTTGATGGAGTTGCAATGTCCTCTCCCTGGGGAATGGGCAATGGCTATGGGAATGGGTTTTTCGGGAATTTAGTTTCTCGTCTGCTGGTGGGGCTTTTTTTCGAATTTTTATGGACCAGCAGAGTTGGTCTCGAACGTACGTTTAGTGCCAAAAAGGTGTTGATTGTAAGGGAGTTTGAGAGGGAAATAAAACCAGGTAGCATTTTAACGATTTCGTTTATGCTTTACAAATAACTCTCGAGTAGTTGGTGAATTTTAATAATTAACCTTTTAGCAAGAAACTTTTAAATCAAAGTTGAAACTAAATACGCGACCTCAAACATCTCCATTTCCCTGGCCTTTCAATCAACTTCAAAAACTGAAGCCATCAGCAAGACACAGATCACAGATCACAGAGGGAATATCCACTTTTCGGATCGTTGCAACTTCATTTCGAGCGAAACATCGTCGCTTCTCAGATTTCTTGAATGTTTTGGCAGCCTGTGAAGTCGCTTCCTCCCTCAGTATACATTTATATATATATATATATTCCCACTCTCTCCCCTTATACAAATCCAAATCCAATCCAGAGAAACTCTCGAGCACTCGACGTCCACCCAACTTGGACGACAATTAAGTGATTCATTAAAAATGACAGAGCATGAATTCAATTGAGAGCCAGGCCCGAGTTAGAGTTGAGTTTGTCTGTTCTAATTCTGGTTTCTGGCTCTGGTTCTGGTTGGGGTCTTGAAGTTTGAATAGAACCCAAATAGAGGAAATGTCAGTGCGTGCCAGAAGGCGTATATATCGCTCCATTCGCTGGGAGATAAAGGAATAAAAGAAAGTTGTTGATGTTGCCGACGAGCGACGACGACGACGACGACGACCAACGACTACCGTTCAAATTCAGCCCGTACGTGCACAAGTATTTGAAAAACTCATTTAAATCCGATGGACAGACGACCTCTCGACGAGGGTGGGAAGCCAGCCGGTCCGAGGACCGGCAAACTGCTGCCAGTTGAGAGCTGAGAGCTGAGAACTAGTGAAAATCAAATGCAAAACGACAAAACGACGACGGCCTCCTGACGCTGACATTTGATGCCAAATTTTCAAGTGGAGCGACCAGCAGCAGCGGCAGTGGCAGCCAAAACACTTGAGGAATTGCCGCCGCTGTCGTTTAAAAGATGATGGCATGAGATACTCTGCGACGAGTGCGAATGTGAGTTTCCCCAGCAGACACAGAGGAAAATTATGCTTAATTTAGTAATTCAAAATAATATTCAGACGAAAAATATTCAAGATATATTATTCTTCAACTCTTAGCTTATAATTCTCTATAATAAATAATTAAATAAATAAGGACAAGGCCGAAATATTTTCGTTAAATTTTTTTCTTCCGAAAAAACAGTTGGGAATTATAAGAACATAAGAAAGAAAATTAAACATAATTTTAAAGTCTGTTTATACTTCAATTAAAGATTTATTTTCAGGATAGGAATACAAATGAGCTAGAAAATTGTAGACCTATAAGGTTTTGTAAATATCCCAGACACAATTTATGCATCCGAAAAAATACTTGGGAATTATAGAGCATTTGTAAACGTATAACTTGCTTATATTCGAACTGATGGTTAATTTTCAAAAGGAAACTCCACATATAAGCTCGAATTTTAAGCCCCATTTTAAGCTCAGTGCATAAGCCGCCCCAGTAGCAGCCTGTATCCTCCGCCTGGACTGGACCACTCGTAAATATGAGGCACAAACAAAGCAGCGGCGTCCAGACACACAGAAACCAATGGAGCTGGGAAGGCAGGCAGGCAGGCGGCTGGCCATGGCCGTCGCATTAGTATACGGAAGCTCGAAAGCGAAAAAAATTACAATCTCAACCATTTGGCAGACAGACGATGACAGAAGAAGCGATGCAGTGTGTGGTGGCACACGGGGTGGAACTGTGGCGGGAGTGGGCCTCCAGATTCCGCCGGCAGATTGCTATATAGGCAGGACCAGGACCAAGCAGGCCATAAACTGGCGACTATGAAGATATATTAGGCAAATAGATGGATGGATGACTACGGTCCGCCATCTCCATCTCCATCGCAGTCTTGATTTTGCCTCTTTTTTTTTCTATTCAGTACCGGGCCGAAGAGAAACAATTTTCGACAACGTTTTGGCAAATGCAAATGGAGTTTGACAGGCCGCCGCCAACGTTCCGCCAGCAAATAATAATAAAAGACTCACGGAAAATGATGATGGCGGGGGGTGGAAAAGCTAGCTGGAAGAAGGAAAATCTGAGCCTGATGAAAATGCCAATACCCTAAAGCGTTTGGGAGGGAAATTGATGGGCTTTAGAGATGTGTTTATTGTAAAGAGATCATTTTGGGGGTTCTTTTCTTTTTATAGAAAATTAACTGAGGCTTAATTAAAGGATTAAGATAATATCCAAATAAAAAGATACTTCGATAACCTTTATATGTGAAAACACTTATCAGTAGAACAATTTTAAGTGATTATACACGTTATTTACTAAAAATTTCTTATTAATATTAATTTATTATTTAATTCTTTAATTTTTAAAATTCTCTCTTATTATTTTGCCAAATCCTCCAATCATTTCCAAATGCCCCAACAACCGACAGAGTAGAAAAAAAAGGTTATCAGCCATATTTCAGCTTATGATGAGAATGACGAACATTAGAAAAGAAGTTTTTCTTTTAGCTACCTGACATGTACACACAAATACACACACATTCAGCCACGGCGCTCGGCGTCTCAAATTACATGACCATGAAGAGATGAAGAAGAACAAAAATTTATTACAAAAGATAGACAAAAGATGCGAAATATTTGCCCCCGACTGGCGATGGCGATGTGGCGATGGCAATGGCGATGACGATGACTATGGGAATGTTGGCAACTGCTGCTAGAAACCCGCACAGTGCTGCAGAAAAGTTAACGCACGCAGAATGTGCAAACCAAACGGCAACAAAAAAACAGAAAAAATATGTCTGCCCGTCCATCCAGCCGCATAAATACTCTCCGGGGAGTTGTTAGTTTCGTGGGGTTCTCTCGTGTGGATTGAGCGAAGTATGCGAAGCCTCCAAGCCAGGGTCCAGGTCCCCTCTTTTTCCTATGGAAGTGTGCAAGTGGAACGGGCAATAGTTTTCTCCAATCCAGCCCAATACCCATTTCTCCCAGGGCGGATCCTTTGGCGCTACCAAAAGGGGAAGAAATACACAAGAGGAAAATGTTTATAAAATATGTAAACATATTTCCTAGTTCAGATTAAGAAAAGAATTAAGAAAATCGAAGAATTAAGAAAACCTTAACATTTTTTAACTTTAAAAGATCTCTCACCATTAAAACCTGTTTTTCGTCCATGTAATAAATATTTTTGGACTCAACCTATTCAAGTTGTATTTATTTAACCCTGTTCTTGTTTATTTTAATTTGTAAACAACCCTGTGGAATTTTGACAATTTTTTCGGAAATTATTCTCCGTATAAATACACATATTTCTTTTTTTGCCCTTGGGGAGGCGCCTGCGCCACCCAAGTTGCCTGTTTATGAATTACACCAGCCGTGCAGCACGCGTACATCTGTACCTCTGTACATATCGTACTTATGTTTGCACATACAACATGTATTTATGTATGAGTATAAAATGGAAAGCATAAACAACGACGACGGCGAATGAAAGCCCCGTAGCTGCAACAAAGGGCATCTCACTGAAATATGCTGGAAAACTGCGAATTGCAAACTGCAAACTGCAAAACGAAACGTAACGAAACCAAACCAAACGAAACGCACTGTGCGCAACAATTTATGGCCAACATTCAGCAACAACGAAAGCGAAAAAAAAAAAAGAAAAACAAATACAAGCTGAATTGTTTGCGGCCGCATAAAAAGTAGCCAAACGGTGAAGGGTACAGAGGGGCGGTGCTGCTGCATTTCTTTGCATAAATTGCAACATTTTGTGGCACTGGCTCCTCCAGCTGCTCCTGGTGAAGCTGCTGCTGGTGCTGCTGCTGCTTAGGCAATTTGTCATCGCAACTGACTGCTTTTCCTGTTCCCTGTGAAGATATCCAAATGAATCTCAGGTCTCGGCAAGCTTGCCTCTCTCGATAAAGTAATAAACAGGTCAAATGGCCGACCGACTTCAACTTTGATTGCGGAAAAATCCCTTTGAAAAGTTTTACGCTTAGACATTGTAATGCCCGAAATGTATGCGCAAACTTTTTGGGCAATTCAAAGTCGAGAATAATGTTAAAATTCAAGGAGTGCACAGGGAAAAATATTGGAAACGCATACATAAAATATAATAATCAGTTTCTGTTAAGGTTAAGATTCGGTTAATTTTTTCCATAAACAAAACACACACGAACTTGTCACCGAATTGGTTCTTGCACCAAATTATCTCACAAGGTTTCTTTTCTTAATATTCAAGCGACTCTTTTACCAATTTTCTTCTTAAATCAATTAAAAAATGTTCTACTAACTTTTACCGCAGATAATTTCCTATGCAGACTATACTAGCCTGTTACCGAATTTGTGCTTGGGAATTTTATTTGCACTTTTCTTGAGAACTTGACTTGCAATGTATTTTTTCAATATTCCAAGTGCCTCTCTCACCAATCCTCTTTTATAAAATCAATTAGGAAATTTGTTACTAATTTCTATCGCAGGTTATTTCCTGTGCAGACTGTGCACAGACTCCGAGTAAGGAATCCCTGAGATAAAAATAAAACTGCAAAAGTATTTCCTTCACGCCCCAGCAATTGAGACAGAGTGAGGCATAAATATGCTGCTGCCACACTGAGATTACCCCATAGCCCCCGAAACGCATTTACGCCAACTCAACTGATGCAAATCTAATTCTCGGATTCTCAACAGAAGGAGAGAGACACAGCCAGAAGTTTTGTGTGTGTGCTCGAGTGGAGAGCAGGGCGCACAGTGCAAAATATAAACCTCTCAAGTGCAAAAACCATTCAAAAACTAAGCAAAATTTATTTAAGGAACAGCAAGCAAGCGACGAGTGCAGCCAGAATATTTTTTCCACTCTGCACTCTGCTCTCGGTTCGGTGTGTGTGTGAGAGCTCCTGCACATTTCACTTAACAGAAATAAAAACTGAAAAGAAAAGCCAACGCAAATGCGAGCAAAGCCCAAACCAAACTGAACTATACCGGGGCCCAGACAAAAAGAAAATTCAGCAAGTTAGTTCCTAAGCAGCAACGACAGTTTTATATCCTTGGAGTTCATAGGAAATATTCCTTTTTAAAGACAACATTGGGAATATTTTGGAATTTTAAATATATTTATCAAATAGGAAAAAACTGGATCTAAATGTAATTAGACGATTCTTCTCTTTATAGTTGCCAAAGAATTCATATTTAATGCTGGAAAATTTAAATAAAGTCGATCATTCATCTCCCCTGACCAAAAATATAGTATTTCCTTAAACATTTCAAAGCTAAATGTTAGTAGTTTCTTATAATATACTTCCGTGTGCAACAAAGCCCCTTATTGAACTCGTAATACCCTTTTATCAAGTGTATTCAAAACGAAGTGAGGAAAACCCATGCAAAGGCAGCGGAGCAGAGCAGCCAACAAATGTCGTCAGCAAAGAGCAAGAAGTGGAAAACGTTAGTCGGAACCCAGGGAAAATTGAGGAAAGGGATATATACCACTGGTTTCGGGGGGATTGCAGGAATGAAATTCAGGTGGCGGCGGCGGTTGAAAAACACTCGGGAAATACGTTGACTGGGCTCTCGTCTCTCATTCCTCTTTTGGCCACCAGGTCCTGTGACTGTGCCTGTGCCCGTGTTCCATGGATGGATGTCGGTGTGGCTGTTGGCGGCGACGTGTGCATGCAAGGTGCTCGTATAATGCGTTGTGCGTGTTAAAAGATAGTTTTGCCCGGCTCAACGCGAGGCCAAAATCCAGCAAGTTTCAGTAGCAGCCAGCAGTAGCAGCAGCAGTTGGAATAGAATGGAACTACCCAAACCCAAGCCCAACCGCACAGCCCAGCGACAGGTAGTTTTACACATTGAAAAATCCCAAACACCGTGACACGACTCGTTTTGGGGTTGGGGTTAGACACAGAGAGAAAATGTATATTAAAATGTTTGGAAATGCCATTCTGGTTACATATTAATATATTGAAAATAAAATATATTGAAAATAGGTTGGTTAATTACCGAAAAGGTAGGAATTTCTTAAATACAGTATTAATATATATGTTAAAAAATACAAGGAATAAATAGTTAGTTAGGCTAGTTAATAAAAATAAAAGAAATCTTAAAAATTCCCAAGTACGAATTCGTTGAACTTAGAGTATTAATAAAGCTTCCATTGGCAAGAGATTTTAATAAATATGTAAGCAATTCACTTTAAACACAAACTCCTTATTAATTTCCAGGCCAACTTGTAGAAAATGTAAGGCCCACTTCAGTCTTCTTAGTTTACTTTTTCTCCCTGTGTACTTCTCTGAAACTGCTCCTGTTCGGCGGCTACTGTGTGTGTGGATAGCTCCCTAATGTAATGGGTCCGGGGATCAAGGCAACGCGAGACAAATGCACAAAGAGCCTCACTCCTTTGTTTGCTCTCCTCTTTTTTGTGGGGGGAATATACAGCTGCAGCATTGGCATTGGGATCTTTTCAATATCTGCAGTCGTAAAAAAAGAGGTGTGTGCTAAGGGGATTTCTGGGCATTTGGCTGCGATTTGTTGGGGGAAAAGGTCGTCAAATGGCCTCAGAAGGGTTTACGTTGTTTCGGTCAAAGTTTGATGGGAATTTGCTAGAAAGTTGGTGGCCTTTAAAGTTCTACATTTTATAAGGGAAATTTTATCAGAATAGACATTTATTCATGACAACAATAGCAGAATTGTTGTGGCCCAAATAGATAATTTATCAAAAAAGTTGTGTACAGGGAAAACCTTTTTAATTTAAGAATTATTTCCCAAAGCTGCCCTTAGCCTATGCAATTATTATTTTATACCATTTTTTACTCTTAAATGAAGTTGTTGTCTTTTCGGGACAACAAATGTTAAACAAACGACAACTCGAAGCTCAGACACGGACCAGGGATTTTTTTTTTGGTGCTGTGCTCATGCCTTGTAATTTTTTCCACGCTGCGCGTGCTTCTTGTCCATATTGTGCCCTTAACCCCAGAGTGCCCCTGCCTCCATTCAAGCATCATCGTCATGTGTTGCTGCCGGTTGCTGGTAGGTCTCCGTTCGGGCCTTTGGCCACTTTTCATTCCGCACTTCGTTGTCTGGGCTCGGGTCTCGGTTCTCGGGTTCCTAGACAAATATTATTGTTTCCAACACGCCGTTATTGCATATTTGCCTTAAACGTATGTACGTAGATATTTTTTCGAAGTGTGAATGAAATTAATGCGTTGCACGGTCCCGTGTCTCTCTCGCACAAATGGGGTAGGAATTTTCCCTTTTTCCCACACATACAGTTTGAAATGTTTTGTTTTTGTTTGTTCCCCTGTGCTTTTCCTCTTGTTTTTCCTCCTTTTCCCCCTTCTTTCCCCTCGAATATTTTTTCTATTTTCACACAGACTAAACGTTATTAAATGCAGGCAAATGCCCCGACGGTCGACGGTCCGATGGCATTTGTAGTGTTGTCTTAGTCGCTGTCGTTGTTTTTATTCTTACTTTTATTTTTTTTTTTGTATTTTTTTTTGTGTGTTGTGTGTGCAGTGGTCGCATAAAGGGCAGAGTTCCTCTGACTATTATATCTATATATATCTATACTATATATATGAAATGTTTTCCCTTTTTTTTTGAGGCCGCACTTTGAGTGTTTATTTTTTGTGTTGCCTACATTTTTGGGTGGCCAGCAGGCGCGCTAATAGTTGCTAAAATAAACGGTGCAACAGTGGGCTGCGAGTAGGTTAAATAGGTACAGAACTATATACATTTAGCTAAGAATATTCTGGCATAATTTCCTCCTTTTTATTCCTCTTAAAATGCTTAAGCCTCCAGTTAATAGCATTGCAACTCCAACAATCAATTGACTTAAAACTGAAATAAAACAATGGAAACACTTGCAACTTTTGAGCCAAACAAAAGTCCAAATAATTGGCACTATAAACTCCGTCTTCAGAGACTCTTTCCTGCTACCAGTTACCACTTTACCAGCAACCAGCAACCAGCAAGCAGCCAGCCAGCAGCTTACCAAGCTCCAATTAATTGGCTCAATTCATATAAAATTCGTTCACTCCACTCACTTAGCTTCAATAACATGGCTCCAAACTTTTAGTATTTTCTACACACACAAACTTTTACAGGAAAAGGAGAGGCGGGTGTGGTGTGTGTGTGTGTTTGCACCCAACTTTTTTTTGTGTTTCCACAATTAGCCTTAACTGATTTATGTTCTTTAAAGACTTAGTGGCCTGCCTTTCTCCCCGCTTCGATCTATATATTTCGGGGGAGATGGGTAATCCCATTGAATGAGCCAGCCACCTGTTCGTTTCATGCATCATTTGGCTTTTTTGGCTCCACCTAAAAGTGCTGAGTAATGTGTCATTGGCCGGTTTTCAACACCTGTTACCAAATGGCTGACTAGCTTGGGCTGGGGCCCACTGTGCACCATGGGCCTTGGGCTTTGGGGCTTTGGCTCTGCCTCTAATGCTAAGTAGCTTTAACGCTGCCGCATCGCCGGCTCGTTAAGCGGGTGGGCGATGAGGGCGTGGCTGCACACAAAATAGCCGGGGAAAATGCCGCCCTAAATGCTACTAATTAATGAGGATTTAGTGAAAACTGTTCTCTCGTTTTTTATTCGTTGGAATGAAATGAAAATAACAAAAAGAGAAATGCCATTGCACCACACTCAACCGCCGCCCTCGCATATTTCGTTTGGTAATGCAGTTTTGTGGGGCGTTTCCATTTCCATTTCCCCGGAATATAATTTTCTTTCTGTGTGTGCGCTCGCTCGCTGGCTGGCTGGTATTAGCATATAAATAGCGTTTTAAATATTTTTAGGCGCACATAATTCTAGGTATTTTCCCCACCACCACCAGCACCACAAAGATATATTACAGCGTTTTATTTGTTAAGTATTTCTCGTGGCCCTGCCCTGGCCCTGAATTCTCGGGGTGTTTGAGTTTACGTTCGCGTGCGGCAGGACCCTAGGTCTTGGGCCTGTGTAAACAGGAAACGATCCTAGGCACACACAGCACACACTCCTTGCCTAGACGGAACATAAAAAGAAAAAACCGAAAATAAAGAGAACCCACTCCTGCTGAGGAGCATTTAACGCGCAACTGGCAAACGGCAAACAAATGTAATCAATGAAATTTTATGTGCAGCAGAAACGCACTCCAGATTTTCCACAATATTTCCATTATGGTGTGGCGTGTTTGGCCGCGCTCTTTATGCTTTTATAACTTTATTTAGCCGGGCCAAACAGTTCAGATACAAATTACAATTGCGGCGCGTAAGGAAATTATAAAAGGATTTCCATGGCCCGCAGCCTCGTTTTCGTGGCGCTTAGAATACAGCTCTGTGCAAATTATTAGGTGGATTTACGAAGAAAAATAAATTAAATGTAATTTTTTGAAGGAAAAGATAAAGATGCATTTTTTTTACTTTTTATTTATTTTCTTATACTAAAAAACACAAAGGATAAAATTACATATAGCGTAATGAAAGATGTGGCAAATAGTTTACCTTAAATTCCCAAGTACGAATTCGGTGACACGCTAATATATGTTAAAGCCGCGCACATCTTAAAGGCTGATTACCAGCAAATTGGTACTGAAGTGGCTCAAATATATAAATACTTTCATTACTAAATTAGAAATTTATTTTTGGACGCGTGCTATTGTTGCAAACCCTGATTTGTGACCCTTTTTCTTCTCCTACTATTATTCCGGGCACATCTGTACATTTTATTTATTTATTCCCTCCCAGCTAATGCAAATATTTTACCTTGCTCTCTTTTTACAGACAAGTCCGTTTCACTTCTGCTGCCGGAATCCTTGGTCCTTTCGTGCGTCCCTTTCTGCTAATTGCTTTGTGTGCCGAGCTCCCTTCTCCTTCTCGCTAAGCAGGCCAGATCCTTCTACACTCAAGGCTCAAGGTTGGTATTATACTCCGCTTTATATACATTGTATATCGTATTCCCTTTTTTTTGTTCTGTCCGTTCTGTCGTTGGGTTAGCAATTGGTTTTATTTTTGGGATTTAATTGCAAGCTTTGGACAGATTTTAATTACTGACAGCAGCGGCGCGAGGGCACAAGTTGTGTGTATAAAAGGTCATTGGGAATGTTATCCAAACAGCAGAATATTCAAATTGAAATTAAGCTAAATATATGGGAAACCCAACGGCGAAATGGTAAATAAGTATTTGATAATGGAAATCGCTGGGAAAAGGGTCCTGGGATAATAATGAAAATGAGAGAGTTAGTATATGTGTATTTAAAAGTGAATGAAAAGTTTAAAAGAAGATTAATGTTGGCATTAATTAAAGATTTGTGTGGGGTTAAGTGATGAATAAATTGAGTCTACAGAATATCTTTTACTTAAACAGTGCTTAAATCTGAGAAAACTATTGAAAAGCTGTAGAAGAAATAAAACACTCACCTAGATTACCGCCATGAAATCCAGTCCACCGATAAATCAAATTGTCTTCGATTGCACTTGAATAACTTCATCCCCGCACACAGGAAACTTTTCTAAACAATTGCATTCAATAAAATCAAGTTAGGCACACAAATCAAACCCCATCTAAACAATGCAGCCTAGGAACATAGGAACAACATTAGCATTTGTTAATCAAAGTGTAATTCCGCAATTGCTACCCGGATTCGATGAGCTCGGGGCTCAATTGAAGAAGAAGTTTGAGCTAAAAACGGCTGAAACTGCCAACTGAGCAACCATAAAAACCTCCAGCCAAGCGAAATAAAGTAAGACACACACACTCTGACAGAGAGAGAGAAAAGGAAACTTTCTTAGCCACTCAAAGCGCCACAAATCACTTTAAACTGTAAGGACAAACTTGGTTCCGTCCCCGGTCCGGGTAGATGGTAGATGGGGGATTTCCCGATACCAAAGACCCAGATCTCTATGGCGCTCTGGCACTCACCTGTGAGGCACTTGGCTTGCTGGCTATTAAATCTCGGCACTTGTTTTCGCCGGCGACACCGAAATCGTATATCTGTAAGATATACAATCACTTAAATCGTTGAGCGGCTAATCCAGCCGCAGACTGGAGTTTATCATACATCACAGAGTCTCCTTCTCCTTTCAGAAAAAAAAGAGGAAGAAATAGAATTGCTCGCATTTCAAATGCCAAATATCAGTTTACAGGCAGAAGAGGGAACAAATCAATAATCACAAAAACCTCAACGAACGATAACAGAACAGAGAATAAATGCGAAAGAAGGAAAAGAGTACAGACCATGGAATACCGCAGTCTTTAAATAGGTAAAAAGTATTGCATACTTTTGGGAGAGACAATATTTTGAGATGCTAAAACTAATCGTGGAGCTACAGGAATCGCTTGGGTTTCTAAATTCCTTAAACAGGTGTCCAAAACTAGGTTACAAATTTATTAAATTTTAAGAACAAAACAAATTTAGATTAAATTTGCTTCCTTAAATAATTCATTGACTACTTTTAGGCACCTTTTAAAAGGGATTTTAAGTCTCTAGAGATTTCTTCAAATATTTACAAAATATTGAAGATTGGTTAATGAATTTTTCCTATGTATATTTCATATATAATATAAAATATACCCCTTAAATTCCACAAATACTAGGTATCTAAAAGGCACGAAAAAATCAACACAAGACCCTGAAGGCATATCAAATTTTTTCTTTTTTCTTGATTGACGTCTTTTTGGCTATATCGAGGCGGGGTGGCAAAGTGGGTGTCGTATTTTCGGTGGGCAGAGAAGGTTGTGTCTGGGGCTGGGAAGTTCTTTTGGAGGAGTTTCCTTTCTTTCATTCTCCCGCTGATTTCTGCTTTTACTTTCGATTTGGCTTTTGTATTTTGGGTATTTGCGCTGATTAGCACAAAGGCGGAGGGAAATTGGAGGATGTGGAAGGGGGGGTGGCGGTAGCAGAAGGGACTTCGTTGTCCTGTGTAAACGGAAAAGAAATCAAATGTTGTCATCATCATTGCCGGCGTCGGCGTCTAATCTCTAGAGCATGTTAATAACCCAAAGGGCCGCCTCTCACTCCACCAAGAATCAACCACCTCATACCCCATGTCCATGTAATTTCATGCAAATATCGTATTATACGAGCGGCGATGGAGAACTGTACGTGTTGTGGGTATAGAAACGGTCTCTCCGACAATGTCGCACACAATATAATCATAACAACTCGGGGGGCCGCCGGGTCAGTCCAGCAGTAGTCTGAGGGTGGACTTGTGTTATATTTGTCAATAGCCAGCCGATGTGCCGACAATTGACACGGAAAAAAGGAAGAAGGCGGAAAACACAAAGTGGAGCGGACGCGGACAGCGTGAAAGCTGGCCATAAATAAGCAAATAAAATGTAATAACTAAGTGAAAATGTGCAAAATGTGCTGTGTTCGAGGCCGTTTCTTTAATGTCCCCCTGGAGTGCCTGGACTGGACTAAATGAAAATGTCAAGTGAATGGCGAAAGGATCGGTGGAAACTTTGTATTCACAATCAAAAGTGGTTTAGATACGAAAAAGGGAAATTACCCAGAGCCTGGTATGGATTTAAGTGGTGGTAAAAAGGTAAAGGGAAGGCTCTTTCATGGAAATATTTAATGCAGCAAGTCTGTACTTATTTCTAAAAGCAATAAATATATTTAATTAAATAATTACCCAAGCTAACTAGGAATTCATCAACATTCCTGAACACTTGAATAAATAATTAGCAAGTTAATATTCATTTACCTATCCGCTCTCAAAATGACTTAGCTAAATGCAAAGCGTCAGCAGCTTCAACTCCCAAGTTCATATCATCATGATTTAATGCAAAGTGAGTATTAGGTGAAGGTACATATCTTTCACTGGCACAATGGCAAAGCTTCTGCTCGGTGCTCGGTGCTCGCTGCTCTATCAAATTCGCACACGTGCCGAGCTTTGAACTCTTAACTGGGATATTTTATTCATGGCGCCCGAAATCTATTTCGACTTGAGCTGCTTAAGTGAGCAGCAGCTCCTCGCCCAGCCAGCTAGTTAGCTATGCATTTTGCCACGCCCACCGAACTACTTAGCAGCTGCAGCAATGGCACTGCCAACTAAAGCTACACTGAAAATTAATTAAGTATTGTGATTTTGTGGTATTTATTTCTTTAACATTTTTTTTTGTAAATTTCATTATTCATTTTTATGAAAGCGATTTGTTTTAAAATTATATAGAAGGTCGGTTAAAAGTGATGAATAAAATATCATTGCATACTGTTAGGCAACCCAAAAGGCTATTTTAAATCTTAAAAAATATCTAAGCACTCCCAGCTATTAATTTTTGGGCAAAACTCATTGAATAATTTTTTTCATTTCTAATATTTTATGTTTACGTTGAAATTACAAAACAAAATGATTTCTCTTTATAATTAAAATATCACTGCATACTTTTAGGGAACCCAAAAGAGCGATCACATCTCAAGTCTAATCTTATTTATTGTAAATCTTTAGATACTCGTTGTCATTTCTTTCAGTGCACACCGAGCTGTACACACATCGCCAATCTCCCCACATTTTGCTCACACATTTGCTACTCCCCCCTTACTCTATGCCGTATTCGGTCGGTATTCCGCCCTGATAAGTTGCAATGCATTTCTTGGCATTTCTCTGGGCTGTCTCAGCTATCTGCAAAGCGCCACGCTGCCAACTAAACAATGAAGAACTAATCCACAGAGTATACACAAAAGAATGGCTATAAAACCGCTCGTGTGGGTGGATAAAAAAGCTGGAAGAGAGAATACAAGAACCGAGAATGAGGTGGGATTGTGTTTGTATAAGGCCACTTTATGGCTGCCCTTTTGCAACAATTGTGCAGCGCTGCATTCAATCAACAAACTTTTAAAGCGCAGTTACAAAACTCAAACAAAACCAAGAAGCGGAAGGGAAAACGGGCCGGGAGAAAATGGAAAATGAGGGCTGGCGAAGAGGGAAATGATACGTGATGGTCAGAGAAATTGCACAACAACAGCAGCAGCGGCGGCAGCAGCGTTTAATTATGACAATCAATACTCAGACATACACATGCACAGATCCTAGAACATATACAGTGGAGCCTCTATAAATCACGGATTTTTTAGAGTCTTTATAGGCTGTAAAAAACTGAATAAAGTTAAAGGAAGCTCAGTAATCCAATAGATTGTCCTCTTTATACACTTTATTCTAAGCTGTATATTTCCTGAGGCTCCACTGTACCCCACACACCCACACACATGGCAGATTTTATTGCTGATGTGCTCTCATTGCTCATCTGCGCTGCCCAGGGACCTCGGACCTCGGACTAGTGCAAATAAAACTTGATTAAATTCCATTGGCGGGTCCAATTTCGCACGGGTCGGGTTCTTTCTCTGCTTCTGCTGCCTGGGGTCGTGGGGCGTGGAATTGACCGGAGAATCTCCAGAGATAAGGAAGCGAGGTTAGCCCTTCCATATTACAACAATCAAACATAACCTAATTAGATGGAAGAATCGATTTTACTCGAACTAAGGACTTACACCGAGTTCCATAAACAAGCTTAATTAAGTTAATACAAAGAGTTTTCGCTGGACAACAAAATATGCATTGAATATCAACATAATTACTGGTTGTGAGAAATGCCTGAGCCTTAGATGTATGAAATGTAATCTGTAACTCACAAAATCCATACTAAACATCGATATACGGTTATCTAATCACAAGATTCAAAAATTAATTAAACAGAAACTCAAATCTTCCTGCATTTCCATGATTTTAATTGGTTTCGTAGGCATACGTAATCAGAGAATATAGTATTTCAGCACAAACTCATGCATGGGAATGCATTTTCACCCCATTTACTGGAATATTCAGTTATTTGGATCGAACTAGTTAATTAATTATTAATTACAAGCCCCCTAACTCGATGAGCGTATCACATAGCGCAACTCTTGAAGGTCTGCTGATTATTCTTGTTGCATTTGTTGTTCCCCGGTTGGTGGTCGTAATTGCATGTCCTTTGAGAGGGTTCGTCCATTTCTCTCCTTTCTCCAGGACTATCTCTTTCTTTTGTGGCATACCATCTCTGCTGTCCTATGGGTTTTTGCTGTGTTTGCACTGCCTTCAATTAACATGTGCGCTACGCACTTTCTTTGACCAGGGACCAGAGACCAGAGACCAGAGGCCGGAGATACAGATACACAGATACAGATAATGGCAGGGTATTTGCCCTGCATTAATGTGGGTGAGTGTGGCAGGTGAGGTATTTGTGTGTTAGTGCTTGTAGAGATGGGTATAAAGGAAGATTTATCGGAAGATATTTATTATGAAGAAATAATCATATCGAAGGTATCGTTTTTAAAAGTCGAAATATCGATCAAATATCGATAATTCGTTTTTTTTATAATTATATTTAAGTAAAGAATAAATAATTAACTCTAAGAATTTAACCACTTTCTGGCATTATTTCATAATTATGATTCAAATTAAATAATGATAGAAACTTATAAGATTAGCATGAACAATGGAAATTAATGTAAACATTGTACAGAATAATCTTTCGAAACATGGAATTTGTCCCATTATCGATATTTATTTTAAATACAACCTTTAATATCGATACATCATACATCGAAATTCTCCCATCTCTAATCGCTGTGCTATCTATAGAGAGCCTCTCATGTGAAGTGGCGACAATCAAACACACACTCAAAGATTAATCCTGACACTCACTTGCAAACTAATTACATGGCTCTTAGGCAACGCCCCAAACCCGTATTGCCACCCAATCCAGCCCAACCCCTCCTCATCACCCCTCTGACTCCCCTCCCTCTGATGTCCCCCCAAGGCTGCAAAAGCAACCTCATAATAAGGTCGCCTCGGCTGCATGTAAACATCGATTGAATGCAACATTTGATTGGCAATAATTGAAAATAGTTGTTGCACATTAAGAGAGATGGCCGTATGGTTGGGTGCCTCTCCTTTTCACACCCCACACCCACACCCACTGCTGCTGCTGTTGCCATGACGGCCTTTGTGCGGATATATACAGATATATGTGGGCTTTATTAAATTCACACCCATCGGGGGGGGTACCCAGCAACGTCTGTTGTCATCATCATTATCCTCATCAGGGGTTTCTTCTTACTCTCGACGAGGAGCGCATCTTGACCATCACAATGGGCCCCGGCCAGCAACAATAAATGCGTAATGATAGTCAGTCACTGTCACCGCCCCAGAAAGCATCCACCCGCTGAGGAGTAACCAGTACTACGCCCCCAAGTACCCACTCTTCTTTGCCTTTCCTCTCTCTGTTTTTTTTTTACATGCCATTTCATTTAACGGCTGCGAACAAACAAATGAAACGAAGCTCGAGATCAGCGTCAGCCTTCAACTCGCAGAAAAATACTTTAGCGTACCGCTGGGCACTTGAAAAAATTAATTTAAATATTCAGTGATTAAAATAGGAAAGAATAGGAAAATTCTCAGAGTTGAACATGGAATTCTAGTCAAAATAGAAGGGGTTAATAAATATTAAATAGGGCTATTGATGAAATACATTAAAAAACTTAAAATTCTATGTTAAGAAGTAAGGCATTCTACTCAATATAAAAATATTTTGTAAATATTAAATTGCGGTATTGTAAAATACATTAAAGAACTCACTCTAAAATTCAGAAAAAGCTTTTAAATTGTTTTTCTAGCTTTTATTCTCCAAATATTTGTTTGCCGTGTCTTGACTCAAATTAAAATTCCTAAATTGTATTAAATAGATTTTTTCCGACTGCAATCCGAGTTCCCTTTGCAATCTCCAACACCAATCATGCCGCTCCGCTTCGCTCTGCCCTGCTCAGATGCCCGGGCATTGGTCATTTGTTTATTTCATCTGCTGTAAACTGTCATTACTTTGTCATGGGCAATCCGAGCACAGGCGGAGGAGGAGAGCAATCAGGAGCCACAGCTTGGGCCAATTGTCAGTCCAGTGGCAATTGGACTGAGCTGAGCAAATGTTGAACGCTTTTCACACGCCTGTTTGCAGTTTTTCGTCTGCCCCCCTCACAGTCAGGGCTTAACGTTGGCCAGCATCTGGGAAAAAAATGATAAATTGACATTTCCTATCACTTATAGCCTTATACCTTTTGTGGGTCTGGGGGATAGCAAACAACTTGAAAGGTTGTTTACATTTAGTTATGGTTAAAGTGGCAGGTGGGAAGCCCAGCCCAGCCAATGGGGTAGGAAAAGGTTGTCAAGGCAGCAGATTTCCATAATCCGCAGCAATCAAACGTATTCATTAGACGTAAGCCCCATAAGCCTCGAGTACGTCGTAAATTCAAGAGTCGAACACATAATTAAAAGCTTTTCAAGGGCCACACACAAACATCAAAAGCCGCAAATCAGTACAAAAAAAAAGGGAAAATAATAAATACAAACACTTGAAGTTTGCCAGCAAAAATGCTTGCTCGAGTATCTATGCATCCGCAGCTACAAGCTACAAGTACCGCTCTCTGGCATGCAGATACATATCGCTCTCGAATCGCATATTGTTCGGCATTAATCGCATTACTTATTAAATCAATTAAAAACTTTTTCAAGCGCATAAATAACAACATTTGTTGCAAGCCCAAGCACTGCCTGTCAGACAATCACAGAGCATAATCTTATTGTGTTTATCTGTCTGTCTGCACTTGGGAGCATTGTTGTTCTTGCTGTTGATTTTGATGTAATTATTCACACTGCAATTATACGAATCATGGCGCGGCTTCTGCTTTATGTTTTTGCTGTTCCATAATCTGCAATAAAAACAGTAAGAGAGGAGGAGGAGGAGTGCAGCACACTATTATGTGATTTCAAAGGACTGCTGCCATGCCAACAGCAACAGCCAACATCTCTCACATTGCATAATGTGGGGAATGCTGTTCGGTAATTTTATACTTTTGCATCCCAGCCATCCAGCCAGCCAGCCATCCATCCATCCATCCAGCCATTCGTCTATGCCAGCACTCATCCATCCATCCATAACACAGAATATCCATAACACACAACCTTTTTCTTCTTGGTAAAACTGCAAACAGTACACAGAAAGAATCAGCTTTATAATTTGGAATATATTAAAATGTAAGCTAAAGTCAGACTATAAGCCCCTTAATTTCTAACGAAATTTGGTTAATAAAATGCTTATTTATTTCTTACAACCATTTTCCAACCAAGAACTTCCCTGTACTTATTTTCTCTGTAGCAATCGAGTTGAATGCCAGCGGATGGGAAAAATACCTCTCAACTAATATACTCTTTTCGAACCGGGGGACTTACATAAACCCGCCATAACAAATAAAAATAAATAAAAAATGCAAGAAAAACGAGACAAGAGAACCTCAAAATTGATTGAAATATTCATGGAAAATTCCTGCAAATTTACAGATTACTTTGGCCGCTGATATAGCGTCAAAGGTAAAAAGAAAGCCTGACTTGATTTTTCTCTTCTGTCAACTTTGTTTTCCTCTGAAGAAGCTGCTCAAAGCGGTGGAGGTGGAAGCGAGGGTTTAATTAAAAACATTTTGTATACACATTTGCTTCCTTTGGCGCCCCCATCAGCCAAAGATCCAGATTGTAGAGCTCTGTGTTATTGCGATTCCGTTTGCAATTGCTATTGCCTCGGTTTCCTTGTGCTTAAAGGCACATCGAGGACGGGGGTTCCCCTTTCCATGCTAAAATCTCCATCCTGGTCTTGTTAATGATATCACCAAATGGCTGCTTTTGTTGCTGCTGATGTTGCTGCTGCTGCTGTTGCTGATGTTGCTGCTGTCAGTTGTCGGTGCTGATGCTGCTGCTTGTTCGTTGCTGTGTTAATGATATTTAATGATGATGCCATGGCTGTTCCTACAGCTGCCACGCCCCAACCCATCCCTCTTCTAAGCACAAACCCCATTGAATATTTTGGCATCCGTTGTATCCCCGAATCCGCATCTATGTCCTCTCTGTACCATTGCACATGCACATGGAAAATTTGTTTGTCTATGCGGGACGTCATTTGATTTTGTCTGCTGCCTGCCATTTGCCGCTTGCCGTCTGCCGCCTGCCGCCTGGCTTTTAATATGCACCCGATTTATCCTCTGCCCCAGAAAACCCCGTGTGCCCATCATCAATGGTAAGCCCCTGGTTCCGAACTAATTTTGGTTAGGCAGGCGCCAGTTATTGCCATGGCTCTCGGTCTAACTATGAATTTATCTGCACTGAGCGGTAATTTGGACACTATCATCCCATATCAATGATAAAGGAATTAAGGATTGGGCTACTATTTATTCTTAATAAATAATTTTAAGATATATTTAAATATATTAAAATTATTAGTGATTTAAAATTCACTGGAAGAGTGGCCTATTTCCACTTTTCCGAAATAATATAATAATAAATCACAGCACACTTTAAGGCACCATTTAAAAAGAACTTAAACCGCTTGTATACTTATTTTTAAAAACATCATTTTAACTACAAATATATTCCAGAACAAAAATGCAAGCAAGTAAGCCTCTTAAAAATATATTTAAATACTCCAAAGAGTAATTACGCTTTTAGCTAGTTAACATAACATTTTAGATTCCCTTTCAAGTGATAAATAACTCAAATCATCTCCGATTTTTCCACTGCAGCCTTTGGTTTGCGATTTTGGGCATTTGCAACGAGAGGCCGGCCCCCGCAGGCCACAATCATTATCAGTTTTCCAGTTTTCCGTTCGCTTTTTCTGGTCGGATGTCTGCATCCAAGGGATTCTTCATTTTGTGGCCAATGCAAATACACAAATGCACATTTTGAGCTTTGAGTTTTCGGTTTCAATCCCCCCTAATTTTTTTCTGCCGCTTAGTTGTATGTGCTTTTGAGGTCGAAATTTAAGAGCTCGCTTTCCTTCTCCTCACTTGTTGCTCCGGTCACTTTGCATCGGAGCATTCAATGAGCGTACAAATTGCAGTTTGCACCAAAAGTTGGTAATTGCTATTTGCCAGGCCCCCAAAGATTGAGCTAATAAAACGTTCATCAGTGGCAATTCGATGCAAAAAGGCAAAAAGAAGGAAGCGCCAAGGATAAAGCCAAAGACATCAAAATAAATTACAGGCGAAACAAGAGCGAATTTATGGAGAGTCACTTAATTTAAAAGTGAAGGCGATTCTCGATAAATTGTGAAATCTTTATCAATGGTTTTCGACAGCTGAAAGTATAATTAAAGGCTTTCGTTTTTCATGAACTTAAAGTGCCTGAAAATAATACAAAGTATATTCCTTTTGCTTAATTATTTTAAGGACCAAACCCTGTAGTTTCTATACCTCAGCTAATTATTAAAGAACACTGAGAGCTGGCTTTATTTGATATCTAGATCCATTTTCCCTGCTTAATAATGGCTATGCCATCAATCATTCAGCTAGTTTCTATAGAGATTCCACTCCATTCTGGTGGTGCACCTTCAATTAGGCTTACCTGTTTGTGATAACTAATTTTAGCCACCAGTCGCCAGATTTCCACCACAATCGGAATACGCTTTTAGCGTCAATAGCTCTGAGCTCTGTGGTTAACCTGGCCATCGATCTACTGCCGAGCCCTGGTCACATAACATAAGGAGAGGAGAGGCAAATCGATGCACACATTTCCGCCTTAAGGCCTCTCTTCATCGAATCGAACTCCCTGTTAATTACTCGGAATCGCGCTTGTCAATCCAACCCAGACAGCCAAAAACCTTTTTGGCCAAAAATTGTCAGAGACAGAGACCGAGACAGCGACGAGCAAGGGAAATAATTTATGCAAGCGGAGGAGGAGAGCGACTGCGAGTACTTGTATCTGCATCCATGAGATATACTCACTCGCCCTGGTACTCGTAGTGCTCTGCCGGGTTTATTTAATATGCGTGCGGCGTCAAAGTTTGTGATGATTATTTTGGCAGTGGTAGTGGGTAGATGGGCAGATGGGCAGATGGGGGGGCGTGGCAGACGGTCGCAGCACGCCCCCAGTTCATGCATACAAAAATAACCAATATTGATTTGTCATGGCTCGGCATTTTGAGCGTGGGCGTGGGCGTGTGGAGTGTATCCTTCAAATACAGTATCTACTGGTGAGGGAATTTTCCCCCCGTTTCCTTTGTGCTGTTGCCTTCTTCATTTTTATTTTTACTTTATTCTCGTTTATTTTTGTTCCTTTTGCGATTTGGCGACTGGTTTTAATGATTTTGGTTGCAGCTTTGGATGAGCACACACAGAAACCCCAAACCCCCCTCGACATATGCAAACAATCCATGGCGCAAAATCCATGCTCATCCTCTATTCTTTTTTTTTGAGTCTGACGCTGCATCTACTTATCTATGTCTGCTTTTGGAGATGTTCCAAAAATCTCATGAATGTGGGGATTTTAAATTGGGGAGAAATATGGGTATTGCTGGGAATTTTATGAATAATAGGGACTCAAAAATGTCATCAGTGAAGGAAATGAAGTAATCTAAGCTTTTTGAAATTATTTACCTAACTTTTCATAATATTTAGGACTTCTTATTACTATTATTTTTATTATTCTTAATTTAATTTTAATTCCCATAACAATTTACACAAAGAAAAAGGTATTACTTTGCTTTACTTCCTTGTATTCCAAGAAACAAAACTAATTTAAGGACAAAAATAAATAAGAACAAAGGCTAAACCTTTCCATTTCCCGGAACATCCTGTTTTTGGGAAAATGTAATGCCGTTTATTAAATTGTTTTGTTCGCCAACTCTTGTTGAGATTTTATTTTTGACGTTGGCCAAAAGCCTCTGCCAGACAGAGCCGCCTCCTCGCCGACTCCTGTGTGTGTTTGTGCCTGTCTGGTTGCATTATGATGTTGATTATGCAGATTATTATTATCGGCCAGAACACATAGGCTGCGAGTCTCGTCCGACTGAGAGCCTGAGCTTTGGTTCATCATCGTTGCATGATTCATAGTTTGTTGGCCGCCTGTCTGTCCGTCTGTCTGTCTGTCTGTCTATCTGCATGCTTCATTGGTCCGAGCCAAAACTGAGCTGAGCGGCTTATGCACGCTTCATGGGCCAAAGTTTTCGGCTCTGTAATAGAGCTCCAGCCGGAATGCATTCAGTGAACAATTGAAATTTATAATTAGTAGCAGCCGCACACGCACAAAACACACACTAGCACTCACTCACTCACTCACCTAAAGTCTCTGCCGGCATACACAACAATCACGCACTCTCAGCCGGGGGAATATGATTAATACTTCCCGAAGTTATTTGTTATTAGATTACACCTAGCCCGGGTGTGCAGTGAGAAAATAACTTGGGGGTATTATCAATTGGGTATTTAGGATAGTGAAAATTTATATTAATTGTGGAATAAAAATATATGTTGTTGCGGGAGTGCAACTATAATTCCCAAATACGAATTCAGCAAAATATTGAGCGTGATCTTCAGAAAAATTAGTATACCCAGCATTATATATTTATAAACTTCAATGTTATATAGCTTTTATGAATTCATCTCTTCCTCGCTATACGGTATTTCGCTATTACGGCATTCTAAATTTCTGTTTTCGATTTACGCCCTAAAATGTTTCGCTATAACGGCCAAAAAAGTCCTTCGATATTGATACATTACATTACTACATTATCCATTGATTCCTTATATGTGTTCTCGCTTTGCGGTTATGTTTCATGGAACGTATCTAGGCCGTAAAGCGAGGCATTGCAAGTAAAACACTTTTTCTTGAATTTTCCTATACCTTTTTCTCTTGGTGTACTTTTTGGGATCGTTTCGGGGCTGCATTGTGCTCGGATGCTGTGCTCCATTGTCTGCTGGCTGGCATTGTCTGGCCCCGGCTTTGTTTTCATCGCCTACGTTCGCCTCTGATAAGAGTCTCTTCCCGCCTTTTTTGGTGGGTGGCAGCGGCGGCGGCTATTGAGTTGTGGGAGGGAAGTCGAAACTTCAAATTGAAAACTTTAATTAGAATTATTGTTATTGTTGTTGGTGGAAGTACTGCTGCTCCGGCTGCTCCTGCCGGATGCCATTGTCAATGGCGAAGCTTCTTTTCCTTTGGTTTTAAGTGCCCAGGCCAAGAACTTACCTTTCTCGTCCCGTCTGAGGGGAACGAGGAAGGTCCTGCGAAAGTTGACGCAAAAGTTTGCCGCAGGAACTTGACGCGTGTTCAACATACTTGAGCGCCTTTCCCTTGGGCTTTTGGGGAAAGGTAAGGGTAAGGTATGGTACGAAGGGCCAAGTGCAGTTTTAATATGTTGAAAGTTTTGTTCGGAAATCAGTTAGCCGCTTAGTTTTCCACCCCATTTGGAGAATGTCTGGCACGCTTCGGCAACGCCCCTCGTCGATGGGAACTCAAAGCGCTTTTATCAATCATGCAATTTAGAAATACATATAGAATATCGGGGATCGGGGAGTATATCGGCTCAACTAGGTACTTCCTGCTTAATTGTCAATTAGTGGGCACACACATATTTTGTGAATGTTTTTCAAACTCAATCAGCCGCAACGAATCGATCCGAATGGGAGCCACCAATCAATTTATTTCGCGTTGTATTTTTATTGTTGTAAAAATAATGGTAGATAGAGAGCGAGAATTCCAAGCAGGGGCACCGACCATTAATTAGTTTAGCCGCAAATTAGTGGAACATTTTCCGCACATACACATAACATGGGAACTCTCCTCCGGGTCCCTATATATATTGTATATAATTATATATTTTTTAGATTAAGCTAAAGCCAAGCTTCGTGATTATTAAAAATGAATTTCAATCTAATTTTTAATGAGATGGTTTTGGCCCGTCCATTGCGGCTGTCGGCCTGTCGATTCTTTCGCTATAATACAAACTGAATTGTGGTTGCGGCCCTATTTATTATTGGATTTTCTAACAAATTGCTTTATGGGCGAATCAAATTCACTTAGCGTGTGATTTTTGCGGTGCAAAATGTTTGCCAATCATTGTTACATCACAAGATTTCTTCACAAGAAATTTGTGAAGGGTTGAGAGCCTTAAATCAAGCTGAAGAGAAAAGTAAAAATTGAGATACGCAAGCTATATAAACGAGTAGAACCCTATCGATTCTTTCAATCAGTTCCAGATAATATATATATCGCCTCCCCAATCAATCAATGTCATGTCAGGCCCCACATTGATTGTCCAAACACTTGGTTAAATAAGCATAAATAAAGGGAACAATGAACTCAGTCAAATGTCAAACAATTACAGCACATACAGAGATAAAAAGTCTACGCAATCTCCCAATTTTTATATACGTGGAACACATCTCATTTGGTACTCGATCGACGGCCGATCATTTATCAATATTTAAAGCAATTTGACCTCATGCCACACACACTTTGGCTGTAAATAAATTGAGAAAACCTCCAAATTGTACGCATTTCGCCATATTGTTCTAATTGCAGCCATTTGTTAGACTTTAAGGCCTCCGAATAAAGAAGCGAAGCGTCGATGAATTAAGGAAAATGCGTGTCGTTATTTTGAAATCAGCTGCGGCCCCCTAATTGATATTAAATAACTCAAACACACACACGGCACACACGACAACCTGTTACGCAAGCGTCCACTTAAATATATATGTGTGGAAATGTACATTTTAATAAATGCAAAGCCATAAATAAACTGCCGCCCAGGTTGGAAACCGAAAAACGAAACAGAAATTAATAAAGAACCCAAACACACAAAGGCGAGAAAAAAGAGAAGCGAAATACCCAAATACCAATTTCTCAAATTTCCCAAAACAACAAAGCAATCCACACTAAACGTTTATCATACACACAAAAAACTTGCCATATTTTATGCATTATTTACGCATTTTACTACCGCCGTCCAGCGTCCGATGGAACCGTGACTAATTAAGCAATTTTTAAGGCAAATCACAGGCCGATTCGCGCTCTGCCATCAAGACTTTACTAATTATTTATGGTCTTAATGATAAGTTTTGTTTCGGCTTTTGTTCGTTTTTAAAGTATTTTTTACTGTCGAAGGGAGAATCGATTGGGGTTTTACATACAAATTTTTGTTTTACACTTCTTTGGTTTGTAGTAAATTATATATCGATTTATGGCTCTTTTTCTGGTCATAAAAGCTTGCGAGACCAGATATTATTCAATTCTTTGATTAAAATTATATTATTAGCCCCGAAGCTTTCCCATTAGGTGATTTCCAATAAAAATAGTTATAGTTTTCCCAGTGTGATTAGGAAAATTGCTAAATTAACTTTAGTTTTATGATGCTTCTGTCTGTATCTTCACTTTCAATCTTGTTCTCGCCATAGGGTATAGGCCTGGCTTCGACTTTAAGCTCTCTGCTCTGTCATTATAGCATCTCGACTACTACTTCAGGTTCAGGTTCAGGTTTATTTCATAAGTTTTAGTGCCTTCATTAAACCATTTTTACAGCCTTGTGACTTGACTTTTGTTTTAGCCCAGCATCATCTTCTTCGTCTGCCCTTTTTTCCTTTTTAGTTCTCCCCGCTGATTGCCGGCTCTCTGGTCTTCATTGATTCTCTGAGCCCGATTCGTTTTCGTTATTGCCATCTATAAGTGCGTAATTTACTTAAGCTGCTTTCGGCTTAATATGCGCATTTTAATAGATTTGTTCCACTATCGTCAAGGCAATAAATTAATAAAACGCTCAGCCCCAGCCAGCAGTGAGCCTGCCTTTTCTCCTAGCCTTTCCTTTCCTTTCCACTCCTTTCGTTTCCTTTGCCCTCACTTTTTCCCTATCCGAATGCGTTCTGCACTTGACTTGGGTATGGGTTTAACACTGGGAAAATCAATAAATAATATTATTTAAAATCATACAAAATATTTATTTAATACATTAAAATTGGTTGCGTATACTATAAACTAGCACTTGAATCGAAATTTTTTAAATATCTTTAAAAGACAGTCAATAGAATATACTTAAAGTATGTTCCGAAAAACAACTTGGGAATCATAGGCACGAATCCATGAAAACAGCGATACAACGCTTCGTATTTCTAGGGTTTGCCTATTTCTTTTAAAATATCAGTTACTTATTTTAAGTGTCAATTCCCTTATAGGAGTCCTATTTGTCCAAATTGATGTACCATTTTTCTTCAAGTGTAAAACCTTATACCTGTGAGCTGGAAACCGGGGCCTGAAAGCTTTTCAGCTGCGGCTGAGTGCCTCTAAGATGCAACTAATGATAACGGCGGCACAGACACCGACTATGGGGCATGGTGGTTGTGGATGTGGATGGGCTTGGGCTTGGGCTTGGAGCCCGGGTTTTAGGGGCTGGCTATGGCATAGCGATGCAGCTAGTAGATGCAGCTCGATTAAGCTGCTTACCTCTTGCAGGGGCGTTGCATTTTGGGTGTAGCTGCCGCATCAGCGCGAGGTCGCCGCAGCTGACAGCTCAATGGCCCCGTGTGCTAGCTCGCTGGGTGTGTGTGTGTGGGTTGAGTTTGTTTTGTGTCAGTTTACAGTTGGCTCCATTCATAATTATCAACCTGGCGGCCGACGCCTCACCTTTTCCAGCTGAGAGCCAGGAGAACGCCGAAGGGGGATCCCCGGAACAAGAGGCGGACGGCAATGCTGCGCTTTTTCACGCTTTGGCGGCGGCTCATTAAAAGAACCGCAACTGACATTGCCTTTTGTGCCGAAAACTTGCACTATAGCACCATTGGTCACACCTCTTTTGCACAGGGAAAAATGGGATTTAATATATAGGAAAAATGGTACTAAAATTGCTGATATTAATTGATATTATATATGATTATTTTTATAAAGAAACAGTATCTCTATTTATGAATCAGAAAAGGTACTTGGAAATTCTCTAAATATACTTTGATCATATTTAGCACCAGAAAACCCTTTTAATTATTTTAACAAACTCCTTTTGTAAACAATTATAAAGAAAACTAAGCCCAGGAATTTTTATTTCCGTGCAGCGATGTCAGTGGGCGTGTTTGAGATGGTGTGCCATCATGTGCAGCAGAAGAGTTGCCAGAGATGTGCCATGGCATAGCAGCAGCCCCCCTTTTTCGGGTTATAAATTATGTTTTGCCTTGCACAAGATTGATAGTTCGCCCATAGGCTCCATAGGCATCTCTCACTCTCTCTGTGAGCTCCGGCCAAATGCCGTTAGCCATATGGCAATATGCATATTCGCCGATGTCATTCCCGTGACCCAGTTAACGGGGAGCGGAGTGAGGCGGCGCCTTTAATTAGCATATGCCAAAGCAGGTGCGCGGAATGTGCGAAGCGCGATAATTTGTGGATGGGCTTTGCCATTTGAATAATGCCCCTTAACTAAGCAATATTTCGGGGCAACGAGAGGCCCTAATAGGAGTTGGGTTCTCGCAGCACACAGAGAATTGCAAATTGACCTGGTCATTATATGATTTTGGGTTTTAATGGGTTTCGGGATTAATTTGTGGCGGTTTCAGGGTGGAAACCAGGCTTTGAGAGGAGTTTAAAATAGAGTTTGGGAAAACAAACAATGTTTTCTAGGGCTATTAATATAGGTGCAACTTCTCTATATTTCCCATACCCCAAATATCATCCTAATAGCTGTTTTTAAGCCCGCTCCTACGTAAACCTTTTCAGGCAGCTAACCAAATGGAAATCTTAACCAATTTCTCTCTGCTTTGGCCAAAGATTTCAAAGGAATTTTTAGACAGATCGCCCCCAAGAAATGGCACTGCATCAACAAGTAACAAAAGTATGCAGCAATTTGAGTTTGGCTTCTCTGCATAACAGAGAATCCCCTCTGGCATTCGTAGTGCCCTGTGGGCCTCTGTGGGTGTGTTGTGTGCCGAGAACCGTTCTAATCCCTTTTGCCATGCATCAACCTCGGCGCAGACCTGAGGAAAAAGGGGTTAAATCCAATTCGGTTCAGCTTTTCGGTGGCCTCTCTGCCTCTTCAACAACAATGGATTGAAGAATAAGCCTCGGGTCAGCCGGTAAATAAATGAAGAATGCAGGGAAACCCTAGGAAATGGGCTGGGGATTTTTCAGATTTTCAGTGCAAGCACTTCAATTTCAATGTAATCTCTTTAAACGTGAAACTACAATCGGACAAGCCAACAAATAAGTTGAAACTTAAATGAGTTTCAATTTCGATTTCGATTTGAAGTGGAGAAATCCAGTTTTAGAGATGCCGCCCGGCACACAGTTTATTTGATTTCATTACCCGCCTCGCTTTTACCTTTCGCTGCGTTTCATTTTATTACTTTTCATGTATGGACAATCAAACATTGATGTCAGAATTTAATATGCTGTATAAATCGTTTTGAGCCATTGACACATTCATGCATTCGTTCAGTCGGTCGTATATATGCGCTCGTATTCGTAGAATCAACAAACCAGAGTTGTCTCCATGAAACTCCCTCTGCGCCCAGCTCCAACCTCTCCGGTATTTGTATGGAAAAAATATTTATATTTACACGCAAGCAGCAGCAGCAGCACCAGCACTTGTATATAGCATTTTTTTCGTTATATTTTTTATTTCGTTGTTTTGTGCATAAAAAAAAGGGAGCGGCGGCGTCGGCGGCGTAAAGGAAAGGAAAGGAGAATTTTTCACTCTTATTGCTTTTCGAAGCTTTTCCATGGTTCACATTTCATTTATTTTCACTGTGTGCACTTCACAACTTAATACACTTTATTATTGAAAATATTTTTTATTACAAGTGGGACTGGGTCTGATCGCTGAGAGGGCTTCCTGGAATTTTCATATATATATTTTTTGGTGGCCCTGACACGCAGCTCTCATAGTTGTTTGGGGCATTGATTTGCTGCACTCGCTTCCACGAAACACAAATATAAATACAAACCGAACAGTACCCACTTTCAACCACCTCCCTCGCCATAAAGTATTTTGTATATATTTTTTTAACAAGGCTTCCCCTGGTTGCTCTCTGATTTTGATATTCATGTTGCATGTGGCTGACTTCTGAAGTTTTTTTTCGGCAATTGGAACTTTTTCTCTTTGCCTCAAGAGGGGGAAAAAAGAATAAAAAATAATTTGAATAGCTCTCTTTGCATTGTTTACTTTAATTTACATTTATTTTTATTCGCTTTCGGTCTTTTCCGTATGCAAATTCCCTGTCGCTCTCAACTTCTTTATTGAACTAATAAAGCTGATGCTGCGGCCGATCTCGCCCGATTATTTATGTATTTCTCGCTTACTCTCGCCTCGCTGAATTCAATTAGGCTGCCGCCTGCCTCCCTTATGTTTATTTATGCCCAGGCTGCTGCCTCATTTGCAAAAGTTTCCGTAAGAAAAGATTCTGTATGTGTCAGTTTGATAAATGATATCAATTTCTTATAGACCCCCAAACGAACACACACTCAGGCACACACACTCCTTCCTTGGATGGTAGGCTTCAAAAGTTTGTTTTAGAATGTTTCTCTGTTTCTGTTTCGAGTCCGCGTCCACTTTTGCCAATTTGACACTTTTAGCGATGCGCGTGTGCCGTGGCACTTGAATTTCAAATGTATCTCAAGGTCTCTGACAGTTGAGTGCATGAATTTTTAATACCGAATGAGGCAATCTCTTAGGGCATCGTTCTGTCTTCTACGTTCCCCGTTCGCTTCGTTCTTCTTCCCAATATATGCTAATCGGCCGAGAGAGCTTTGTTTTGGAGTCAAAGGGGAGGGAGAACTTTGCGTAAAGATTTGCCTGAGTAAATTATACGAAACGGGGGAGGAACAGGTTGATTAGCCCTGAAAATGATATTTTGTATAAGTAATTAACTGGTAATTTAAATGGCATTTTACAGTCAAAATTGATATAATAAAACCACATTTTAATGCAGTTATTATATTTATATTATTTACCTACAAAAGCAACAGGTTCTCATGGAACTTCTTCTAATTTTAAAAAATCAATAACCTGGTATGCTTTTTTTTGGCAGAAATGAATTTCCAGTGATAATTCTTTTAAAACTACGACCTGCGGTCATAAATTATGTGAGATATTATTCGACTCTCATTTAAAATGCCAACAAACATTCATAAAGAGCATACAATTAACACAAATTCCCCCCGAAAGGCTGGCTGGCCAGCAGCTATTAGCCCAGAAAAACACACACAACACATTAGTCGAGAAATAGCCGCCTCAGACGCCGAGATACAGATACATTCAGAGACCCACCAAGTAGCCAGATACAAAGATACAAACGGCGACAGACGGACGACAAAAACAGCCGCGGGGCAAACAGTTCCCAGATCCCATGTAAATGACATGGAAAAAAATTATAAAAGGCAGAAGTGCACTCTAAATAAGTTTTAAAATATATTTTTAGTGTTTTTAAGGTATTAATTTTGATGACTAAAAATATTTTTTACATTAGAAAATAAGATTTAAGGTTATTTTTAGAGGTTTAAAGAGGAAATTGACCCAGATTACTGTTTTATTCTTTTAAATATACTTAGATTATATTTTTCAAAATTTATAATATCTTAGGCCCTTTTTCCAAGTGTAGCGGCCTGGAAAAACTTTCGTCCACTAATCTATAATGCTGTCAGCCATTAAACAACTGAAAAACCAAATTTGTAACTCATTAAACAAAGGGCAGAGAGAGGGAAAAAATATATAGAAAAACGAAACGAAACGAAACGAAACTAGCCAAAGTGAATGACTGATAAATGCCACTCGCCTGGTCGCCGGCTGTCTCATTTGGACTGCCAAATAATATTTAATTATAAACAAATAAACGAGGGAGAGCCGAGGCAAGAGCCCGGGGTTAGGCACGTCTCGTAAAAGGTGCCGGGTGATTAATTATTATGTCAGGGAATTAAATCAAATATTTGAGTTGACACAGCGAACGAGCGTTCCGCAGTTCCTAAAAACGGAACGGAACGGAACGATGCAAGTCTTATCTGTCTGTTCGAAATCACGAAATGCAAATAAAAATGACTTTAAGGAAAGCGATGGAAAAAATGCCATAATAATTTCTTTCTTTTCTCGGTGCTGTCGCGCGCGGCGCATGAAAAATTGAAAAGCCAACACAGGCCGCGGCCAAAGATAACATAATCCCATGGCCTGGAAACCGTGAGGAACCTTCCTCCTTCTTCTTTTTTTTCTGTACGATTTGGTTACGGTTTTGGTTTTGTTTTTATTTCGAGACGAAGTCGAAGACGAAGACGTAGACGGACAAAGAAAGAGGGAAACATTAGCATATATCAATGCCAAATGCAAATAAATCATCAATAACATTTCTCTGCCACTTATGCACCACTTACAGATACTTACCCCGAGGACGGAGCGATACGGAGCCGATAGGAAGATACCTGAACACTGCTGCAGCTGCATTTTCCCTCGAGTAAAATCCCCTTTGAAAGAAAAAAATGGAAGAAAAGGCTGAATAAACGCCAACGCGCCGCGCGTCTGTCTAACTAAGGCGCCTTGCATAAATTTACGCCGGAGGATAAGCCCGAAGAAGAGTAGGGAGGAGTAGGAGTCGGAGTCGGAGTCGGAGAGAAATGGAAAGGCAAACATAAAGCAATTTTATGCGTTTTTAAAATGCGGCAATTGACTGAAACAACACACTGGAAAATTCGAGCGAACCGCATGTGAGCACGTTTTCCGAAGGGTAAATCAAATACGAAAAGAGAAGCACAAGCGGGACGCCTCAACTCAACCCATATCTCAGCCGCTGATAAGCAATATAACGCAAATGCTTGATGGTTTGTTGACGACCAACAAAAAGTTCTTGAGCGTGTGTAAACATTGGCTGGCTTGGCTGGCTGACTGGCTTGGCAATAGCTGAAAACTGAGCTCGGAAAACGCAAGGACAGCGAAGGATCTCCGGCAGTTACAAATTGTAGCCACAGCTGTGCGTGTGTGGCTGCTGCTCTCTCTAAACCATTTATAAATGTAACAAAACAAGGAAAAACACAACAAGAAAAACAGTGAAAAGCCCTTGGCACAAGTGCAATGCATAAATATAAACACACAAAGAGATACAAAGCAGAGGATGGGCGAAGCCATCCAAGGTGTTGTATGAATAAACCGAAAAAAATACTAAGCAAAAACTCGTGCTCATAAATCGATAATTTAAAGCAATGAAAGAGCGATAAACACAAGCCTCCAGGAGGGCATAAAAAGCACACTAAAGGAATAATACGGTCGTCGTGGCTAAGTGCTAAAAGTGCAATTTCAGCAATTGTATCTGCAAGATACATTAGCGTATCTCTTTTTCAGGGGTGTGTGTGTGTGTGTGTGCGCGCGGTGCCCGTTTAATGACAATTTGACACAGGCAAAATACATGAAATTGAGCAATTTATATGCCAAATGTGTAATTTGATGTTCGTTCCGAGCCGAGATACGTTTTGTAGCTCAGCCCGAGAGCAGATGTCGGTTAAGCAAAAGGACCAAAGAACTTTAATTGCAGCCAGTTGGCGAAGAGTCTGTGTGTGCGAGTGTGTGTCTGTGTATTGCAACATTGAGATACTATGCGTAGTCATGAGATACTTTTCCACAAGGGTGTATCTGTGTGTGTTTGTGCAATAAACTTGCAAAGAACATTAATTGCAACTGCTACTAACTGATGCCAGATGGTTATTCGTATCTGTGTGCGGCGCATCCGAGAGGTGCATGTTTATGGAATTAAAAAAACAAAGCTTTTATTCATAAAAAGCTTTTGTATTTTGGTTATTCATACAACAAACCTGGAACTAAAAGTGTGCTCTTTGTGCTGCCAAATAAATATAAAAATATTTTAAAAATCATGGCTATGCGCGCAGTGCATTTGCTTTAATTAAATCTATTAAAATAAATCTACAGGCATTTGTAAAGTGCAAAAAATACTAAATTACAAATAAAGTGAGATACTTTTGTATTTGTTACAAACAAAAAATTAAACAAAAGTGTGAAAAAGATGTGCAACTGTGATACCTATTTGCGTATCCATAAAAAACAAACAATAGTGAAAAATAAATCGCCATAAAAAGTGCTTGACTACCACCGATGGATATATATTTCTTTTCATTTTTTTTCTCTGCCCACAAATGCAATTTAACCAAAAGCCAATTCATTACCTAACCCCCAAATCCCCAAACTCCTTGCAGAGCATCCACATCGTCCACAATTAGCGCCATCGGAGCCAGGGAGCCAAGTAGCAACCAATGGAACATGTTGATGCCGGTGCGGGAGTACAACAAGCACATAGCCAAAATACCAAATTGCAAGATGAGGCAGCGGCCAGCGCTTAGAGCGGCATTCGTCTGGATGTGCATGCTTCCGCTCCTGCTGCTGGTGCTGCTCCTCGACGTCGCCCAGGCACTGGATCCGGCGGCCAGTGGGGCTGGGAGTTCCGGAACCGGAGGAGCTGGAGGAGGAGGTGCTGCCTCTGCTGCCGGCGGAAGCGGCGGTGCAAGTGGAGGCAGCCTGAGCAGTGGACCTCCCACTCTCATTGCCAATCTCACGGAACAGGGCAGTCCCGGTGTGTATAATTCGACAATGGGCTATAATGCTAATTACATGTATATATAATATATATATATATATGGCGTTTATGTGGCTCTTTAGCTGACCTTTCTACCTTTTAGTCCCCAAGCCAAAAGCGACGCCGCCATTTTGGCATTTGTTAGCAGGTTTATGCCACAAAAAGGCTGTTTAAATATTCATGAATTGCAAAAAGTAAAAAGTAAAAATTACACAAAATTAGAGTGACCAAAGATGACAAAATTGTCAATACGGCAACGCTTTTTCGTTTTGTTTTTGTAAATACGCCTTTGATGCTTTCAAATAAGTTAAATGCCTTTTTAAATACCATAATCTTTTTGAAATATGATGCGTTTAAAATTCTACTACTTTCAGTTCTTGGATAATATAAAATAAAATTAGTGCGACCCATATTTGCAAAAATTTATTAATGTGGCCACCATTTCTTTTGTATTTTTTTCGATTTCGGTCACACTTGATTGTGCAAACTTCAAGAACTAGTGTAAACATGGAATGTGCCTGTGCGCCCATGTTTGTGTGTGTTTCCTTGCGCGCATTTCCGGTTTCCGCTTCCGTTTGCCCGCCGAGTCAAGCGGGCAGGAACAGCGGGTGGCAAAAACTATTAGCCACTTGGCGCTAAATAACCACGCCCACGGCCATAGCCATAGCCACAGCCCACAACCCACCCACTCGACCCTGCCGCTGAAGCAAAACACTAAGCATCAATTAACCCAATTTTCAGAATCCATTTTCACCTGCAGTTACAACGCGAGGAGCTTTGGCTTTTTCAGAGTATTTTTCTAGCTGCGTGTTCACAGCTCCACGGTTACAATGGTGTATACATATGTATGCATGTTATTTTTTCGAGAATTTTTCCTTTGCACTTTACTTTTGCACAAGCAAATGCCCAAGTGACGGTGTCGAAACCAAGTTCCAACTCCCAAATTCCCCGGGCCACCAGCCCGCCTAATCCAATCGCATAATGCTGGCCACTCTTGTCCAGACTTTTTTCCTTAGTTTCTTTCCCAGGCGTTGGCTCGATTGTTGTAGTTTGGTTTGGTTCTGGATCGGGATCAGGATCATCGCTGGAGTGGAAGCTGAAATAATAATTAATCCATTGATTTTGCAATTTTTTCCAGCTTAAATAATTCACACAAATCATATACCCGTTAATAAATATGCATTCTTTCGCAGCATTTAACAATGAATATTTCAACAAACATGACTTTTTTTCAGCCCATGTATGCATGTAGGTTTTCTTTTTTAATGTTTGTGTAATAGTTGCCTTTCTGGTGTGGATCCAATTACAAATTGATGAGCAGGTAATGAACGTAGCAAACAATGAAGGAAAAAAGTCAATAATTTAAATTGGAAATAGCCTCTTCTGTTGCCAACTTTGATTTGCATGTAATGTCATAAATAATTCAATTTAACACATTCAACATTCATACATAACTCCATCTGCCTCGTTTTGTTCTAGCTGTCGCTATTAATCAAATTATCCGTATACTCCATGCATTTTTAACGGGCTGCTTTTCTCTCTTTTGTCCATAACGCTTATGCAGCCGCCTGGAAATTTGGTGTGACACAGCAGAGCAGCATCGTAAACTACTGCAGAATGCGGGTGGCCATAAGAACTGACGCTTGATTGATTCTCGCAGCCACGAGGAACACCTGGAACGCGAGATGCCAGATGTCGGGGATAATAAATTTCGTGACAACACTTGGGAGATACATTGTGTACTGCTGGAAGTTGGAGTCGTTGAAGAAAGTAGTTTACAGATTAAATGTTGTATTTAATCGGGTTTCTTGTTAAGCCAAAAATTTCTTGTATATAGAGAAAAAGTATAAAACAAAATTATAAATAAATGTTACACCTTTTTTGAGATAAAGTAATTTTTCCGCCAAATATAAGAAATTAGCTCCGTAAGATTCCTAGCTGTATAAACTTTATATCATAAATTCATTTTGTATTAAAAGGAATTAAAATACAATAGGAGTGACCATGGCTTCCTAAATTTATCAATATGGCAACCCTTTCCCGTGTCTTTTTTGTGCATTTGGTCACGCTTGTTTTAAGATTTTATATTTATACGCAATTATAAATGCTTTCTGTAAAAATACCTACTGATTATATTTTATTAAATTGTTCCCTAATTATTTTAAGAGAAAAACTCTTTAAAAGATTGTAAAATCGTACTCCTTTATAAAAACCCACCAACTTTGTTAACTAACCTTAAGATCTGTAAATAAAAGCAAACTAATTTATTTACAAAAAAAAACTACCATGAAATGTCTTGATGGTGTGTCATCCTTTTTTTGGTTCCATTTTCATGTTGAACTGTCGATCAGGCCAACTCCTCGGCAGGGGGGCACCGGGACGCAGGAAGTTGTCTTAACCTGTCCATAAAGATGGCACTCCTCGGCCTACACGATTGCCGTTAAAAACTCGTTTTAATCTGAGACTCTTAGCTCTGCTCTTCGCCTCTTGTGGTTCTTGCGGTGCGCCGTGAGATACGTACTTTATGCATTTTCTGACTGCATCTTGATAGGCCGCAAACGACGGAGACGGGGCCAGGCCAAAAAGATTGACTCCGGGCCGAGTGTTGATAAGGCCCCGCACAAACGGCCGATAAAGTCAATCAATCAGCTGGGAGACAGCCGCGGCTCAAAGCGGACTTAATTATCTGTTTTAGATAAAGCCAAGGCCAAAAATAGCCACGGTTAGTAGTGATGTTATGTTAAATATCCCACAAAAACGGTCACTTAATATGCCAATTGTGTGGCGAACAATGCCCCAGTCGATGTCCATATATAGGTAGCTTTTAGAGATGCTCGAACAAGACTTTGAATGGCTTTTATTATTATATTAAACAAGCGATTTAGATGGCTTTGAAAGGAAACCACCTACGTAGCGTTTGGGAAAAACCTGAAATTCATTCAAAAAGAAAATATGAATTGATTTTTTATAGATTTCATGGAGGTTGCTTTGAAATACACAAAAAGAATGGGTTTGTATACGAAATATGTAAGTATTACTCATTTATAAGCTTTGCTTAAGTAGGTTTAAGCCTTATTCAAATTTATTAAAAATGTTATTGATGCATTAAGTTAATTAATTATTAGGTTTATAATTATTAATACCAAGTAGAACGTATTAGAGCATATATTAGCCCTAAAAACTAAACAAACACAGCTAGTATTTATTTATATTTTATATACAGTCCTATATAGCCCATAAATAATTAATATCGCCACCCTGGCTCATTCTGGCTAGCACTTTATATTCCTTTTAAATGTCCAAAACATCGATAATAGATTCGTATTTCCCCGAAAGCCAATATTTACTTAATTCCCTGACTAGAAATAAGTTGAGATCGCAATCTTCACACATAGTTTGTGAAAGAATTTTTCCTTAAATTTCATTTTGTTAAATTGCCTCTAAAATTATGTGCCGAACAATTTGCCAATCCAATTCTCCTGCCCCAAAACCTAGGAGCAACCCAAGAGGAAAACTTGTCGATTGCCAGGCGAGTCTCAGGCTCTGGCTCTGGCCCTGGCCGAGGCGATGCGATGCGAAATAAAACTTTCACATAATGGCTTCGAAAGTTCCACACTTTGGTGCAGAATTGAACTCACCTTTTTGTGCTTTTGGGCCTGGCCCACCGAAACTTGTTCTTTCCGTTTGCTCGCTCGCCCGTCTGCCAAACAAATAGTTGGCCATAAGAAGTTGTTCAAATATTTATTTACTTTTTCAAGTTGCGAACATATTTCTTTTTATTTTTACCCCGCCGAGTGCGTGTGTGTTTGCCTGGTTTGGTCCAGTGTTTATGTATAATTCCCTGGGCCAAGTTACCGGCAGCTGGTACCTGGTGTTGCTGCTCCTTCTGGCCGAAAAACTAATAACAAATCTTTTCATTAGTTGCGTTAGACAAGTTAGTTAAAAAGTGCACTTTACGCAAACAAATGCGTGTCTATAAAAAGAAAATTCACCTAAGACTAGGGAAACAAAAACCAAATAAAAATTGAATAAAACAGGTGGAAAAAAATCAAGCTAAGCCAATAGCCGAGAGGAGGAAAGTTCTCTGTGGAAAACTTTTGCGGAGAAGCTACTGAGCATAATGAAAGCATAACATTTAGTTAGCACTTGTGTATTTGCTATATAAACTGAAGCCCCCAGCCTCAGCTGCATGTTTCTCCGCCCGGGATAGACAACAACTTTTCATTAATAACTCAAAAATGTTTTGTCTTCAAAAGTTCGCACACACACACACCTCGTCTCTGGGGGTCCTGGGTGCTCCTCATACAAAACTTTTATACTGTTGTGCTGAAAACAAATCAAAGGAGTTTCCGACAAAGTTACTCTCGTGTTTTTTCCCCGTTTTCCTTTTTTTTTCCTGTTTTTTGATGACTCTGAGTGGAACAGACTGTGACAAACAATGACAACGGCAATGAGCAGAGCCCAGCCCATGACAATGGCAATTAAAGCCATAGCTATAGCTGTACGGAATCGGTCCAAAGTTTGCCCATAAAAAGCATGGAAAAACAACTATGGCAAATGGGTAAAAACTCTGGTAATAAAGGAAAATTATGATGATTTTCTATTTGGCATCCCCGGCAATCGTTTGCAAGGCATTTGGCGCGAAAACAAAGGACCATAAAACCGGGTCGCATCCTGACCAGCACTCCCCCGGCTTTGCGAGAAGGAAGCGAATGGAAAAGAAATTAAATGACAGGAAAAATATATATATAAGTATTAAGCGATAACATTGTTGTTTTATCCCCGACAGCGTTAAGTGAAATCATTCACGGTCGGACGAGCTGTCGAAGAAAATTTGTTGGCGACACGATTAAAATATCTATCGTCGCAGAGAAAGCGAGAAAAATAGCCAAGAAGTTTTGCAAAACTTTGAAATAAGTGAAAAATAGTTATGCCATTAATAAGATGTATAAATTATATTGACAGTTGAAAACAGAGGGGATTGTAAAAGGATGAGTTAAGTAATCTTCGGGGAATTGGTGAAATCTGTGTTAAAAAAGTTTAAAAGTAGCCAAAACAAGCAAACAAGTGAGCTATTTAAAATTTGTTTCTAATTTATCTAAGCAATTTTTGGTAACTTATCACTAAATGGAACATTCGGGGTACCCCAGAAATCACTAGGGTTTTGAAAAAATTTAAAATGTGTCTAAAAGTAGGCAAAACAATTTTTAAGGCACCAAATTCAGTGGAAATTTCAGGCAGGCTCCGGTTTTCACTTTCACAAGATTCTTTCGTTTTCGTTTTCGAAAACGAAAATCGGTGCTCCCGTTTTCACTTTCATAAGACTTTTTCGTTTTTAAAAACGGGCAAGTTTGTCTTGTCGAAATTAAAAGTAAATGCCTTTTTCTACATCAAATCGGTTCTTAATTGCAAAAGGAAAAAAATAGTTGACTTGTTGGTCTATTGATGTTTGTTTCACAAGATCAGTGAATCAATCTAGTTCGTAATTACTTTTTAAAGAATTATTTTCTGACCCCACCTCGAATTCGTAAAATAAATATTTGCCGTCGGCAACGACAACTTTCGTTTTGGTTCCCAGTGCTGCCGTACTGTTGGTGGAACCAAACAATCTGGTCGAAATGCTTGTAAAATTAAAAGTAGGGCATTAATTATGTTCAAAGAAGATAAGAAAGGTTTTAATAAATAAAACTGTTTAATTTTATTGTTTAAATGGTACTTTTACCATTTAAAAAAGGTATAAAATTTCCTGTTTAAAGAGTGGCAGCGCTCTTGGACCGATAAATAAACAATTTCTGCATTTATTTGGATTAAAAACAAACAATTAAAAAAAGTAAAGGCATTTAAACATTCCGTTTACTTCTCAAAACGTCCAAGTCAACTGTTTGAGCAATAAAAATAATTAAATATTTCGATTACAAAACGATGACAAAAAGTTTGTGAAAACCGGAGCACCTAAAAACGAAAATGTACGATTTTGGTCTAAAACGAAAACGAAAAACAAAAGTGAAAACCGGAGCCTGCCTGTTTGTTAGTTTTTAAAGTGATTTCAAAACTCTAGTGCTTTCTATAGCCCTCCGAAAATTATCTTGTAGTCACAACAGTTCTCTTGCTGCATTCTTTGCAGCTTTGGTAATATTTTATTATTAATTGACAATCTCCTTTTATTTAAAAACCCCCTTTACCCTTACTAGACACTTTTCTATTCCATCTTGGCAAAACCCTTTTACAAATTGCTGTTTGAATGATTTTCCAGTTTGCTGTCAAAGCCTTGCACAATTTCAATTTCCATTCTGCCAAGTCCTTGTCGCTCGCTCATTATCTGCCTTGTAATGTCTGTTTATTAACAATAACGTATATATAACGGAGGAAGAAAAAATGGGTAAAATGAAAGGAGCGGAAAGGCGAAACGGCAAAGGGAAAGCGCAAATAATGTTTAAACAATTTGTTGTCGTTTCGTTTCATTAAATGTCTATTCGCCTTCATTGACCAGCCCCCACAAGCAGAAGCCCCCCTCTTAGCACTTGACTACTACCACCACTCTGCAGTATTCCGTATCTGGGGGCTGTCATTATAATTTGCAAAAACTCGCTGGGAGAGCAAAAAAAAAAAAATATGAAAAAAAATTAGCAATAAAATGAAAAGCAAAGTGAAATGGCCGCAGGAGCTGAATCTCTGAGAAGAGAGAGAGTCGTGGCCACTTGTTGCCGCTTTGGTTGCCACTGCCTTGCCTTTGCCAGTGATTTCCTGTCCTTCCAAGAGGATGAGAGGGGCACGAGGAGCACCAGCAAGTATGCGGGGGCGGCGACTGGCGACTGACGCTTCCTGGAGCGGAGCTTGGCGCTTCCACTTGGCAGTGTCCGTACGCGAAATTATTATTGCTCTTGCCTTCCTTCCTTTTCGAGGCAATCCATTTGTACCCTGGAAAAGGGTAGATCGATGTCAGCTTAGGGCTAGAAAATAAAAATTAGCTATATTAATTAATTCATATTTAAATTAAATGTTAACAAATGTATTTATGTTCTTGGATAATAATAATTATTGATGCAGGCCTTTCTTTGTCTTTAAAGAATAATTGTTTAATTTTGATCTGAAAACCCAAAGCTTCTCTGGGAACTCTCGTACTGAAAGGAGCTTACTTATTTTTATTATTTAATTATAAAAGTTAAAGCAAATTCCAAGGGGTATCTAATGTTCATCACTCTAATTCAAGCCTTCACAAACCATCATTTTTTCGTTGTTCTTTTTGTTTGTTGCGAGCTGTAAAAATTATTATTTTTATGCTGCCTGGCTGGCTGGCTAGTCAAGTCGGCTAAAAGTGGAATGGAGAGAGGAGATGGAGTCGAGTCTGTTGCCGTCTTCATGCCACTTGAATGACTCATTAAAAGTGATTTCATTTTAAAACATTTTCCTCGCTGCGGTCGCCGCCGCTCCAGCTCCTCATCCCTTGATCCTTCGGCTGCAGATACCTACCTCCTCCATCCCAGTCTCCGGCATTGTCGTTTTCTCCCGGGCTTAGCAACTTATCAGCTGGCTGAGCGCCGAGCCGCCTCTCATTTCCTCCGGTTTCCAACTTGGCTGTCATTTAATTTACTTTCGAGTTTACTTTTTTAATTCGCTTAGCTACTTTGACTCTGTGCCTGTGCCTGTGCCTGTGCCTTGCTGCCGTAAATCCTTCAGAGAAAATAAAAGAAAAGGCGGATAATACGCAGGACACTTGGCCAGAGATGGGCGCTGTGGGTCCACTAAACAAGAAGAAAGATCAATTAATTTATATAGTCCTGAAGCTTAAATTTAATTGAGAAGAAATAAAGAGAGTTAATAAAGGAATTTATTTTCAAAATGCTTGGGTTTTGTGGGATTTTATAAGAAATAAATAAAATTAAAGCTTAGAAAAACTTGTTGAATGTTTAGATTTAAATTATTATTCTTAATAAATTATTAAGAAGTATTTAGTGTATGATTTTTGCCAGAATTGCTCTTTATTTTCACTTTAAAGGGCTTCTTTTTTTCGTGTAAGCATTCTGGCCAAGTTACTTTGCCTAACAGGATACGATATTGCAATGTGCAATGTTGCTGGCTTGCAATGTAGCAGCAATATCGCAGCCCGTTCCGCTTTTGTCAGCCTTTTTACCTAATTCCCCAGATTAGCTGCATTATGCGCCACACCGGTCGCATAATAATAACATGGCCAACGAGCCATCGCTCCACTCTCCACGCCCACATTGGCCAATGTTGCACATCCTCATCGGGGCTGATGTGATGAGAGTGGGCGCCACTTGAGCAGCAGCAGCCGCAGCGGCAGCGGCAACATTGTGGCTTCCAGAATGGAGCGACGCACGTTCGGTTGCCCCTCCAGGGTTTGCCAAGGAGTTGCATCAGAGCGCTGGCTCAGAAAGTAGATCCAGGGCTCAGTATATTCAAATCAAGGAGGATTTTGAGGCAAATATGGGTGAAATCCAAGAGCAAGTGGCTCAAGAAGTAAGCTCTGAAATACTCAGAGAGATAATTGTAAATTTTTCAAAGGAGAAGTGTTGGATATTCAGGAAGTTAGACCGATTTTTTGCTGTTATTAGGCCAACAATATACCTAAGAAAAATATTAACAACCGATTGCTAATTTTAGGTTATAAATTATAAAATATTTATCCTGAGTCCTTTACGATTTCTGCGTACTTTCTGTACTTTTCTGGTTCTCTATAGAAAGCAGGTGAAATGGTATCTCTTGGACAGCGACGGCCTACGGTTAACGTACTTGTTACCAACACTCCACTGTGCCTCGCTGAACTCAACCCCCTGCGATTCGCTTTCATTAGAGTTGCAGCTATGTATCTACGATATGTAGTGTGTCGAGTGTGGCCGGGGTCGAGAATTGGTGGCAGCTGTGTGGGCGTTGCTGGTGGGCAATAAATTTCCATTTAGCCATGAACAACAACTAACGGCTTCTGCCGGGGACCAGCTCTCGACTAGACTCAACCAACTCAAACTCAACCTCAACGCGAACGCGAGCCCGAACCCAAACCGAATCGAGGCGATATCCATGCCACTGGGAGCCAGCGAGCCGCGGCTCATTGAAGCGTCACGTGGAAATGGTTATAATTGCATCCGCGCTACGCCCCCCGTCCGACACGGCCCTCCCTGCCCCTTGGACATCAACCGATTGTGGTACACTCGAGAAAAAAAATTGTCTGGGCTTGAAAAAGTAGAAAATCGAAGTTGTGGTAAAAAAAATGAGTTTTCGAAAATATAGCAAATATTAAATCCGAAAACAGTGTGCTATTCTTAACAGAAAATTCATTTTCTTTTTTTATTTTAACTTATTAAATCTATTATAAAATATTAACATTAATTCGGGAATTAGCGGGCTCCTCCTTTAATATTTAATTTTTTAAAAGGTTCTTCTCTTATTGTTAAATAAATATTAGATCAACAATTGAATATAATTATCAAATGCTGATTAAAAAACATTTTTTAGGCTGGGCTATAATTCTCAAGCCTTTATTCTTGAAGGGGTTTTCATAATTCTTTATTTCAAAGCATACTAAAAGTTGGAAATTTTTTTTTTTATTTATATTATTAAGAATATAAAGAGTCCCCAAAATATCTATAATATTCATTAGTCTTAACATAAATATTGAGTATGTTAGACATGATAATTTTTAATTTAAGAAAGGAACTCTATTAGGAGTAATCAAAGTTCCGAGCTACATGTTCTTCCCATAATTATTTTCTTACCTGTTAAATTAATTATGTAAATTTTTTTTTTGCCAATCTAGGAGTTCTTAATTTACTGTAAGTGTACCAAGTCGAACTCGCGGACGTGAACTGTCGCTGGCTCTGGCACAGGGCAATAATTTTGACGCTTGATTGATCAAAGCAGCGTCCTCCGAGCGTTTTTGTTTCTTTATATTTTTTTATTGGCGAACCGGCCAAGTTACAGCACTTTTACACGCTTCTGTTCGACGCCGTCGATGGGTTCCCCTTGTTTTTTTTTTCCTATTTTATGCAGCGTTCAAAATTTTTATTTTTATTATGCAGCAGACTATCTGCTGCTACACATAAAGCAGATACAGATACACATGCCCGACCAACGGCTGCCAACCAGCAGCTATTACAGCTGACTAACTGACGGCGGACTGACTGACTGGCAGACTAACAGACGGGCAGACTCTGGGACGGACAGGAGGAGCGACTTGAGTGTGCAATAAATCAAATTTTAAGTCGCCTTTGAGCAAAGTTTAAATTGCAGCCGGAAGCCCCTGAAGAATTAACTATCATGGTTTATCAATAGTTTTAAGCCAACTTTGCAGCCAGTCGAAAGGAAGCCAAAGCCATAAGAAAAATTGCAAATTAAACTGTCAGATGTTAGGAGCTGTTTACACCCAAAAACAAGTGAAAATGCCTTGGACGGACGATCACTAAATGAACAATCAAATTGCGGTGCTTATAAAACGTTAACAGCTTGGCAAGTCATAAGGAAGCTTAAACATAAATATTTTTTATAGTCACTTTCAGCGAATGAATTAGCAATTGTTGGTTTGCTAATTGCAGCCATTATAGCTACACATTTACTAATTATTAAAATAGATAAAAGCCAATGGATTGGATATGATTTTGTTACAGTAAAATCAATTGGCTTAGAAATAATGTTACCACAATAGCGAGTCAGATATTAATGTAAGCTACAACTAATTGAAATGGACAGCCGTCAGGGCTATGATTTCCAAAATAAAAAATCAAATAGACAACAAAACAACACAACATTCAAGGGATTTAGGGTGCGTAGAAATGAATTAAATATATTTCTCCAACAGAATTAAACTAAATAATTGAATAAAGTATGGTTACTTGAAATAACATCAATCAGAATGCAAATAATTCAGCCAAACTGAATTTTCCTAGCCTATTTGTAAGCAAAAAATCAATAAAATGCAGATTTTTCAGATTTACCGAATACAAAAACAAATAATAAATAAAACAACAACTAATATGGGATTTGTAAAATTTCTTTGTTCCTTGAGCAACTCGATACTCAAAGTGTGTGCGGTCCCGAAATTAGTTTCTTATCTAATTTGAATGCAGCACCAGACGAGGTTGTTTTTGCTTTGGAAATCCGAGGACTTTGTTTCAATTTGCCAACACTTGGTGTGTTTGTGTGTGTGCCTGCCATAATCCCAGACGCATCCTTGTTGAAAATTCCATCTCATGGATGGATTTCTTGGGGGACAATTATGAATGCCACCTGCAAGTGCAAAACAATGACCAGGACGGACAGGAGAGATCTCCGGGCAGCACTCACCAATCAATCCGATTTCGCCTTCGCCTTTTCCCTCGGGGTCCCCAGCAGCAGCCAACAATCTCAACAATCGCCCCTCCATCGGTATCCATACATCCATGTTTTGTGGGCCGCCGGATAGATACATGTTTGGATTGGGGACGCCCTTTTTTGGACTCCCCCAAACGACCTGGAACCCTCGATCTGCTATTCACTTTTTCGGTCCCATCTCACGTTCCTGTTCCGCCTACTCCTCCTCCGCCAGCTCATAGCCCAGTTTCAGTTACAGTTCGAAAACAAAGCCACTAGGCAATAGTGCCAAACAAAGTGCACGTATCTGCAAGATACACGAACCGAAGCGCTGCTGCAGGGACGAGGAGCAGTCCAAGGGACTGCAAGAGGGGGGGCCGGCCAGGGTGTCGGCAAGGAATCCGGGCATGGATTTTGGCTTAGGCAAATGTTGCTAATAAAACAATTATGCACTACACAGAGCAGGACAGCCCAGAAATGGGGACAATGGCAAAGTCTTTTCGCTAGAGATGAACTCTGTTTGGCGAGGGAAAAACAAGAGATTTTAAGGACTGAGGTTCGTTGTTTAAAGGTTGATTGTAACTTGGAAACTTTCGTGAAAAATAATTTCCAAATATTTAAACATAAAGTGCTTTATTTTTTTGTAATACCTAATATTGGTTACAGTTATTTCAAAGTAGAAATAATTACTTTTCATCAGAATTATTTTCAATTGCATTCATGGCCATAACTAATGTGACCAGCACAACCTTTGGAGCATTACTTCATTGTACGTTGGTAACACTATTTTCTTTGCGGAGTTGTAAATAGATAACTCAGCAAGAATAGTGTTCCCACCTCTCAGTTTCACACGGCACGCGGCCATTTCTAGTGTGACTGCCTTTGCGGCAGTGCGTTATCATAGGTTGGCCTCATTATGTTCTTATAATGACCATCTATGTAGTAGCTATTAAAATTAAATCCATCTGCACCAAAAATCCATATTATTATATGTTCCCAATGTTTCTCAGCCAGAAAAGTGTGCCCACCTCTCGTTCTCCCTTATCACGCGACCATCTCTAGTGTGACCAGCACAACCTTTGATGCAGTGCATCACTGTTAGTTGCCGCTTTCTCCGCTGCAGAGCGAGACCATTGTCTGCCCGTCGGCGGTGGCCTGTTACTGTAACTGTAACTATGCGAAAAACCGGGTGCATATGTGCTTGCGGGTGTGCGCTGCTGCTGCTGATGCTGATGGTGTTGGTGTTGGGCATGGAAACTATGCCAAAACAATGGCGCCTCAATGCCAAAGACCGGCCGCAAAAAAGTGAACTCCGCTCCGCTGGATCTGAATCTGAAACTGAAGTTGGAACTTTTTCGATAGCTCTTGGCCGAAATTATGGGGTGGCGAGTGGGTCGAGAGAGAGAGGGGCTTGTCTGAGGCTTGTAGCTGGCAGTTTTCGGTCGCCTCTTGCCGCATAACTTATAGGCCAGAAACAATGCGCAGCCAAAAACTGAAATTTTCGTTGTAATGAAACTTGTTCGGTGCTGTTTTGTTGTCATCGTTGTTGCCGCTGCTGCCGCTGCCGCTGCCGCTGCATGTATCTTTTAGATAATCTTCATTTCTCGTTTGCGGCTAATGGCCTGGCACACTGGACTCGCACTCAAGGATATCTCCGCCGCCTGCCGGAGTCATGCTTTATGGCCACTATCTCGGGCTCTCGGGCTCATTCTTTACTCTACTATGCACTCGGAAAAATATATGAGTATTTTAGGGTGAGGGTTAAAAAAATATTTAAAGAGGACAATTCACAAAATTCACTTGTAATGGTATTGATCCCTCTTTTCAAAGTATTCACTGTTTAAATAAATGCCTTGGCATCACGTCTTTAATTTTCTTAGTGCACTCATCTTCTCACTATTCCCTGCTCCTTCCGCCGTATCTTTTTTTCCTTTTTGGCTCCTCCGTCTCTAAATGGGACACGTTGCGGTCTGTGTGTTGATGAGTGCGCCCCGGCTAAGTGAGGACCAGCAGCCAGCATCCAGCCAGCTTCCAGCTTCATCCTGGCCTGCATTTCGGGCCTGGACTTGCCTTTTTGCGGCTGCCAACACACACACACACATGTGCATATTTAGAGATACTCAAAATGAGATACAAAGATACATTTGGACTTCCTACCATTTTCGCTGCTTTGTTTGATGGGCGGCGCACACGACTCGCACTGAGAACGGGAACTGGCCAGCTTCCTGGGACCCAAAAAACCGAGACTGGGTCGTCGTCTTTTTGCCACTCTTAGGCTTGGCCGAAAGATGTGTGCCAGATTTTTGTGCGGCCCATTGAAATTTGAGATATTCACCCTGATATTAATACAAAAGGCCGGGGCCGGGGCCGGTCTGGTCTGGGCCTGCGAACCCAAGGAGCGGCCTCGCCCAAAGCCAGCGAAACGCAAAAACGCATCTCTTGGTCGCGTGGGCGTCTTCCCAAGATTGGTTTTATTTTTTTTTTTTTGCCCCGAGTTTGGAATGTTGTCGAAGCGACGAAGCCTGGCTCGTCTCATAATTTTCATGAATTAGCTGTGGCCCATAAAAGGCAAGACAATGCCCAGATTGTTTTCGTTTTGGCCAAGATGCAGTTTTTGTATTTTTAATGTCTATATAAGCGGATTTGTGGCCTGTTCAAACAGGGATAAATTGTGATTAGAGGAAGCTTTGTTTGGTTTGTTTAAGTTAGGGATTTAAGGAAGGATGGTTATGTATTTTTAATATAGTTTAAATGGGGAATTCAATGGCATTTTTAAATTTATTTATTTAAAGCAATTTAAAGGAATGCCTTAATTATATTTAGTGCCGTAAAAAAAGTTTAAGTCGCCATTATTATTGCAAATTCTTGAATTTCAAATGCTAAACTGAATTAAACACATTTTATTGGAGCCTTTTTTCATTACCAATTGTCTGACATATTTTAATGAAATTATTTAATGCAATTTAAAGGAATGCCTTGGGATATAATCAAAAATAGAGCTGAAAAAATGATTAATTTTCCATTATTTTTGCATATCATTTGTAGGAGGCACGTTACTGTTCTCTTTGGCGGTCGCAAACGAAGTGTTCTTTATTTCATTCTTCTTAACCTATTACATGTGTATTGGTGCGTCAGTTGCTGATCGTGCGAAAGGGACATACAGAGTAGTGTTCCTAAGCACGATCTTAATGTGTGAGTGAGATGTATATATTGTTCTTATAACTATAGTATAATTCAGCTATGTATGTACAATAAATGTGTGAGTGTATAGGGTAGTGTGACTGTTTGCTACAATCGGTTAGTGTGGCTGCTTGCTACAATCGGCCATCCTGACCGGAGAGCTCCTGATCTCTTAACGTTAACTTTGACTTTTGCTTATCCACGGACGCATATTTGCTACAGCCCAAACTCCTTTATAAGGAAGTCTGGACTGTTGGAAACCTTCAACATCCTCCAGAACGTATCTATCATTCCGCAAAACTTTCGTTATTCTATACGGACCTTTGAACTTAGGAATTAGTTTTTGAAATGCCTACGTGCGAGTCGAAATTCTTGATCATCACCAAATCTTCTTTTTCATATTTACAAGGATCTTTTCTTTTAGAGTCTGTTCGTAATTTATTGTATTCTTGCAACTTCTCGATGTTTTTACTAGCTTTATCTCTAATTTTTTCCAAATTTATCTCTTCGCTGTTTTTATTTACTTCTTCTAACCTTTCTTTCAAACTATCTATAACTCTGCCTTTTTGAGATACTCCGAACAAAACTTTACTTGGGTGCTGGTTAATTGATCTTTGCATTGTATTGTTTAAAGCGTATTCAACTGTTTCTAAAACTGTGTCCCAGTACAATCCTTTGTCTGGTTCCGTCAACTTAGCGATCATTGGACCTATGTTTCTATTTACCCTTTCTACCTGACCATTAGCCTGTGGGGATCCGGTAGCTATCTTAATGTGCTTTACTTCGCTTTCCTCCAAGAAGTCCTGAAATTCTTTAGAGGTAAAACACGTACCGCGGTCTGAAATGATACATTTCGGCCTACTGTAAGCCCTAAAGTAGTCCTTCAACGCTACTATTGCTTCCCTGGATTTCGTTGTTTTTGCCGGATAGAGTCTTACGAACTTTGTGAACGCGTCTATTATCACTAATACGTGTTTGTTCGATCTACTTTTATCAACAGGACCATAATGATCTATATGTACGACATCAAATGGAATATTAACTTTGGGAATATTATGAAGGAATCCCTCTTCCTTTCCAGACTTCTCAGAATATGCAATGCATTTTAGACAGTTGTTAATGTGTAACTTGCATTTATCTCTAACTTTAGGAAACCAGTAGCTTTTGAAATAACTTCTACCATTTTGTCTATGCCAACGTGTCCTAACTGATCATGATAATTAAACAAAACATGGCTTTCCATTTCACTTGGTACGTAAAACAAGAGAGCTTCTTTATCTTTCTTTCGATAAACTATTCCATTACGCATTTCAAAATCTTTGAGCTCTGTCCGTTGAAGCTGCTCAGCTATAGCTTTGATCTTTTCGTCTCTACTTTGACAAATAATTAAATTTTCCTCAAATGAGTTAGAATCAATTGTCAGTATGTGTGTGTTTCTACTAAGTGCATCCACGTGCTGCATGCGCTTACCGGCTCTATGTTCTAAAACATAATCGTAATCTTGCAGAAAAAGCGCCCATCTGGCTATCCTTGGGCTTAATTCTTTCTTGTTTAATGCTAGGGTAAAAGCGCTACAATCTGTGACTATTTTGAACTCTATTCCTTGAAGGTAGATCCTGAAACGTTGCAAGGAGTAAATCACCGCAAGTGTTTCTAATTCGAAACTGATATTTCGCTTCAACATCGGTCGTTCGTTTGGAAAAGTAAAATACTGGATGAAACTTATTGTCTTTCTTTTTCTGCATAAGAATTGAACCAAACCCTAAAGCACTAGCGTCACAGTGTAGTTCCGTTGGATCTGTCGGACTGTACAATGCCAAAATTGGGGCTTCTAAAAGATTTGTTTTTAATGTTTCAAAACATTCTAACTCTGTCGCACCGAAATCAAATTTTCTATCTTTTCGTATAAGATCGTATAACGGTTTTGCTTTCGTCGAGAAATCTTTAACGAATCTTCTAAAATATGAACACAATCCAAGAAAGCTCTGAACTTCATGCGTTTTAGTTGGCACCGGAAAATCTTTAACTGCTTGCATACCCTTTGAATCTGGTCTAATACCATCTCCTGATATAATGTATCCTAAATACTTTACTTCACTTTGAAGGAATTCACATTTGTCTATTCTTAGCTCCAGCTTGTTATCTACTAATCGCTTAAACACTTCTGTTAATATTTCTAAATGACTCTTACTATCTTTTGTTGCTATCAAAATATCGTCCATGTAAATGAGAACTTTGTCCTCTCTAACCAAATCAGCAAAAATTCTATTTACAAATCTTTGAAAGACTGCGGGGGCGTTTCTTAGCCCGAACGGCATTCTAAGCCATTCGTATTGTCCCATTGGCGTAGTGAACGCGGTGTATTTGACCGAATCCTCATGCATGTGCACATGAAAGAATCCGTTTCTAAGATCTAGCTTCGTAAAAAGGACTTTTTCAGAAAGTTTATCAATTAGATCGTCTATGAGGGGTGGGGTAGTTGTCTTTTAGCATATTTTTGTTAAGTGTGCGATAGTCAACGCACATTCTTAACTCTCCTGACTTTTTCTTAACTAGAACAATTGGTGATGCATATTCGGACTCGCTTGCACGTATAATACCATCTTTTATATAATCGTCTAACAAATCTTGAACTTGGCTTTTCTCCGCAAACGATAGACGTCTCGGAGGGTAATTGAATGGTTTAGTCTTTTCAAAATTAAGTTTCATTTCCCATTTTATTGATGGGAGTACTGGACGTTTCGCTTTTACATAAAATTTTTCAAAAATATTTATCATTCTGTTTCTTAAATTCGCATCGCACTTTTCGTTTATGTTTAGCTGGCTGCATTCAGTTGTCTCGGGATACTCTATTAATAACATTTCTGATTCAAAGCTTTTATCATATCGACTATTCATTTTGCTTTCATTTTCGTGACTTTGTTCATCATAATGTGACTTTACTGTATTTTGTATCGACTTGACATTATTTGTATCCTTAAATTTGTTATCATTACTATTATTATTTAGACAATCATTTTCTAAATTTCTATAAATTGAACGATCATTTTTTGATTTTTTTTCAGTTAAACGATCATTTTCGGAAAAACTACCATTTGAACAACAATTTTCCGCAAATCTATCATTTGAACGATAATTTTTCGCATATCTATCATTTGAACAATCATTTTTCGCATATCTATCATTTGAACAATAATTTTTCGCATATCTATCATTTGAACTATCATTTTCAGCATAACTATCATTTGAACTATCATTTTCAGCATAACTATCATTTGAACTATCATTTTCAGCACAGTTATCATTTGAACTATCATTTTCAGCATAACTATCATTTGAACTATCATTTTCAGCATAACTATCATTTGAACTATCATTTTCAGCATAACTATCATTTGAACTATCATTTTCTCTCACAATCTTAAAGTTACAAATGCTCATAAAATCTCGTCCCAAAACTGTTCCATATGCCATCGATTTGTTTGCCACAATTAGTAACTCAAAATTAAACATTTCTTTATTGATAATAACGAAACATGATATTTTTCCGATTATATCTAAGGGGCTACCATTTAAGCCAACGTAATTTGTGAGAATCTTTTCATTTGACTTGATATTTTGCTTCTCAAGTATGTTTTCCACGTATGACATCTTAATGAAACTAATTGGACTCCCAGAATCGATTAGGCATTCTAAAACAAACATTGATCAGGTTCTGAACCAAAGTAAATCTTAAACGGTCTTACATATTCATTGCTGGGCACGAACTTCTTCTCAGTGCAGTGGTGAACCTGGTGATCCATACTGCCACATGCGTAGCAGGCTCCGTGCTCACGCTTGGGTTTGCGGCAGTCAGCAGCGAAATGTCCGATGGAGTTGCAGTTGAAGCACCTTTGAGGGCCGAAGTAGGTCCAATCCCGGCCGGAACTTTGGCCCGTCCTGATGAAGACAGTGGTGGCTTACGTAGCAACTTGCAAACGCCTGCAACAGCTGTGCAGACGAGTTAAAGCAGTGCATGTGTGCTTGTTGTCGTAGAAGAGTGTCGGGAATCCCTCTATGATGCTGTCGATTAGCTCTTCGTCGTCCATTTGGATATGTGTGGCTAGCAGTGTTTTTCCTTGAAGTATGTGGAAAATCTTCGGACGGATTCCACTTGCGCGCTTGAAATTTGCGTCGAGACATTATCTTGCTCTCCTTACTATTAAAAGCCTCATCAATCTGACGTAGTAGTTCATGAATCGGCAAAGTCAGCAAACTTTCGGATGAGTGCAACCAAACTTGAGCGCGGTCCTTTAGTTTTGACATCACTAGCATGCGGATCACGTCATCGCTCAGCTTGTACATTTTCGTGATGGCATTAAGTTGTGCGATCCATGTGCTGACGGGAAGTTTGTTGTTAGCAGCGCCGTCGTATGTTGGGAGCATTTCTCTGGCCATGGCCAGCAAAGAGTTTTGTTTACTGGTGTCCCCTCCGATCTGGCATCTCCGCCAGCGACGTTCCGATCTGGTGTGGAGACATTGTTCTGGCTCGGTGTGGCATCACTGTTCTGACGCCGAGCAAATTCCATTCTCAGAATCTCGTTTTCCAATTGGACTAGCTCTAGCTGACGCTTTAGGGCATCCAACTGAATCGAAACTTCGGGAAGATTTACCTCGTTTGCTGGTTCCCGATTGTGTTGGTTGTTGAGCTCCGAAGGCATGGCGTTATCGTGAACATGCACGTTTATTTCAGCTATTGGGGAAGCCGCTCTGGCCTCATGTTCGATCGTGTCGCTTACGGTTGCAATGATGTTGTCCGGCGCCGCTGCTCCGGCGTCGCCGTGCTCCAGACCGCTATTACCAGCGTCATCTTCTGATTCCGCCATCGCCGGGCAAACTCCACGTGCTTCGGGGGGCACCCCATTGAGTCTCGCCGCAAGCGTTGCCTTATTTCCACTTTTCTGCATGTTGAGCCTTCCCAACCAATTGCGTAGTTCCGCCACGGTGTAATCGTCTGCACCGATGGTTTCCATTCTTTGTTGTTTGTAACAGCACTGTTTATTTTTATACTGTTTTATTTACTTTGTAGGTTGAGTGTCTGAGAAAAAAAATTATTCTCAGTTATCCCACTTCTGAAATTGTAGGAGGCACGTTACTGTTCTCTTTGGCGGTCGCAAACGAAGTGTTCTTTATTTCATTCTTCTTAACCTATTACATGTGTATTGGTGCGTCAGTTGCTGATCGTGCGAAAGGGACATACAGAGTAGTGTTCCTAAGCACGATCTTAATGTGTGAGTGAGATGTATATATTGTTCTTATAACTATAGTATAATTCAGCTATGTATGTACAATAAATGTGTGAGTGTTTAGGGTAGTGTGACTGTTTGCTACAATCGGTTAGTGTGGCTGCTTGCTACACATTTAAACCCAAATCCTAAACATATTTAATCAAATTAAACACATATTATTAGAACTTTTACTCTCCCTTTTTACCCATGTCATCTCTAGTCTAGACGCAGTTGTCAGTTGGTGGGCGCGGCCTGCAATTAACAGATTTATCAAATGCAGTACTTTAGTCGGGGCATTAACATTCAATTCCATTACCTGTCGTGCATTAAAAATGTATTTAATTAAAATTTAAATGTGCGACTGCCACAAATTAAATAAACAATTTTTAATTGAGCCGGGCGCACAAAAAGTTTAAGCAAATATCACAACAAAAATGCGTGGAACAATGCGCGCCGGCCATTGTGGGGCATATAATAAATATGCAAGCGAACACACTACATTGGCCTGCTTTTTCATTTTCTGTCAATAAACCAATTACAACAAGAACAGCAATTGGGGCAGACGGAGAGAGAGATGAATATATTCAGCAACAATGGTAATAACATGCCCCGACATGCGTGCAGCGAAATGCAATTAAAAAATATGTTTTTTAATTGGACTCCACCTTTCACCCACCTGCCGTGACATTAATTTGTGTGTTAGTCCAACACACAAGCCGAAAACCCAAAACACGAACAATTGCATTTGCGAAATCCGAGACTCGCCGAAAAAATTCCAATACCCTGCCTCCGTCCGATTCGGACTTCTCAACAGTTCTTTAGCCTTTTTGTGGAGCGAAAGTTTCTTGGGTAATTTGAGACGAGGATTTATCATATTCATACCGAAGGAAAAAATCATGGGGGGCCCGGTGTCATTGCCATTGTCACATCGCCTTGTCTGGCGCCTTTTAAATCAAAAGTAAAGCCAAAGAGTAAAGCCAAAAATGAAGACAAATTTTTGAAAGTAAAGGAAATTGATGAGTCTCGGAGTTTGGAGAAAGAGAGAGAGAGAGTATTGCCTTTTTCCCTTTACCTTTCCACTGTCCCGGACTGAAAATATTAATATTAAATATGGCCAAGTTTGTGGGGTAAGTCTTCGTTTTTGAGGGTTGCATTTAAATTAGGTTTGAAAAATGCTGAGATGGCAAAGACTTGGCAGCTGAAATTTCCATGTTTTAAGGGATGAATAAGCGAGAAGAAAAAGTTTCTAAAGTTATAAGGCGGAAAGCTATTTTTAATAGATTTTTAAAGAAATGCGAGTTTTTTGAAAGCTAAAATAAGAGAGTAAGTTTGGGATAACTTTATGTTTTCTTGGGCAATGTTTTCGTAAATAAATTTAAAAGTTTTGACTGAGCATTTTCATTTTAAATACTTTAATAAATATAAACGGAATCTTACTGAACTTCGGTTTAGATTAGGTTTAGTTGAAATACATAAAATAATATATTTCAGAGAAAAACTGCCAGTGTTTTCTAAAGCCTTCTTAAATTGTGTAGCTTTTGGTTTTAAGTTAAGTTATACCTTTAAATAAATTCCCCTAGGAAGGAATTACCTCAAAAATAGTTTAATAAATAAATAAATAGTCATAAACAAATAGAAAACAAATCTGTACTCTTTCCCTCACCCCTTAAATTCCCATTAAGATGACTTGGCCCCATGGAAATTGGTATCCAGCATTCAGCAATCATCTTTACAATCTTGCGGACAGATTGGGTTGAATTCAGCAACCACTCGACACCAGCAAATGGGTCCCAGAAAAATGTGATTTTAAATCCAGTTGGAAACTCTGGACTTGATTAGCATCCAACTGGCCGCAGGCGAATGCTGGATGCCTTGGCCATAAACTACGAGTATTTTGGGCCTGTGCTGTGCTGGGAGATGGCCAACCCAAGGCAAAGTCATCTTCATCGGCGGCCCCATTTCACTTTGACCCTTTTGGCCTCGGTCTCCCGCTCCCGCTCCTCTAGCCTCTCCCTCCTCTGGCTTCTCCTCACTTGTCGCTTCCACTTTTGGCCTGACGCAGAGCTCCCATCATGGCCAAACATTCAAACATTACCAAACATTACAATCCCCAGCAGCAGCTGGAGGAGGAGGAGGAGGAGGCTTGGTGGAGCGACGGGAGCAGCGTCATTCATTCGGCATGCAAATGCGCAGATCGAACTGATAACATCATGCCATATACGTCGAGTCCACAAGCGACGGGGATTCGGATTCCGAAGGGGGCGGCATATTCGCGCATAGTTTTGCCTTTTTTTTCCAGCATTTTTAATGGGTATTTGGAGAGCATAGCGGGTATACTAGGCTTTAGGGTCTGTATGATTGTTGCAAATTGGATGCGAGGTGCTTGCAACAGTTAAACCAATTTATTTGGCTTAAAAACGTGACGTGATGGATCCTTTTTGCGGTATATATTCGTGTTCAGTTTGTTTACTTCAAATAATTCTTGAATGTTATTAATAAATCTCTGCCTTTTTACTTTAAGCTCCTAAAATATAAGAAAATAATTGTTGATTTGTTGATTTTTATTAATGACTTACTGGTAATGAGGCATTATATACAATTTAGTTCCTAGCTCTGAAACTCCCAATTATCAATTAATTAATTGGTTGGCTGCCACTTAACCGCTTTTCTTTCATTAATTGTTAGCTGTGAAAACTGTAAGTTGTGGACTAGCAATTAATTAAATAATTTATCGTTGGAAGTTTCATTAATTAATTAATTGTTAGGTTTGAAACTCATAAGCCAATCATTATTAATTATTAGCAGCAAAATTTGTCACTAGATAGTGTTCAGCTATATTATATAGAAAGTAATTTAAGGCAAGAGTTGTTTTTTAATACAAAATGAATTTATATTGATTAAAGAAAGTATTATTGGTATTTTGAAGTAAAAGAACTAAGAAATAAATATATTTTAATACAAAATGTAATAGAATTTTGTCTCTATTAGATCTCTTGATATATAGTTTTTAATTTTAAACCATTTATAGGACTTGTATACTATTAAATAAAGGTGACTATCTGTAATTAAATATTACGTAGTTTAACCAAAATAAACAACAAATAAATTTATTAAATTTTGGTGCACCAAGTTATAATCAACCTTTTACTAACTTTCTATATTCTCTTAGCATCGTAAACTAAATCAATTCAATAAATAAACCCCTTGTAAGCTCCCTTAATGGATATTCCTTGGTCTAAACCCACTTTCCCGCCTCTGTTCATTTCTCCATTTGGTGTGCAAATAACACACGGACGCGATGGCCGGGCTTTCGCGCCCAGTCAGAAGCGGCAACAATGTGGTAGACAAACTTTTGGCAGAACACAGATAGTTTCGCAAATTAAATTGCGCCGACAGCGTGGGGGCAAAGTCAGAGGAGGCGCAAGCGGAGGGAGGTCCCAGACAGAATGAGGTCATCATCACGACGACGACGACGACTACGACGAGGACGACGACGATGGCGGCGGTTCAAAACCCGAAAAAGCCAATAGGCCAAAAAAAGGCAGTCACAAAAAAAAAAAGAACACCCAGAATAGTGGCAACATGGAGGCATCAAAAACAGCAGCAGCAGCGGCAGCAACAACAGTTGTGGATGTGTGGCAAATGCAACACTTTCGCTAACAACCCGCCAACCAACTAACTTCGCCGGCTGTAATGTATTGTTGTCCGCCTACCCCAAAGTCACCCAGCCGCCAAAAAAAAATGAAACCTAGAAGGTGGGAGGTCGAAGGTGGCGCCACCGCTAAGTGCAACTTTTGACTTTTGCCGGCCAACGCGCAACGTGCAACGTGCAACATGCGTGCATGTAACACATCACGTGTGCGGAAAGCCCAATGCAACCCCAACTGCACTGAGAGAAAGTCGAGGGTTACGAATAGAGACAAGTAAGAAAGCCACACGCAAAATTACCTCAGAGGCGCATCTTCCCAAGACTCACCGAACGATTACTTTAATCGACTTTAATAATAAAACGTTAAAAACTAAGAATAAAAAAAATATACAAAAAGTTACATTTTAATCGGCCCAGTTTCAAACCAAGGTTCGAGACTTGAGTAACCATCCAAGCGTGATGGAGATACTAAGCTGCCCTTCTCTGCGCTTCTCATTTTGTGTACCTAAGTGCCTGCCCTGCGCTTCTCATACTGTGTACCCAAGTGCCCTTCTCTGCGCTTCTCATAGTGTGTACCTTAGTGCCCTTCTCGTGCCCTTCTCTGTGCTTTTCATAGTGTGTACCTTAGTGCCCTTCTCTGCGCTTCTCATATTATGTACTTAAGTGCGCTTCTCGAAAATGTCTTAAACCTTGTCTGTAATGAAAAATATTCAGATCTTCTAGTTAAATCAGTTTTTCTTACTTAAAGCTCAGGTTACTTAGTTGTAACATGTAAAGCCTAATCTTAAAAAAATAACTGAGCATAATTTATGAATAAGTCACAAATTCATTCCATACATATTTACTTTTTGTCGAGTTTAAGCATTATGTGAATATATATACCCTTTCTTCTCTATGTGTACTACCCGCTATATTAAACCCCTTTCGCGAGACGCATAAAGTTTTGGTTATAAAAATGTTAACAACGCTGTCAACGACATGTCGACGAGGTCGACGTGCATCAGCGATGGCAACAACACAGCAGCGACGACTCGGAGCTAGGAGCACAGCCGCAACACTAAGGAACACACCAGAGGCTACACCAAGAACAACCACCGATCGCAGGCAAAGTAATAAAGTCTCGAGTAAGTTGCTATGCAAACTCACACTCTCACACACTTATTCGCACATGTGAAAGCCGAAAGCCACTCCCACAAAAACCCACACACCGTCTTCCCCCGTGCCCCCGCACATCCACGTGCTTCTATAAAATTCGCATTTTTATGGCAAGTTTTCGGAAAATGAATTTTTGATCAACTGCAGCAAAGTTCAAACGAACTCACACACTCCTGTCTGTATGTATGCACACAAGGCAGCAACGTCATCTTCATCTTTTCTCGACCGAATTCCAAATTCCGACTGCCGACTGGAGGAGAGTCATGGAAAAAATTAGTAATAGATGGAAGGAGGATTTGAACAAGTCTGAAAACCCTCATGTAAGGTTTGGGGTTTCCTTAAAAAAAAAAATGGGGATGAAAACGTAAGACAAAGGAAGTCATTGGGGATGGCAGACAAACAGGGAAAGATATTTAAAAGAGAAGAAAGAAAATTGGTATTGGGAAGTATTTTTCAAGATTTTATTTTGGGAGGACTTGGGAGAACATTTTGAAAATAATTAAGTACTTTTAAAAGTACGTTGGAAGGAAGCTTAAAAATTTCAATAAAGAACGTTTAGTCATACAATGTTTACAAGGAATACCCCTTCTTAAATTATTTTTTATAGGGATTTTAACAATTCCTGCTATTTTTACTTCTTAATAAATAAAACATTCGCGAAATCCTTAGTTCTTGCCATCTAAGCAATGCATAGACCCTACATAACCCCCATAAACCCATTCTCTACTGCTTTCTTTGATCTCCTCCTTCCGCTTTTCACACTTGCTGCGCATCCTTTTACCCATCCTTTGGCCAATTAACCATCCTCACTTCTCGCTGCCCCCAAAGAACACCCACTAACATTTCCCCATTGGCTTATAAACTATATTTCCGCCACACATCCACATATGCACAGTGAAAAACGGGGGGTGGAGAAGGAGGTCAAAGGGAAGGAAGAAGTGAGAGTGCAAAGAAGCCACTGCCAGACCTCCGAAGCATTTGCCATTATCAAAGCAAAAAGGCGCCGCACCACTCTGACCTCTGGACCTGAAACCTCCCCCCATCTTACACCCTTTTTCGCAGTGATACTTTTTGCACTGAAAGAATTTTTTTCGAATTTACAAAATAAAAGGTTGCTTTTATTGATCAACTCTTTAGCTATTTTTATATTACCAACTTGGTTTAAATTAACACACTTATCAGTTAATAAAGTTCCTTAATTTCTTTATTTTATATAAAATTATAAATACTTTTTACAGAAAATAATATTAGGTCCACTTATACTAAGATTGGATTTCTAGAGAATTAATTTTGCTAAAGAGTGTTGATCCATTTATATGCTATTCCTTTTATTTTATGTTCTCTAATCATTGATCTATCAATAGCTCCATACTTTTACCTATTAATATATCTTGCAATCTAATTTAGAATCATAATTTCTTTTTGTGCATACCTCAAACTCATTTTGGTCGGTGGTTACTTTAGCCATTTGCCTTACGGCAGCTTACAGATGTTGTTGCTGTCGTTGATGTTGCTGCTGCTACTGGTGTTGCTGCTGTTGTTGCTGCTGCCGCTTTTGCTGCTACTGATGTTGCTGCTGTTGGTAGTAGTTGCCACTGTTTTTGAGCTTGATGCGGTCCTGCAGCAACTTCGACAAGGACAAACGTCAGAGAGCCAGTCCATCAACTTTGCTTTCTATTACACTTACACATGCCACACACGCACACCCAGCTATGCACACACACACCCTGTCGTCGGGGCGCACACACTGAGACAATTGTCGCCCTCGGTGACCCCAAGTGACGCACAAAAAAATGGAGCGTCAAAAAAATGATTCTAAAGAATTTTCGAGCAAAACCAAACTTTGTATACTCTTTGGGTTTTTAGATTCAAGCTTGGATTATTATTTTCTTAACTGAAACTAATAATAAGATAAATATTGCATATGATTTTTTTTAACTATATAAATATATATTTTTAATAGGCTTTTATGTTAAGGATTCTTCATAAATTATTAAGATTATTATTATCATAAAAGCATGCTCTATCTATCAACCATTTTAGAAAATATTGATTGTAAGGATATTAATGACTTAAATTCTTAACAAAATTATTAACGAACTTCTCACAGTTTATAATTCAATTTAAAAATTCTATTAAACTGATTATTAAGATTGTTTTAAAGTTGTATTTCCCTAGAGTGCTCTGCTGATCGTTTCCCAAAAATAGTTGACCCTTTTGTAAACACATCCTCCTTGTGTCAATTCGCTGATTGCAGATATCCTCCTGAAGTTATAGTACCCACTATCAGCGTATAAACCCAATGTCGAAACGTTGTAAATTCATAAAATTTGCTGTTTGATGCGTTTTCAAGTAAATTGAGTTCCAACCCTCGAACGAAGTGGAATGAAATAAAAACCGCACAGACACTGAAAAGGGAGACAACCCCCCAGTGGAGAGACGAGACGGCGACGCCTGCCGCATGTTAAATGTCATTTTTATGGCGCTTTGATTATATTTTCTATTATCGAAGACATTTCGGGCTCCACACGAAGGAAGCCGCCCCTCAAAGTGAATGAGAAAAAGCATCCCTTGCTCACATGCTCGGCGAGAAGAGCTTTGCCCTAAGCTCTCGGAAATTGCTGCTGGTGGGGCACAGCAAAGAAAGAGAGAAGGAGAGTCTGAAATCAAATTAAATTCAATAATATAATCATAATAATAATCATAATCAATGCTAAATTATGTGGACCAGCCAACACGGCGTATGCATAATTTTGCACAGGCCAAGGGAATGATGCGAATCCCGCTCTGTCTTTCTGTCCCTCTCAACGTAATCGCTTTGACTGATATGATGGACGGATTGATGTGCTCCACATACCCATGCACGGATATACACACGTACGTACGTGGCACAGAACCATCAAATTTTTGCATAACAAATCAATGTGAAATATTAAAATGCATTTGCCGCACAACAAGACAACGAGAGCAGCAATAAATAACTAAAATTCATGTTTAAATTTCGACAGGGAAGCGGGAATGGGGCGGCAGCGGAAATATTTGCATTTGAGTCGCAAGGAGGCGGCGGAAGGACAGCAACACTCCAAGGCAAATGCAAATGCAAATGTTTCTGGCATAATCAACACACATTTAGTGCAGGCGAAGAGAACAATCTGATAAATAATTATCAAGGTTGCGTGAAATATTGAAAAACTGTATATGAAATATAAATTGCATTAAATATTTTAATTTAAAATATCTAAACTAATCGATAAAAACCTATTGGCTTAAACCAATCGAAAATATCGTTAAAAAGTCGATACAACATTTAAATCTATTTAAGATTGACTTCTAGATCAAAAACCCCAAATTATCTTTCGATAAATGGATCCAATATTGCAGATAGAATTTTCTCATCGAACGTTATCGAATCGATAGTTATATATCGACATTCTAGCCATTCCTAATACCAACTGAAATATGCGTATTTTATTTGCTTGCCATTTTGTTGGTCGGCCTCCTGTATTAATTATGACTTTGGCCAGCAATTCTCTCTTTCTCTCTCGCTCGATGTCTTTGGTCAATTTTCATTTTCCCTGCAGCTTACTTATCAATGTTTCAGGCCGAGATTTTGGTATTTCCGAACTGAAACGCCTCCGGGCTATCGGGGTCCAAGGATTGACCATGCCGTTAATCTGGAAAACATCATCAAATATGAAAGGCTCTAAGCTCTTAAACACACACTCTCACCGATTGAAGTCCAGAGGCGTGTGTGTGCCAATATATGCAGTTGTGTAAACTTGACTTTTGTTTGTTGTTCTACGCACATCATTGAAATTATAATATTTAAATAGTTTAGCATACCTTCATTAAATTTAATTACAATATTTACTAGATTTATTTATTGGAAAATATTGATGCAAACTCATCGTAAATTCTAAATTCCAAGAGGACTGGAATTTTAATAAATCAAAATTCGCCTGCAACTAAAACTTAAAGCAAAACAAATAAAATATTTTATGGGAGCTTTAAATTGGATTGCAAGAAAAGTTAAAATGAAATTCATACTTTTCAAAATTAAATAAATTCCATGACGAATTTCTGAAACCAAAAAAGAACCCAACCGAAAACAGAATTAAATCACTAAAATTCATTTCAATATCTCCGCCCAGCACACAACAAACAGAACAACAAAAACAAAAATTTAATCTGCACTTTTCACAAGGATTACAAATGCAATTCATTTGCTTGAATTTAAATCTGTTTGCTTTGTGACACTCTATCTATTTATAAAGGCCAGGGCCAAAAACAAACTAAACCAAAATAAATTTAAAATAGGTGAAAAATAAAAACAATAGAGAGTGCGTTGAATTTTTTCTAGTCCTGGGCTGTGATTGCGAAAAGACGTCAAGGCAAGCAATTTATCGAATTCCTCTAATTTATACACATATTGATTACGATGAAAGATTTTCCACTCTGAAAACACAGAGGGGGAGAGATAGAGTGAAAAAACAGCGAGATTGTGCCAGTGGAGAAAAACCAAAGCACTTTTCCAGCTAACCCAATCACTGGAGCAATAAATCTTGCACACACTCAGCACTCGAAATAAAAAACAAGAGGGAATTGTATGGCCAACATACTCGACTATGAGATACCCGGTACTAAAAGTCTGTTAAAGATAGATTTGTTTTAGAAACAATTTTAATACTATATTATAAGATCAATACTGCTAATAAACCAAGGCTAAGATATGTATATAAGATATACCATATATAAAACCTTCATTAAAAATCAATATACCCAAGCACCCCCTACAAGTATCGGTTAAAAAAAAAAGCATACACAATGATAGATACATAAAAACCCAGAAGATTTTCGCTTATGTGCACTTCCAGAGGATTCGGCATTCCGTGGGTGGCCTTTTTTGGCCAGCAGGAGGAGAAGGAGAACGCAGAAGGTCTCTCAAGTGACGGGAATAATCCGCTTGGCGCTTAAATGCAAACAAGTGTAGTTCTGTGTATGTAAATACTAATAGATGATTATGTAGTTGAGCAAACACCAACAAACAAACAACGGCGACGGGCAACAACATCGGTCACACATAGTTACATGTACACAAAGTGCACTCAACCGGGGGAAAGCTCCATTTGTTGTTTAGTTGTTGGCTTGTCGGGTGGATTTGTTGCCTTGAGGTCATTATATCGAAAACAGCAGTTGCCCAAAATGTTCCCAAAAGCTTTTGTATGACAATTCCACCCGGAGGAGGCGGTGGCAGGGCGGGGTGCAGTTGGGTCTGGTGCATTACATGCTTCAATTACAACCAGAGGAGAGGCAGGAGCAGGAGCAGGAGTAGAAGCAGCAGCAGGGATTGTTCCGAAACTCGAATGTGAAACATGGAAAAAGTAAAATAAAACATGGAAATAAATGTCATTGACTAAATGACAAATAACTTGACAGTTTTCGTTTTTCTCACACAATTTATAGCTATAGATTGTGGGTGTAAATATCACTGGGGGAAAAAAAATATCTCACTGCTCTCCAGGAAGCTATAAATATTTAGAATTAACAGGAAAAACAAATAAATAAATTCTAGCCAATATTTGGCTTACAAAAATAATGATTTCCTTTGGCAATATTTTATGAAAAAATATATATTTGTAAATAAGTTGAAGTATGATATTATTTCGTTAAAGAATATATTTAAAATAAATGGTAAACATTTTTCTTGCTAAGCCTTTAGTAAATATATTTAATGTCTAGGTATTATTTTTCTCAGTGCCTGGAAACCTTTTCTTTTTTTGCTCTTTCTGCTTTTGGCTAACAAGCTTGTAATCTAAGCCAGGCTTTAATGACGGGAAATGTTTCCAAAAAAATGTTTGCACTATTGCTCGTTCAACTGTGTGTGTGGGTGCGTTTGTGTTTCAATTGTATCTGCGTGCAAAGCACAAAGCATTTGTGATTTTAATGCATTTCAAAATCATGCCACCGCCACACACAACACACACTTGCATACACAAAATCACAAAGCTGTCAAAGACAAAATTACAAAATGCTAAACTCCCAAAAACGAAAATTTGGGTGGCCAGGGGGAAACTGGGGGCAAAAGAAGCAAAGAGAGAAATTTCAAAAGCGACAACTCAAAGCCCTCGAAAGTTGTTGACTCTTTTTGGGGGGCGCAGCAAACAATACAAATGCAAAAGAGTTGTGGCATTCATTGTGCCAGGGGTTATTGAGTGGTGATTGACCTGCCCCTGCCCCAACTCGAAGCCTGAAAATTCGGGCGAAAAGTTCTTGGGAAAGCCCCGGCGACGCTGGGAAGTATGCTACAGTTTTCGGGTCATGCGGGCGCTCAAAATTTCAATTTTGCAAAAATATATAAGAAAGCTAAAGTGAAAAGCACAAGCACTAAGTAGGGCATAGAATAAGTTAATGCTCTACTTTAACTTATAGAAATAAATTTGGAATTAAGCCTATTGATTTAATAAAATATTCTGTCATTAAAAAGGCTATTTACTCAAATTAAAACATTAGTTTTGTAATGATTCTAAAGCTATAGTTAAAAGTATTTATTTTAATAAATAAGGATTTGTGAATTTTTTTTTTAAGATTCTGAGGCCCAGATGTTAATAAATAATAAGAATTTTGGAATCTTAGAGCTTTAATAAAATATATAAAATAAATATTTAAACCTATCTATCTCCATTTATTTTCAATTTGAACTTAAATTAAGGTCCTTGCCTGCCAATAATTTCCTTGGCCCAGATTGACCACAAATTCAATTATATTTATAATGCTTGTGATGCTGATACATATTTCTCTGCTCCCCTGGTGCTATGTTTTAAATTCATTATACCCCTTTGAAAATGTGAGGCACTCGAGAAGGGTCAACAGAATTGAGAAATTAAATTCGAGTCCAGACGGAGATCAACTGGAGGCGCCTGAACCGCTCGATATTGATAACGCCACTTCTTTGGCTTGTCGATGGCAGGCATCCTCGTCATCGGAGCCCGCCCACTTTTCCCATTTTCACAGCCTCCTGGCAGAACGAGCAACTTCATCGGTGTCTGGCCGGAGATGCCACAAAAGGTTATCTCCGTGTCAATTTATATTTGTTCGACGAGCCATTATATTTATTGTTAATGTCCCTGGTCGGGTGTGTGTGTATGCCTTCACATGTGTGTTTTGTGGAGTAGTTTGCATGCTTTCATATGAATAACAAATACGTTTTGGTAATCGTAAACGCCGCTGTTGCTGCACTTTTGACCCCGAGCTGCTGCTACTGCTTCTGCTCCTGCTGTTTGAGTCATAAAAAATTATTTTTCTATCCATGTCGAAGTGTGTTTACACTCAGGAAAATAGATAACAAGATTTTACAAAGAATTCTTATGTATTTCAATTTTAAATGAGTGAAGAAATATATTTTCTAATTAGATAATAAATAAAAACTATTTATTAGGTTAAAAAGGGGTAGAAATGGTTACAAATGTTGTTTTATTTATATTTTAAATTATTTACTTCAAGATTTAATCTCTAGATATATTTATCCCATATAATATTCTTCTAAATCTATTAATTTTGCTTTAGAGAAATATTTATTCCTGTGTAGCTGTCTCTGGTATCAGTTTTGCCGTCTGGGGCGTGAACAATTTTAGTACTTCAGTGACCCCTCCAATCGAGGGTCGAATTTCTCCAAAGTCTGGCCCTGGTAATCCATTTCATTTATATCAGCCTAGGATTAGTTTGGCTCTTTTCCAAGGCCAGACCCAGTTCGTTGATGTCGCTGGCCGGCCTCAGAGAGAGCCAGCAAGTGAGTATGCCTTAATTATTTGCATAACTCATAATGGATAAGGGCCGCGGGGCAAGGACACTCACCCAGAATTGATTGATGACTCGCAGGATCAAGGGTTTGGGGCCTGAAAGAGTTGAGCCCGGCGATTCAATCGGCTTGGGCGACAGTCATTAATGTGATGGGCATATTAATTTCAGGCAAATTAGCCCCAAACCAGCTGAAACGGCTGCGATTATAATGTGGGGCAAATTAATTATGTTAAAAACTCCTTTCGAAAGGTTTAATAATTTAGAAAACCGAAAACTGGCTGTGGTCATTAGACTTCTCACCTCAAAAAGTTGTCAACCGCAGAAGCCGCAAAGTTGCATAATTTCTATGTGGCAAGCAGAATGAAATATTTAAAAATAGAATGCAATTTATTGGCTAATTCAAATTGTTCTAAATTTATTTTTTAAATTGTTCTTTGTTGCGTTTATTTAATAAATATTTAATGTCATTGAACTGGGGTTTTATAGGCTTGAACTATCAATAATGCATTGTGAACTATTATTAGGAAGCAATTAGTTATTTCATGTATCACCCTTTTGTTCCAATTCTTCAGCAATTTTTCAGGGAACACAGCAAAGTTAAAGGGCTGCTTGTGCCTGAATAAGAGATGCTAATGCGAAAACTCAATTTCACTTGGACTCCAAATGCAGGCCTATGCCTACTCCACATCTCGGCTCCATCGTTGACCTAATGGGCATCCCATCTGCGGCTAGATTTCACTCATTCCTCCTCCCCCCGAACCCTTGTCGCGTTTTCCATTTTCCACCTGGAACCCGGAGAGCGGGCACAAAAGCCGCAACACAATGCCCCGAAATATCGAATTCAGTTTGCATTTTGGGCAATGCCACAGGCAGTAGCAGCTCAAGAACACGAGCGGGGAGGCCAGGAGGCAAGGAGGCTGGGGCGGGGATCGGAAAGGCAGCCGCATCACGAGGCAGCCAGACAATATTAATGATGCACATTGTCAAGAACTTTCACTGGCCTAGGCCACTTCCATTCGGAATGCGAATGGCACAAGGTCTGGTGCTGCTGCCACTGGCAGCGCGGGTCTATGACGATGACTCCATCGGTGACCCTGCTCCAAACACACCGCCTTCGCATTAAGAGTGCACTGTGACTTAAAAGATATTACCATGGGAATATTACTTGGTAAAGGATATCCTAGATCTGTTGTCCATATCGTGAATCTCTAAAAAAATAATAAAGAATTCAAAATCGTCATATTTTTATTATTATTGGTTTATTATAATTATATCTTGGAAAACCTAATTATAACTAAATTAAATTTACCTATTTATATTGCATTCTTATTGTATTTTCAATACTAAAATATTTGAATACTATTTACTTTCCTTTAATTTAAATATTTTCCACTAATATTAAAAAACTCCAAACTGTTCTCAATATTCAACTTGCATCCTCTTATAAAATCTTCCAGAGCATTTCCCGTTTCCTAATAAAACCTTTTTTTTCCAAGTGCAGTCTTTGCCCCTCCTCCCCCTCACTTGACCCGCTGCAGTGTGGCCAAACCACAATGACACGCGTCGCTTCAATTGAAACCTCGGGCACTCTGTGGAAGAGGCAGCCGAAGAAGAGGACCGTAGCGAAGCGGAGCTCAATTGAGACGCACTCTAATGGCAATAATTATGCGGCAGCAACAGCTCCACCACCAAAAAAAGAAGCCAAGAAGATTCAACAGAGACAGATGGCGGGCCAGTGGGAAAGAGAGAGAAAGACCCTAAGCCCCAAGTGCGATGGAAAGAGATGGATGGATGGCGGGGAGCTGGTAAGGAATCACCATTAAAAAAGACAAAAACGATGATTGAGTGTGCGTATTTTGGGTTTCAATGGTGACCCACAATTCGGCGGAGTGGGAGGAGGGGCGGAAAAGTGAAAAAGGGGGCGCAGTGAATAGGATCGAGGGGGATGAAGGGCAAAGGCACAGAAGCGGCATTTTCACCGCAAAGATGTCGAGAACAACGGATAATGCACTTCAAGTGCGGCTCATTGTGTCTGGCAGTTTGCCCTCCGCTTTCTTCCTGCCATCTAGCCATCTCTTTCGCCATGACTGCCTCCATCTCATTCGCACCCGCCATCAACTAGACTAAGTTCCAATTATTTGTGCGGTCGATGCTCAACGAGAGCGCCCTCCAATTGCAAATGTCGGGCTGTTAAAGCGGGACGGGAACGGGACAGGGAAGTGTGGGTGGAGTGCAGGATTACACGGTCAAAAAAATATATAATTAAAAAAATAAAGCTTAGTATTTAAAGCAGAAATAGTACATACATTATTTTTAAATCAACTGACAGCTATTGTTCTTAAAAAGAGCCAATATCTACCATCAATTTTCCATTTGCTGAATAAGTATCCGATTTTGAAAGAACACCGAACACCGGATTCAGATTTAAAGTCTTATAAATTTAAGCATTTTTAATCTCATTTTAATTAGTATAAAATACAAATTTATAACCCGGAAATATAATATATAAAGTTGAAAGGGGTTTTATCTCATAGAACTTATAATAAATGTATTTTTATTGATCGATTTTTATCCATTTTTATTCCTAAAACTTTCCTTATTTAACTTTATTTTAATTTAATCTAAATTCCCCCATTAAATCTAACTTCATACCAAGTTTTCTCAGTGCAAGAGTGCAAAGAAGAGGTGAGGGTTCAAAGGCGATTGCTTTAAAGTGGGCTTTACGGTGGGTGGGAGGCGGGCCTGCCGCTGCCACTAGTTGTTTTACAGGAAATGGTTTTTTTTTCTTCTAACTGCACTTTGCATTCATTCACCGCACCCCGCACTTTTCTTAACAATTTATTTGGTTGCTGTGATTTTCACATCGGTTGCTCCATTTCGTTGCTGTTGTTGTTGCGGTTTTGACTTATGTGGGCGCTTAATTGTTGTTAAGAAGTGAAAATCAGCAGCAGGAGCAGCAGCAGCGGCGGCGACGGAAAGCGAAATAAATCCCGTGGAAAGCCGTGGAAAATCGCCGGGGCTATGGGGACAAAGGGAGGCACGGTCGATTAATGTGACTACCGTCTTGACTTAATTTCATTTTCGTTGCATGCAGGGCACCGAGCTTTGGCGACCTAAAACCCAAAAAGCACAGAAAACAAAAATTGTGTATTGAGATTAAACAATTAAATTATATTTATTATATGGAAACATATTTATATTAATTGTGGCGAATATAATATATTATTGGTAACAATAGTGTCAATAAATTCTATTCGGAAGAATGATTTTTCTTATGTTTAATTATTCAAAAAAGATTCATTTGCTAATTAAAGAAACACTTATTTACACTTTATTAAATCTAAAATTAGGTAAGTTATTCAAAAATAAAAATTAAATTAAAAAGGAAAGCTTAAACATTTTATCAACTAACATCGATTGAAGAATATCCCATTTTTTCGGTGCAGAAACAGAGAAAAGCGGGCAAAATGCGAATTGCGGAAAAGCGCGCTCAAGGGGAAAGGAGGCAGAGAGCGGAGAGGTGACGCCAGGGAGCAGATGAGACGGATATGGGTTGCAGGGAAAGAAGGAGAGGGAATTCAGTGCGGCTCAGCCGCAATCATTTCGACGTTTTTGCATATTTTCATGCAGTTTTCCAGTTTGCCAAATTCCGCTGCAGGCGTAACAGTGGGAACAGTGGGACGAGTGCTTATATATAAATTAAAATTCCCACTTTTATTTTAAAGAGGAATATGGAATGGAATATAAATATGTTTTTTATTCGATTTTTTAGTAACTATTTATTAAGCTATAGTTATCTTTTCTTTATTTGCCACAAGAAGTCAATAAACCTAAAATCTCCAAATTAACTATGCTCCCCAAGGTGACAACCCTGTCAAAACGCAAAGTTTAAAATTGAAATTAATTAGGATTTTCAGTTCTTTTTTCCACCATTTATCATAGCTAAGCGCTGCCTAGTTAAAGGCACTTAACTGAGCCATCAATCACCCATCAATTTCCACTGTGCAGCGGTGCATCGTTTGCTATCATCAACGCCTACGAGGATGCCAAAAAAAAAAATGAGCACAAAAAAACTGCAGCGACTACAAAAGGAAAAGGGGGGAAATAAAAAAAGGCGGAAGGAGAAAGGGGCCGGAGAAAAGGGAAAGAGCGCGAGACTGGAACAAACTGCATTCATGGCATCCTCCGTGAACATCCAGTTGCTGTAGTTGTCGTCGTAGTCGCTGGCAGTTGGTAGTTATGCGCCGCTTAGTCACAGCTGTGCCGCTGACAGTCTGCCCCCATCCGCTCCCCCTCCCCCCCCCTCTCTTAACCCCTCACATCCTTAACCCGCCGCCCACCGTTTGCATATGCATACTTATACACATGGCATCCAGCAGTAGCTACAATAATGCACAAAGCAAAAACAATTTGGCCTTTGAAATATAACCTTTTAATATTTTATTATAGTTTTAGAAAATTTAAAGTTTTAGTTGGGAATTCAAGCGGTAATTGAGTCGAGGGAGCGGGCCCTTTGTGTGCACTTTGATCCGTTCTACACTTATATTCCCCAAAACATGCTCAAAATATAAAATATATTTTAAGTTAATTTCTCTCTTCGTTTCCCACATATTTTAAAATGATTTTATTTATCCCAGACCTATTTTTTTCCAGTGCAAAATTCAGCAAAAAGTGCGGCAAGGAAAAAAGTATTCACGCGCATATTTCTTAATCTTTTTCTTGTGCCGTCTTGGCAGCTCTCCTCTTCTGCCATCTTCCTCCTCCTGGCCCCTTTTCCGCCTTCCAAAACACCCCTTAAACCTGCACCTCCGCCCCCTTAAATTCATGTAGATGTCACGCGTTGCTGCTTCTTCAGCGTCGCAACTCTATTTGACATCGTTGCCTCTCCTTTTTTCTCTGTCTCGGAGCTCCACTTGATCTTTGACCCAATTTTTATTGCATTGTTAGGAAGCAAATGCAAAAACCTCCATCAGTTTGTACGCTCTGAGTTTTCTCTCGGTGTATTCAATTGACTTGATTTAATTCCGACCTCGTAGGAAGGAAAAAGATCACGATAGGAGATAGAGGTGCAAAGATCTATGTTTTTGATAAAATTACTAAGAAAAAAAGAATTGTTTCTAGGCCAGAAATCTATCAAATAAGAAATATTATATTTTATAATATAAAATACGCTTTTAAGTAATATAAAACCACAAAAAATTGTATTATCTTTAATTAAAATTAATATATTTGCTTGAAACTTAAAGATATGTCTTTTTCCCAATAGGAAGAGATTATTTAATCATTTTGATCAGTTCTACAATTGATGGCTTGGTTATTTTATATTATATTATTATTTTAAATAAATACTATAAACATATATATTTTTCACACTTTCTCGGACTAGAAAAAATGTTACCATTATTTTTTAAGTGGATTTACAGAAGCTTATATACTTTTTTGGCCTAGGTCCTAAAGCCAGCATGAAAAAGCCAAAGCTTCCCCTTATTTTGTGCTTGCAAAATGCTGTTGTTTCTGTTCTTATTGACATTCAGGCGCTGCTTTAATTAAGCGCATTAATGTCACTAACTTATGACTGGGAATACGTGTGTGTCTGTGTGGGAATGGCTAAGGGAACGGGTATCGGGAATTCAATAAGAACTTGACATAACTTTAAGCGTTTTGTTGATCTTTAGTCTTAAGCCTCGCCGATTCTTTTGCCGCGAAAAAAATCCTTTCTCTCGGGGTATGTTGAATTTTTCATGGTTTTGGTAATGAAAAAAAGAAAACAGTACGACGGTGAGTATCAAAAATGTATTTCTTGCCGAGCTCCAAATAAAGTGGGTCAGCATAGCAAATATCTAAAGGCCTTAGGCTGTTCGGAATGTAAAAGGTAAAATGTAGGATGAATTTTGCAAATAATTAAAATAAATTCATTTAAAAATAAAATATTGTTTCAATAATTTCTCAAGAGAAAAATTGATTATACGAACCCTTGCTCTATACTTTAAGCCAGTTAATAATAGTATTTAGATATTAAATTAATTTGAAGATATTTAAATAATTTAAAGTGCATTCCCCATTCGTTTTGCAGTAAACTTTGAGCTTAAGGTCTTTTTTTCATTGATGTCCCATGCAAATTTACGGCAATTGGCCGCTGCCGCTGACAGAACCGCCCTCCGCCCGCCCCTCCTTTTGCATTTACCGCCCCTTCCCTGGATGCCTGTATTGACAGTGTTGTCAACGCTCGTAATCTGCTTTTATTATGAATGCCGAAGATGCGCGCATTAAACGAAATCAAAAGCGCTGCACATTCTCCCTTTCTGTATTTCTGCATATAAAGTTGTTCGTCGTCGGTTGGAATTTGCACACCAGCACGCACACACATACAGTAGCCAGCGATGAATGCAGCTCGCAGATACACAACCTCACAGATGCGGATGCCATGGTGTTAACATTTCTATGCGGCGCTATCATCCAACACCTATGGCCGGTGCTGTGCTGTTAGCTTGGCTATTTTCTGGCATTTATTTTTATGTAGAATGCAATGGAAAATACAAGTTTTTTTTTTTATTTTTAAGAATTTATAACAATATACATACTAGGGCGAATCTTATTCGTTTATAAAGCAGACATTTTGTTAGTAGAAAAAATGTAAAGTATTCATAACTATAGTTAATTGCCCTTGAACTGAGTACAAAACCACATCTAATTAAGTACAAAAAGTTCTCGGTTGTTATTTGAGTATTTTTTACACTTAAAGTGCATTTTTACTTAAAAATTCTCTCTGTGTACCAATTACTTATAAAGTCTTCAAGAACTAAGGTTTTCTTGTTAATTTTACTTATATTGTAAGACCTTAAACTCTGGGATTAATAATGTAACATATTATTTTATATACTTAATTATTTGCTTCTGATGCCATTCACCTCACTGTCTGAGTTTCTTGCGATAAGATCTGGGTTCAACTCGGCACCCAACTTCAACCTACATATTCCTGGAAGCGATAGGAAAAAAATCTCCTCGGAACCATCTATAAAAGGCAGGAAAAAGTACAGCAAAGCTCGCCATTAATTCAAGACACTCAGCCATGGTGTTACTCAGAGTAATTGCTTCCCTACTTTTACTGGTAAATATTTATACGGAAGAAAAATAAAAAACGCGTAAAATACTCTTTATTCAAATTACAGATCCTCGTTCAGAGCTCTCCTCTGGAAAGGAAGAAGGCTGCCATATGCGAGTTCTTCCAAAATGTTGAAGCTTTCCAAGACGATCAGTGGACAGATACAGTGGATCTTCTAAAGACACTTCTGAGGCAAACAATTAGTGTTGCATCGCCTTATCCTGAATACACAAACCTGACGTCGTACATGCAGGAAAATCTTGATCGTGGAAAGTCCGTCACGCGATCCAGTAGTGTGGAAACAAAAATGCAATATTGGCAGACATTCTTCGAATTTTATGATACGCCGTTCTTAGATATAAATACCGCCAAAGGAAAACAGCTTCACAAGCCCTATGAGGAGTTTCAGCCCAACATAGTGAATGTGTGCTCAACTCTTTACAGGAAAGTTATGAAAGCAGCTGAGGACATGAAGAAAATAGTTGGAACGTCAGATAAGTCTGAACTACTCTCTATGCTTAATGAATATGAATCTAAAGGTCTTGGGGAAGAAACTGTAAAAATGGCATCCCGTATCCTGGCACTAAAGAATCAATATGAATGTGTTTAATTAAGCAGTTCGGAATATTTTAATTCAAACAATAAATTTATTATGCAGTTTTTAAATAAACAAACAAAAAATACAAGTTTTTTTAAATATTAAACTTCAAAAATAAAGTAAGCACCACAAGCTTAGAAACCGTACGTGCAAGTGATGTGTTTTAAGAGATTTTAGTTCAGATTGTTCTTTTCTCGACTGACAAATGTATGTATGTCATTTTTCTCCTTTTGGTTGCGAAAGGTTGTCAACACTGTTCCCAACCCGTGCTCCTGTCCATCCTCTCGTTTTCCATGCCCCTCGGCCAGCCGATCCAGGTGCGTTGCGGGCCGCCAAGTTTGTGAAATTTATGTTATTTGCGGTAGCCGTTTGCATAATTTGCGTGTTTGTATAAATGCATGTATACACGGGGATACACGCACACTCTCACTCACTTTCGTATATACATATAACATATATGGGTATGTAACCCTTAAAAAAATTTTGGGGACTTTATAAATCAAAGAATGACTTATAAAGTCGCCAAAATTTTATTAAGTCAAAGTTTTCCAAACAAAATATGGTTTAAATTTTAAAAAATCTGTGCGTATATATAAATAATTCCATAATTTTATTTAAATCAGATAATTATTTTTTCTTTCTAGTTCCTAAAAGAAGTAGCTAAATATTGACTTTTCATTATTTTCTTTATGTTTTTATAGACTTACTTAATATTTCTTTAAACTTATAATTTTAAGATTTATTTCTCTTAGTGTGAGTTCACGTGGGTGGCACACCTTTGGCCGCTGGGTGTTGCCATTTCATTTTCGTTTTCACGAAAAATGGTTAAAACTATGTTTGCTCTATATATACCCGAAAAAAACGCAAAAAAAATAAGAATAATACAAACAAAATGATCCGCAAAAACAGCAAAGGCTGAAAGAAACCAGAATATTTATCGCAGGGAAAACAATGAACAGTCAATTGAGAGAAAATTGCAGTGCACTTTTTTGCAACGAGGGCGAAAGGAGCTACACTTAAGATATCTATTTACTTTCTTCTTTTACTGGAAATAGGTAAAAAATAAAGAGAATTTAAGTGATACATTTAAGGAAATTTATATTATATTAAAAGCATGAAATTCTGCTTAAACCAATATAAATGAAAAAAGATTTAAACCAAAATCTCTGAGGACTCTTTTGAATAAAATAATAAGATTCACCTCTATGGCAATATCCTTAACTTATTTATACATCACTTGAAAAACATATCTTTGTTTTTAAATATGTTCTTTAAGTTTATATAATATTTGAAAGTATATTAAATTTCAGCTTTACACCAAGAGTATCAAAATCAAAAGTATATCCATGAATAACGCAAATGATTAAAATAAAAAAAAGGCAAACAGTAAATCAGCTAAACTTTCCGGCAGCCGACGGGGTAAGCCCGAAATGCGGCTTAAATTGAGCGCGGATGAAACTTTTATTATTTTGTAGAGACTGGCATAATTTTTTGCGCTTGAATTTTTGGCGAACTTTTGGCTTTTGTTTTCATACTTGACACAAAGTTTGTGTGAATAACCAAATAAATATGGTAAATAAATATAAAGGTTATAATTTAGTTAAAGAGCGAAGGGGAAGCCAGCACATTAATTAAGGTCCAGCGGGGACTTAAATTCTGTTGAAATGCTCCATAAACCGGGGATTGTGCGGTTTTCAGTTTGGGGGGAGATAGGGTCGCTGGAGTGAGTGACTTCCGCGACCTGGGGAAGCTCTATCGCATGCATAATTCGATAGTGGCCGAAAACTAAACGCGATGGCCAAAACAGTTTCCTAATTGGGTCAGCAATGGCAATGCAGTCGGGGGACCGGACTAACCTATTGAACCCCCTCCGTAACCCCCCTAATAGCCGTCGTTTGTGGCCATTGTCCTAAGCATTTTGCATGTCATTTCGGTTAATTAAATTATTTACGTCGTTCACTTTTGGGTCTAGTCGAACGAGCACGCAAATTATTTTAATTAGCAGTTTCATCGGAAACGATTTCGTACAGTTTTATTGTCTGCACTGAAATGCATTTGTATTCATGGAGATTTCTTTACTATTAAATTAAAAGTTTTAAGTCTCTATTTTGTTAAAATTATTTTTTAAATGCCAAGAAATAAATCTTGTATATCTTTAAATATTAATTTATCTCTGGGATTTAGGTAAATATTTATTTTAATATCAACCCAACAAAAGAAAAGCTTTAAGTGTATATTTATATTTGTGTATTATATATCTTTGATAATAAGAATAATATATATTTTACATGTTGTGCTTAACAAAATAAAGTTTAAAGTTTATTTAATTATTTTGTGATGTATTTTACTGCATTAAACTTTGATTTATAATAAAAAATAAGTACTTTATATAATATTCAGTTACATTTTTAATACTAAACCATATTTTAAGGGATTAGGGAATGACTGAATCAATCCCTAATCTAAATCAATTGTAGCTTCTATTGTTTTCACCTTTTTATTGATTTTTTTTTGTTTATTTTTTTGTTACACACGTGGAGGCTCCACTGCTGCGGCTTTATCGGCGCTTGCATAATGCAGCAATTCCAATTAGTTTTGCCAACTAAATTTCAATTACATTTCAAACACACTCGCTCAAATGGGCTCCATCCACTCCGGCAGCTGTGCCATGGAACCATGATGAAGTTGTCCAAAGATGATTACGCCCACAAAGTGTTGCATAGTTAGCAGCGCACGTTTTTGGCACAAAATAAATATAAAAAGTTAATGCGTAGCCCGAAAATATCCATATATGGAAATAAATTTGGGGAAAATGCAGAGATATGCCTGTGATATTGAGGCTCGTGTGTGCATTTGAGGTTTCACCGAAATGGGGCTCGAAAGCCTAAAAGCATATCATTTGTTGCTCATTTAAATACCGTAATTAAGTGATATCATGCTATCTAATATGAGCTGCCTTGCCCCATGCCTCGCGTGTCCGCTGGCAACGGCGAAGCGCAAACAGTTGCTTATTTTAAATTTTATTTAGAGCTAATTGTTTCCTGGCCCATGCCGGGCCAACGGCAGGCCGTTCTCCCATATAAGCCAGTGAGCAATCAGCCCACCATCAACCCCCTGAAACTTAAACACACACACACACCATGTGCATACGCACCTCCTGGAAAATCCTGGCCGAAAGCCAAAGGACGAACGCCTTCCGCCCATTGTCCGCGCCACTTGCCCCCTCCGATTGTTTGTTTATTTGCCTGTTTGCCATTGCCCGTTCACACCGCAGCAAAATCGAATGGAATCGAAGGGGGCAGGGCTTCGGGATCTGGGGACTTTCAGGGGATCGGATTTAATATTTTCCCTGCCCGTTGTATATATTTAACTTCCGTGGCAAGAGGGCAACTTGAAGTGGCTAGAAAGAGGTTAAGAGAGAGTTAAAAAGTACAAAAGGGTTGAGAGGAGCACACTCATTCCGAACTGAACCGTCAATTATTCGGTTCTTTGATATTCAAAGACTACTATTAGCAGACCTTGGAGTTTAGAATCGAAGTACTTATAAAGCCTAAACTGCTTTCTTAGTTGCATGTTTCGCGATTAGACTAGCCAGATATTAAGAGCCTAATGCCTTTGTTTGCCGTAATTAACCATGTTTAATATCTGTTTTTGATAATAACAATTATATCAAACGGTTTCCCGTCCCATAGCTCCCTTTTGCCCGCCTTCAGACCAGGATTAGGCCCTGGACATATCCACACGGGGTCCGGCAGTAAACCTTATTTACTGGAACCGCCCGCTGCGAACGAAAAGTCAGCGGTTGCCACTGGACAACCCTTAACCCCTTAATAGGTCTTAGCACATGCTTGCCCCTTTCTCCACCTGACACACACACTCACTCGGCCCTAACCGCAGAAATGCACTGAAAATATAATTGAGAAACAAGTAAACGGGTTAATATTTTGGATATTAAAATATGCTCAGTCTTTACAAGGGATTTAAAAAAGGCAAAGATATTTCAATATTTTGCATTCAGAATTATAAATTTAGCTTGATAAATTTCCTAAAAAATAATAAAAACACTAATTGAGGAAAACAGCTATCGAAAAAATGAAAATAAATACCTTTTTTTTATAAATAATCATTTTTCTTTGTCTTTTCATTAAATCATTTATTAATTTATCCTATTTTTTCCCAGTGCCTAGCAGAAGAAAGAGGCAGCGATAAATGCGAGCAAAGGACAGAGGGGGACGCACTGCAGCTGCAGCTAATGAAACACATCTCTTCGCTGGGTGGACCGCAGCAAGACGTGTTTAAATTTAGTTTTCGTTAATTTTCGTTTGTTGTCTTCTGTTGTCCAGCGGTTCCCTTTGCCTGGCCCTTGCCTCGGCACCCCGCTCCTGTGTGTCCCCCTTGCTGTTGTTGTGGTTGTTGGTATCAGCAGCAGCCGTTGCTGATAAGAGCGTTGCGGTCGTCAATTTGTAACGAAACATATGTTTGCCCCAAGTGACAGGCGCACTCACGCTGCGTTCTCGTCCGCTGATAACAGCAGCGGAGAGGAAAGAAATAAACAAAGATGAGAAGGGATGCGGTCGGCCAGGAGAAGGTCAGGCTCTGACTCAGGGTTCGGTCAATGTCCGTTGGGTGCTAAGTGGTCCTTCCTTGTAAAGGGGAATTACCGCTGGAAAGGTCTTGGTTGCTTTAATTTTTGTTAATACGGTTTTTAGTATAAAATTCTAAAAATTATAAAATTAACAGAATTAACAATATATTTTGAAGACGTGTTAATTTTAATGGGAGTTTCAGCAGAACTTCCCCAAAGGAAAAATGTCAAAGCACCAAAATAACCCAAGCTAAAATTAATTTGTAACTGGAGTATTATCCTTTGCTCGGAACAATCTTTATTTAAACGTTCAATTTACAAGGAAGAGCTTACTAAAAGTAAATTTTTTTTTTTTATTATTATTATTATTATTATTTGAAAATTTATTTACTAATTTTTGCACTTATTTTTCACAGTAACTAAGTAATAATAAACTACCTAAAGGGGTATATCAGACGAGTCTTATTCAGTGATACTCTCATAATTCTATTACTGCCATCCTGGAATAGTTCCCTTAAATTGACATTCCTCAACATTTGTCATACATAAAAATATGTATGTTTATTTTTCCCGACTATCTCTGTGTGTGTGTTCGTAGCTGTACACATATTTACCTTATTACTCCGCCTGATGCCAATACCCGATGGCCGCATATCTATTTCCACATGTGTGTATGTTTATCCTTCGACGCTTCTTTTTCTTCATGTTTACGTTTTGCATTAACTCACATATCACATTTAATTTTTTCATTTCTTACTTTCTTGCCCTTTACTCTGGTTTTTATTTTTATACCCTTGCAGAGGGTATTATAATTTTGCCATGATATTTGCAACGCAGTGAAGGAGGCATCTCAGACCCCATAAAGTATATATATTCTTGATCAGCATCACCAGCCGAGTCGATCTAGCCATGTCCGTCTGTCTGTCTGTCCGTCTGTCTGTCCGTCTATCTGTCCGTCTGTCTGTCCGTCTGTCTGTCCGTCTGTCGGTTTCTACGCGAACTAGTCTCTCAGTTTTGAGCTATCGGGCTGAAATTTTCAGCATATTCTTATTTCTTTAGCACGCAGTATATATGTCGGAACGGTCGAAATCGGACCACTATATCCTATAGCTGCCATAGGAGTGATGGCGAAATTAATGTACAAAAATTTTAATTTCTCTGTTTTCAACTAATTTCTATAAATTTCGAGATATAGTCATTTTTATAGTTTTAGAATTACGGTTTTAATTTCATTAAGATCGGACAACTATATCATATAGCTGCCATAGAAGGGATCCGTCGATTTATATGAAAATGTAAAATTCTACATGTAAAATGTAAAATTCTACATGTAAAATGTAAAATTTACAAAATTTACATAATTTGACATTTTTTTTTACATTACCAAAATGGATCGATTTTCAATGATCCAATTGCTGACTGCAAGGGTATATAAACTTCGGTTTACCGAAGTTAGCTTTCTTTCTCGTTTTTTATATTTTTGCCTGCCACTTTTGCGGTTAATTAAACCTTGCGGTCGCTTATTTTATGTAAATAAATGATAAAGTACGAGCACACACATCGTGTCTAGAAAAAATAACAGTTCGTGACCAGCTGCATCCGAGTGATATTTGTGAGCAACTTACGTGTTTGCGGTCCGATTTGTTAGTTAATTTATATTTGCTTATTGATAGCGGGCTAAGTAGGCCCGTAAAATATCGATGGTTCAAATTGAAAATATTATTTTTGAGTATCGTGAGCCACAATCAATCAAACTCTGTAACGAAAATGGTATTATTTATTATTATTATTATCAAGCATAAGAAGGTATCTACATTTATTTATTTGGAGAAAACTTGACCACATATAAGTTTGTAATGTAAAATTCACTGTTGAATACATTTTATTATTGTTAATATTTTTTAGTAAGGGCAATTTCTTTGACAATGTCCAAGTAATTTCTTGAAGAAATTCATTGTTTTCTGTTATCTGGCCAGAAAATTACCGGAGAAGGGGAATTTTTATTAATTTAAATTCACGAATTCCTATTTCTTAAATAAAAAACTAATTTTATTTACAGCAAAAAGATTTTTCTGTACAGTTTTGAAGCCACTTTTGCTTTAGTTTTCCATACAGAGATATAGATGGCGGCAGTCACCTTGCTTAATGCTCTTTAGATGCAGGGGGCGCTGCTTAAAATAAAGTTTGTGGAATTTCACTAAAAGCTGCATACCTTTAGGCGCGTAATACACTTTTATACTATTTCTGTTTTTCTCTCTTATACTGTCTGATCGTGTCTTGAGAGGAGCATTTGCTGCCAAGTAGCTGCAGAAAGAAAGAGAGAAGATGATTTATTGCTTAAACAGAGCAAGAGGATCAGGCTGTGCTCGGCTGTAAATGACCAGATTCTGGAGAGAATCAAGTTTTGGCGGCTATAAATAGCCAGTTTCTGGAAAGGATCAGGCAAAAAACCCTCTGTACCGGGGTTTCATATACAAGAAGAACAGAAATACTAGATAGAGGAAGGCTTCATCTGCACTCAAGGTTAATATAACAGTTTAAGAAAGGAAAATTGGAAAAGAAACTGATAGGAAATAAAAAACAAGTAAGAAAGCTACAGTCGAGTGACCGACTGTGAGATACCCGGTACCCAAATTATTGTCCGTGAAATTAAATAGCACACGGACATGGAAAAAACAAAAAGTTAACAAATAAAGTCAAATGTACAATGTACAGCGTACAGCTGCATTACGAATTAATAATGCGCTCGAAAGCACGCAACACTTTTTTTCGCTATTGCCACCCAAAAGCTAAGTGCTCAGACACGCGAAATTATTCCTAAGCAGTGCGATAGAGCATGAAAGCATTAATTGTTTAATAACTTCCATGTTTATCATCCGATTTTACTCAAATTTGCAGAGCACGTCCACAATCGCCTACTTATTAAGTCTATCTATTTACTTTAAGTCGAAAATCACGCCTATAGCTAATATACCGTTTTTATTATTTTCGGGGCGGAAGTGGGCGTGGCCAAATTTAAAACAAACTTGATCTGCGTGCAACAGATTCCAATGTTGTCACCAAATTTGGTAACTCTAGCTCTTATAGTCTCTGAGATCTGTTGTTTCACACGGACGGACAGACGGACAGACGGACAGACGGACAGACGGACAGACGGACAGACGGACATGGCTAAATCGACTCGGCTGGTGATGCTGATCAAGAATATATATACTTTATGGGGTCGGAGATGCCTCCTTCTGCCTGTTACATACATTCTCGATTGGCACTAACTTATAATACCCTTGTACCCTATGGGTACCGGGTATAAAAATTGGACGGAAAAAACCCACCGTTAGGGGTTTCATGTACCAGGCAAACAGAAAAACTAGAAAGAGGATTGCTTTTTCTGCGCTTAACATGAATATAACAGTTTTCGGCCAGAGAGATCCCATAACTGTTATATTTTAATTAAACGAAGGGTTCAATCAAGAAAAAAACTTTTAATTGTAATTTGTGTTGGTATTTATTATTAATTGTTATTGTGTGCACTCAATTTTTTTTATTTTATTTAAAAATCCTCGACGATCAGCGCGGTTCCAGCTAGGAGAATCTGCTCCGATGTTCCTGCCAAAATATCCACATTCAGGTGGCAAAGCAACTTGTCTCGACTGCTTCGGGAGTATAACGGCAATTTCGGATTTGATTCGCTTTTTTGGACAGGATACAATGAGTTTTTTCCGTATTTCGAGGGTCCTAACGACGCCTGATCACCCTGCTCCTTAATTTTGTAGGCGATGTTAAAGGGGTTCGATCTTTCCATTCCACTCTTGGCGCCATCAATCTGAAATGGAAAAATATCATATTTTATTGAAAGTATCCTTGTATTACATGAACTTATTAAGGATTGTGTAATCAACAAATTTAATTATTTTTACTAATATTTTCTTATTTGCCCGTTTTCCAATCTTTTTTGCCTTACGTATATTTCCTTTACGTCACGCATAATACGTTTTTGTTCAGCAATGTTCCCCACCTTTTGAGCAAAGTTATTTACCCTTTTCATATCTCTACTAGAGGTGGAGAAACATCGACAAAAACATCGATTTTTTTGTCACCTCACTAAAGGAAGGGAAGAAATTTTTAATTTTTTTAAGCAACATTTTTTTTTTCTTGAAAAGGTGGGTAATTATGTTATATTATATTATATTAATTGTATTAAACTATATTATATTATATTAATATGTGTTTAAATTAATTTTAATATCGATAGTATCGATAGTGTCCCAATGTTTTGCCAGCACTAAAACTGTGCCGGAATGTCAATCAAATGAAAACAAAAAAAAAAGCGGCGTGAAAACTGAAAAGAACGAACTGTCAAACAGTTTTTGCATTATTCCTTCGATGCGGTAAACGAAATAGGAACGCCGGCACAGGATAACCGACTCGGGTCTGCGGGAGAAGGCACCAAGGGCCAGATGGAGACGCACTTTATGGCCAAAATGGGGAAGGTAAGACACAAAGAGACGAGGAGGCGACGCACAGAAGGCGGATTAAGAAGGGGCGCAGGGCGACTGTGAAAGGGGGCCAGGCGGGGATGCTAAATGTTCCTCAGAATCTATAAAGGAGGAAGCTATATATGTGTGTAGTTTCTGTCTTTAAAACTGAACACTCGTGAATTTTTGTGATAAACAATCCCAGAAAAACGAAGCTTTCAAGATAATTCAGATCACAGGATTAATTACAATAAAGAACCCAACAAACGGAAGTCGACTCCAATTAACTTCAAAACTAGTTCCTTTGAGATCTTAGAAATATGCTTTATAAATTTTAGATCTGAATTTTCGAACGAGGTTCGCAATATCCCATAAAACCCTTTAAAAATTGCACTCACCTTCAGAGGTGCCAGCTTGAGGACTACTGTTGAGGAATCTGCTTCCGAATTGTCCAGTCCACAAGTTCTCAGCTCCAGCCGCTCGGAGGACACTCCCGTCTTGCGGGATTGCAGCAATTTCAGGCAGGCCAAAAGGTTCTCACAGTTGAAGACATGGATCAGGTTGATTTCCTCGCCGAAGTCCAGAGTCACTTGCTCCCGGAATCGCTGCTCGGCAGCCTGGGCTCGCACGATGAGGGCTCTCAGGAAGTCCACAGCACTGCTGCTGCTGGGACCACACCACAGTTTAAGCCATGTGGCGGGGATCTGTATTTAAAGTTAAATAACTCTCTCATAAAGTCCTCCCTTTAAACAACCTTACCTGCTGCTCGGCCAGAGCTCGTAGAGTGGCACCGTCCACATCCTGCGAGTCCTTGAGCCAGGCATGCATCTGGGATAGGGTCTGGTGCACAGTGCGGTACAGATCGGCGCCCACCTTCAACTCGGCGAGGACAAACAAGGCCCAAGGTGACTCCCTCGGGTCCTTTGCGGCCTCCTTAACCGTCTGGGCTATGGTGCAAGAACCAGCCAGCTTCCTCCACAGATTCAGTAAGGGCTTAATTTGCTGCTCCAGCTTCTGGCGATCAGTGAAGTGATTGGCTTCCCCAGCTCCTGCAGGATCTCCCGAGTCTCCATCCATTCCCCTGCCATAGTGCAATCCCCGCAGTTCCTTGATCACCCTCTTGGCCTGCTCGATTTCCCTTTGCTGCTGCGCCTGACTGGCCAGACCGTACATGCTGGGCTCATCCTGGTCGGGCAGCTTCTCCAGGGCTGCGTAGTAGTCCTGCAGCTGGTGGCTGGTGGGTATGGACAGCGACAGTCCGAGGGGTGACCAGCGGTTGCTCAAGACGTCGGCCGAGCAGAACTGACTCAGATAGCTCCTGAGGATGTCCAGGTCCCTGGCATTGTTCACCCGTCCGCCAAAGGCCAGAGCTTCGCTCAGTCGCTGCAGGAGCAACCAATCGCACTTGCCCGAGTTGAGCTGCTGATCCATCCACTTGAGGATGCCCAGGGCAGCCTTGAGATCCGCCTCGCCGAACTCGTAGTACTTGGACCAGCCCTGGGGTATGAACTGCCGCCTCTGCTGCAGGACGGCCGTCAGGATGAAGTAGACCAATCGCATCTTGAGGCTCTTTGGCTGGCTCTTCGCCTGCTGATCCTGCTCGGCGGCGTAGTTCTGCACCAAACGCATCACGATCTGCTTGAGTCCCTTGGGCTGTTCGTAGCGCACCTTCAGGCACTTGAAGACGGCCGACTCGGAGAAGCCTTCCGTGGACTCGCACAGCAGCCACAAGCGGAACTCCTTGGCCTTGTGCATCTCACTTAGTTCCCTCTCCACTTGGGCCAGGAACTCGGGCACCAAGTGGACATTCTTCACGCACAGCCAGTGGCCATCGAGGGCGGCTTGTCGCATCTCCGCGAGAACCCTCTTCTCCGAGCCCCTGCCAATGGCCATTTCCCTGTACTTCTGGTTGCTCCACTTTCTCAGTTCGGTGGTGGGATCGTTCTCGGCCTGGCTGATCATCAGGATGGGCCGATCGCAGCTGCTTTGCTGCAGCAACTGTTCCACGGAGGGCTGGGTGGATGCATCCGGTGAGATGCCCAGGAGTTCGCTGCTCACTCGGCGCAGTTGCTGGAGCATCAAGTCCGGCCGGAAGATCTGGGCAATGAGCACGCGCTGGAAGCTCGAGCCCAAGGCGGCTGTAAATTAAAACTGATAGTTTATAAATTAATTATTAATTCTCCAACTTACGCAGCACATCGTCGGCTTGTGCCTCAATGAATCCCCGCCAGATGTAGTCCTTGTCCAGCTGGAGTTTGCCTCGCAGCTCCGGAAAGAACTGCAGGAGCATGGCCAGCTTTAGTTGCCCTCCTTGGTCATGCAATCGGGCAGTTTTCCCAACTGATTCAGGAGCAGGCTGCCGTCCGAGCTGCCCATGAAATTGTTCACAAACAACTCCCACTCCTTGGCGTTCAACTTGTCGGGATAGGCCTGGTGGCAGACCCACAGGGACAGGGCCAGCTGACTGTCCCTGGAGGTGGCTCTAGCCAGGTTCATGTAGACACTCCTCACAAGTAGCTCGTAGACCTTGGAGTCCTCCCTCTGGTTCTTCGAGAGAGCTCCCAGAAAGAGTTCGATGTAGACCAGGGCGGATAGCTCGTATCCCTGGATGAGACCGGCGTAGAATGAGGAAGCCCGGGCGCAGAGTTCCCTCAACGAGCCGAACTGGGACAGCAGCGTCTCCCTGATCCTTCCGCTCTGCTTCAGGGCCTCGTCGATCTGGGCGCTGCTCTGCTTCACCTCGTTCAGGCTGGCCAGAAGCTGCTCGTTCCTTAGGATGTCGCCCTCGGACTTCGACAGTTGCTCCAGCAGCTTGTCCTGCATATCCATTCGCTGCTTCAGCAGATCCCCCTCCCTCTGCAGCAGCTCAATCCTCTGCTGTTCCAGCTCCGCATTCTTCAGCACGATCGCCTTGGACATGAGCTGGTCGGCCAGTCCAGCCGCTGTCACCGTGAATCTCAGGAGATTCAGCTGGCTCCTCTGCTCCTCGGGTAGATCCAAGCGATGCGACCTGCTGATCAGCACCAATTGGAAGTCCTCGTGGAGATCCACCAGCTTGGAGCCAATGGCCAGTTGCCGCTTGTTGAAGCGCACATGAATGTGGCCCTGCAGGAGCTGGAGGATGGGCGGACGCAGCTGCTCGCAGTCGGCGACCAGCAGGGTCTTGCCAAAGCGCACGGCCAGCTCCAGCTGATAGGCCAGCCTCTCGTTGCCATGGGTGGTCAGCTCGCAGGCCCTGCCGCTCCCCTTAAGGTGAGCCATCAGCCACTGACCGGCCGTTTGTGTGGGATCCAGGAGCAGGGGTATGGGACAGGCTCCATAGGGCAGGGTTAGCATCTGCCCCAGCAGGGCAGCGCTCTCAATGATCTGAGCATCCCGGGCCAGGCCCTGGCTCTCCCAGATGATCTGCTGCTGCTCCGTGAGCAGAGATCCGCGAATTGAAGTCCTGCGGCAGGCGGAAGTCCACCGCCAGGCGTTTCAGGGAGGAACTGAAGGAAAATTTCCAAATACTCAAAATTTGCAACATTTGCCAAGTTTTCAGACTCACCTCCTCTGCTCCAGGCCCAATCCCGCATAGTAGTTAACCGCGATGGCTATTAGGAGTGTCTTTGCATCCAACGTCTTGTGGGCCTTCTTCAGCTCCGCCAGCTGATCGCTCCAGGTGGCATATTCCGCACTCAGCTTGCCCACCAGGAGCTCCGCAGCCTGCAGGGTGCCGCTGGCCTCCTGGAGCTTCAGCTCCAGCACCGCCGCCTCCTGGGTGTAGGTCTGCAGCTTGGCCGACAACTGCTTAACCCTCTTGTCCACATCGTCCAGGCCGCTGGCCAGCTCCTGCATTTCGACCTCGGCCGCGCTGAGGTTCTTCTGCAGCTCGTTCTGCTCCCGTTCGAGGGGCTTGATGCTCTGGATGACCCTGGACGTACCGGACACTGGCCTGCACCCAGGCAGCCAGGGGAGCAGCGGCTGCCGAGGCACGCTTGGCATTCTTGGACTCGTAGGAATCGCCCTTGGCCAGGAGCAACTTCTCCACGGCCTCGCAGTTCTCGGGACTGATTCGAGCGGGATCTAGGGATCTAATGTCCTCCTTGACGCCCCGCTTGGCCAGGAAAGTCTTCATGCTGTTCCACGAGGTGTCTCGAATGCCCATCAATCGGAGCACGCCCTCCAGGATGTCCCTCACGGCCTCGGGCGGCGCTCTCAGGGATCTGATTTCGCTGAGAGCCTCGGACTTGATCTGACCCACTGCATTACTGGCCTCGGCCAGGATGGGCTCCACTTCGGCCAGTTCCTTTTGGATTTCCCTCTGCCGCAGCTTCGAGCTGCTCGCTGCTCTTCTGGGTCTCCTGCTTCAGCTCCAGCATGCTGGTCTTCTGCTCGTTGGCATTCCTCATGGTGGCCGAGATCATCTCCAGCGCGTCGTTGGCCAGCTGCCGCTTCTCGCCGAGCGCCTGCTCCTGGGCAGCGGCATTGGACTTCAGGGTGTCCACCAGGGCATGGGCCGAGGCCAGCTTATCCACGCCCATCTGCAGCTTCCCCAGCCTCTGGTCGATCTCGTTGGCCGCCTGGCTGTACATGTGAAAGTAGCTTCGGATGAGCTGGAGGAACCTCTGCGCGGGCTGATCCGGCGGCAGCTCGTCGGACATGTCTGCAAAGTGGCTGCACACGGGCACCTTGCCGCGGCCACTGCCTCCTCCGGCCGCAGATTCGTTCAGGAGCTCGATGAACTGCTTGGGCAGCATGGCCAGGGTTTCCCTTGACTCCGCTCTCACATAGAGCAGATCCATCTGGCGATAAAGGGCAGGGAAGGTGTTGAAGTAGTCCTGGACTCGGGCACTGCTGGGATCCAGCACCAGGATGAGGTGGAGGTTCTCGCGGGCTCCTGGAGATAAAGAATACTAAGTTCGAGCTAACTTAACTTCCCTTTAGTACTCACGCCTCATAAAGTAAGTTCCCAGGGACTCCTGGTATCCCTCCAGCTGTGCCGCCTGCTTCAGTGGGCTGGCCACCGCCTCCAGATCGTCCCCGAACAGTTCAAGGATCTCGCTGCCCTCGAGCAGGGCCTCGATGGGCTTCAGGATGTCCGGGACATAGCTCAGCCAGCAGTGTTCGATGAGCAGGTAGCTCATCTGCTGCTCCAGGGCCGCCGTCTGCATGGCCAGCTTCAGGTCATTGTAGAACTCGCTGAGATCGTAGGAGGCGCCTCCTTGCAGAGTCACCACCTTGGCCTCCTGCAAGGTGGCCGCCGTGTAAATGGCATCCAGGTGTCGTCCGCCAGACTGGCCCAGGATCAGCAGGTGGGCATCGGTTCGGGCCAGGACTCGAGCTATTTTGGCTGTGTGCTGCAAGAGCTCCTCGGTAATGGGGGCCGGGATGCTGTAGCTTTCGGTATCTGTTGGCGGATGAAATTTAAGATTATAATATAATTAATGCTTCCTTCCAACTCCAAGCTGATCTTTCATAGCAGATATTCTCTACTTTCAGTGGATGACACCCGAGGAGGAGGCGCGCCAGAAGTTCATCATGCGGGAGCGGGATCGCGAGAGGAAGCGGATCAAGCGCTTGAATCCCGAGTACCGGCAGATGGAACGGGAGCGGGATCGGTTTCGCAAGCAGACGCCCAGGCCCAGTGTAGTTATCCCCGATTACCCAAGAATACCCAACACACCAGGTCCTTCTCCTTGTCTTGAAACTGTTACTAATGATTTGGAAGTATCCTTAAGAGTGGGCTTAATAGGAGCAAGAAGTATCCACTCCTTGATGTATTATAAGGTATACTTAATACCAGGATAAGCAGAGGTTTCTAGGTAGTTTTTTTTTTATCAGAAAATTCAGTTTTAAGGAGCTTTAGGGTAACTTGAAACATTGTTGCTTAACGATAGGGGTTCATGTTATCTTATTTACTTAAACAAAATTATTCTGCCTTAAAATATTTCCCAAATACTCACTGCAAATGGTCACCTGTCTCTGAACCTCCTCCAGCCACTCATCATGGCTTAAGCAATGCAGTTGACCCCTTGATTTTGGTGACTTGGGCACAAAAAATACTTTCTGAAAGGGAAAACTTGTATTAACTTAAACTGGAAGCAATTCAAATTCCAAACCCACCTCCTTGCCACAATATTTGCGCATCGTCTGCTTGAGTATCGCCTCGAATTGCTGGACATGCTCGTCGCTAGTCAATCTATCCCTGAACAGGCCCAGCAGCTCGCAGTAGAGGGCCTGAAAGGGAAGGCAAGGTTAGTAATCTGATTACAAGTAAACTGAGAGAAAAAAGTAGGAAAAAGTTGGTAATTAATATTACAAAATGAACATTAGGAAGTTTGCTTTATTTTTAAGCTTATTAGGGCAGAAAATGATTAGTTTTGTAATATTTTTTAAACCTTTTCGAGGTAACCCACCTCATTGAAATCGCTGGCCGGATAAAAGACCAGGGCATCCAGGAGCTTCATGATGCATTTGGGGCTGAACTGGTAGTGCGCCTGCCTGGCTCCTGTGGCGGTGAAGGTAGCCTGCAGCTGAAAGTGGGCGGTAAAGTCAATTAGCAGGTTCCTTTGGCACACAGAGGGTCACCCTGACCGACTAACCTTCTCGAAGCACTCCATCAGCGACTCGCTGACGTGCTGCAAACTGACCCCGGCGCCGCCCCTGCCTTTGAAGTGCTCTCCCAGAAGAGGCTCCAATCGCCGCTGGACGATTTCCAGCATATCCTGGCTGCTGGGCCGGGAGACGCGCAGCAACTGATTGATGGCAAAGTAGCGCGGGGCGATTTTCATGGGATTGCCGCTAATGGAGGCGCAGATTTGCAATCCGCTCACGCCAATCCATTCCAGATTCTCGGCATAGAAGCCACCCCGCTGGGCCAGTTGGAGCAGCAGCTCCACCACCTCGCAGGCTCCCCACGAGTCCAGCTGGCAGAGGTCCAAGTTCTTCATGAAAAGCACCAGCCTGGCCAGCTTCGGTCGGTACTCGCGTCCCTTGATCCCGCTCACCGTGACGCAGTGCGTCCGCAGAGTGTGCAATATGTAGCTGGGAGTCAGTTGGTTCGAGCAGTTAATGGTGACCAGCTGGTAGCCGGAGTTTTCTAGAACTGCCCGCTGGAGGAGCAGGGTCTTGCCCGCTCCACTGGGACCAATCAGCATGAAGGGTGGTAGGCGCTGACCCTGGGTTCTCAGCAGGCTTTCCAGTGGGTCCAGATACGACCTCACATAGGCGGTGACTATCAGTTGAGAGCCCCTTTCGGGCGTCTCCAGGGCATCCACCGGATACTGCTCCAGGGAGTTCCTGCGGCTATCGTAATAGGTCAGCTCTGCGTAGTTGGGATTGGCTATGTAGAGGTTGGCGTGCTTCAGGATAAGTTGGGCAAACTCCCGCTGGCGGTCGTTGGGCAGGTAGCCCAGGAGAGCCCGCAGCGTGGCTGCTCCGTACTCCTCCAGCGACTGGGAGCCATGCAGCTGCAGCAGCAGAGCGCGCAAAAGGTGGGCGCGGTTGATACCAGGGAGCAGGCTGTTTAATAAATATTAATTATTATTAATTAAAGCAGAATGTATTTCAAGTTACCTCAGCAACTGCTGGCTCTCCAGCCAGTCCACAGCATATCGAAAGTTGCCCTCCACATAGTTCTGCAAGAGGTCTCCATAGGGCTCCTTGGACAGCTCATGCCTGAGTATTTCCTCAGCGGGATAGTAGTCATAGCTGTAGGGCATAAGAAGGTTGTTTAAATAAATTTTAAAATTATAAATAAAGCCCACCTCATGTTGACAATGCCCATGCGGGAAATGGTGGCCGGCGAGGCATGCCGCACATCATCCGTTTCGAAAATAAAGTTGACATTGCTTCCGAATTGAATGCGCCAGCCGGAGGGTAGGGTTAAGAGCCTAAAAAAAGGGTTATTTAAATTGGAAATCTAACAGTTTCAAGACAAGATGCTGGGACAACACCATTTACCATTTAAGACCACGTTTAGCCACACAAGAACACTGCCCCCGAGCCTGAGATCGAGACAACAAGACCCAAGAGCCCAACCAAAACCCACTCTCTCTGTGTCGTTTCAGCTGATGACACCCGAGGAGGAGGCGCGCCACAAGTTCATCATGCGGGAGCGGGATCGCGAGCGGAAGCGGATCAAGCGCTTGAATCCCGAGTACCGGCGCATGGAGCGCGAGCGCGATCGATTCCGCAAGAAGGCACGACGTGCTAACGTAGCATTTTTCCAATATTCTATATATATATTCTATAACCACACACACTCGGACATCCGCAACGCACACGACACACACTCGGCACTAGGGATTAGGCGGAGGCTGGGGGGGTTGGGGCTTAGTAGGAGCAGCAGGAAAGCCCGGGACAGTTGACACTCTCTGAACCCTTCGACAAACTCCCACAGTTTCTGTGGCCCGGAACACAGTGCTTTAATATGGTTTCCAACTCTTTTCTGTCTCGTTTCGCTAGCAGTTGACGCCCGAGGAGGAGCTGAGGCTGAAGATGATCCAGCGGGAGCGGGATCGGGAGCGGAAGCGGATCAAACGCATGAACCCGGAGTACAGGCGGCTGGAGCAGGAGCGTGATAGGGATCGGAAGAAGGCCCGGCGGGCCAACGAGGCCTTCAGGCAGCTGGAGAAGCTGCGGGACAAGATCAGGAAGGATCGGAAGAAGGGGCTGCTGGTCTCGGATCCGCTGCAGCTGCCGCCGGAGTTTGCGAACATGATACCGCCAGTGCCTGTGAGTGTGAAGCCCGAGGTGGGTCTGCCACCGCCCCCGCCTCCGCAGCAGCAGCAGCAGCAACAGTTGCAGCAGCAGCAGCAGCCGCCGGCGCAACTGCAGCAGCATCAGCCACCACCGCCCACGCACCTCCAGGAGCAGCAGCAGCAGCAGCAGCTGAGCCACCAGCTGGCGCATCAGCGGAACCGCGCCATGACCACCAGCACGCTCACCCAGCTGGCCACGCCGCCCGCCCATGCCACGCACCTGCAGCAGCTGAACAAGCTGCAGCAACTGTACCCGCCCCGGAGCTTCGGCCACCCCGGCCTGCCCATTGCCGGCGTGGCGCTGATGCCGCAGCTCTGCCACCCCATCCTGCACCAGAACCTCAGTGCCGCCAGCCTCTATGCGGGTCCGCCCAACGGCATCAAGCAGGAGTACGGCCAGGATGTGTCCGCCTCGGCCATGGCGGCGGCCCAGGCGGCAGCCCTGGCCTCGCTGCGGAACCCCCAGCAGCAGCAGCAGCAGGAGGATGCCGAAATGGCCCTGAATCTCGAGCCGGAGATCATACTCCACACGGCGCCCGATGTGAATCCCGCTGCCCAGCCAGCCTCGCAGCAGCAACAGCAGCAGCATCACTTCAGCGCCCACCAGCAGCAGCAACAGCAGCAGCAACAACACCATCTCCAGCAGCAGCAGCAGCAGCAGCATTGCAGCATGTTCCAGCACATGGCTCCGCAGGCGCACATGCAGCACATGCGTTCCTCGGTGCTGCCGCCACCACCACCTCCCTCGCTGGCCCTGCCGCCGCTGCCGCCCCCGCCACCTGCCACACATCAGCAACAGCAGCAACCGGCTGCGACGCCACAGCAACTGCAACAGCAGCAGCAGCAGCATGCGCCGCAGTGAGGACACACTCGCCTTTAGTCCTAAGCTCAACTCACTCTCTCTAGCCAGCTAAGCGCATCCGAATGCCTGGAGTTGTGATCTTAATAAGTTATGTGATTTTCCAGCTAAATGTATAAGGTTGCGAGCAAACCTTTCCTTTCTTGGAGATCAAGAAACATACTACTCATGCAATTCTCCTATTTTTCACGCATAAAAGAGCATCAAATACAGAGGAAGAAAGAGCTAAGAGCCATTTAAGATCAACTTTGTTTCAATAACAATTTGTTTTTTAATTCAATTTGCAACATTTAATGAATTAGCTATATTGTATACTGATTAATAATGATAAATACATTTTAATTATGAAAAGAAATACCTAAAGCTTGAGTCTCAAAGTAAATTTAAAGACTTTTGAATGGCAAGACGTTGTGATTAAAAATTCCCCTCTAGCTCTGTTTAAAAAACTTGAATTCAATATTTAATATTGGCAGAAATGGTCAAAATTGTTAATAAAATAAATACATTTGAAGCTCTTAAAGTTCAGGCCATACTATGTAAGTTTCGCTTGTTTTTAGCCATTTCAAGCCTATTTTATGTTCTTTAAGATCCAGTGGCAATCACAACTCGAAGGACTCGCTCGCATTCACAGCACACTCACAGTACACTCACAGCACACTCACTCATGTTCATTTCTGTGTATGTGTATGTTAAGTAGACGCCATTTGTAAAATGCCGTTACGTATTACGAACCGTAGTGCGTTGCGCATTACGTTAGGTTATTAATAATGGGCTTCCCCGTCATAAGTTTTCCAGCATTTCTCTGTTTTTTAGGTCTGTACGTACGCATGTATTTTTGTTTAGTCGCTAAGTGATAGACGATACGATCTACCATATAACTAACGATAACTGTATACCTATATGAAATAATTGATAAATTATACATAGAGTATGGCCAGCCGCAAGAAATAATTAATACGAATTTATGCGCAAACAAAAAAATATATGCAGCAAAGCGAGTTTTGCTAAAAACATGGAACTGAGATGTATCTTTCATACACAGAGAGAGTTATGGGGTTCGGAAATTGAGAATCTGCGTACTCAAATTCGTACTATTCTAATTTTGAGTACGAATTTTTTAAAAATTCCTAAATTAAGTTTTTCTTCTTGTTTTGAGACCAAAAAGAATTTAAAATGAATACAAAAGTACTCACACCAAAATTAAGTACAAATATTCTTGAAATGAAATTTTTGTATCCTTAAATTGAGTACGTTTGTACTCAAGTTTAAGTCCATTTTTACTTAAAAATTCTCTCTGTGTAGATTTAATTGGATTTTAATTAGACTTAATTTAAATTCCACTCACTTGTTATCGTCCAGCACGGAGTTGAGTGCCTCTATCCACTCCGGATCGATGCTGCCATCGCAGACGATCCACGAGTGGACCTGGGAGGGCTCCTGATTGACCGCCACCGCCGTGTGGGTGAGCACTCCGTCCTGCCACTGCCGCGTGTCCGCATCCAGGCGGCCCAGCAACTGAACCCGACTCATGGACTTCGGGCTGATGGTGTGCACTCTCAGCTGGGATCCACTTAGAGCCTGCCTCAGCAGGAGCCATGACAGTGGACTTGCCACAGCCTGGCGGACCGACAAGGACCACTCCCATGCGCTTCTGGAGCTGCTCGTGCAGCTGGAGCGCCTTTTCAATTTGCCGCTCACTCCGGCAGAGTCCCAGGTGGCCAAAGGCCGAGGCCAGCGATTGATGGAGTTGGGTTTCCGGTGCCGGTGAGCTGCCAATCTCGGGGAAAACATTCCGGAGCAGCATCTCAAAGCGTGACACATCCTGCGGGGCCAGCTTGGACATGGTGGATGAACGCAGGCATCGCACCACCACGGACATCTCCTCGTTGGCACCGGCGGACGATGCTAATTGCGCCCGCAAACCCTCTCCGCACACAAGGAGGACGGTCTTCAGCTCCCGGAGGCCCCAGTCGTAGTGCCTCTGGGCCGAGAGCATCTTCCGCACAAGTCGAACAGCTCCACGATGCGGCGGGCAATGGCGGAGGCCTCGGCGAAGCCCTCGACGAACAGCATCACCCGGGCGATTTCGCCCGGCTCCGGCTGCTGCATCACAATGGGTCGGAACAGAGCCTGGATGTTGCCGGGCAGTTTCTGGCGACCACCGTACTCGGCTCCGGCCGGGTTCAGGGTCACAAAGATGCCGCAGTGCTGGTTGAGCTGGACCTGAGAGGGGGAAGGTATTAATTCCGATTATTTTATGGTTTTTTTGGGAATTAAATCAGTATCCTATTTAGATATAAAAGCTAACTTTAAAGTAAGTCTGAGTACATAAGGTACCTCTTAAATTATACATTTTTCACCTGCAAAGCAACCCTAAACCATTATTCCTGCCACACCAATTTCCTTTTGAATCCATTCCATAACTCATCCTGCTCACCTGTCGCTCGCCAATCTGGACGCTGCTGGCCCGCTCCTTCAGGGCACTCTGGATGGGCTGGATCAGCATGGAAATGGACGAGAGGGTGGCCTCCTGCAGCCGGTTGAATTCATCAAAGCAGCCCCAGGCCCCGCAGCGGGCCAAGCCGGTCAGGATGAGGGCCATCGACTCGGTGTCCACATTCTGCAAACAATTCATGGCATAATGACGAATAGCTGGGGATTACCATGCACTTGGCAAAACTATAGAAGAGAGAGTGTCCTTCAAATTATAAACTTTTCCAACTTGAAAAATATCAAGGACACTCTCCTGTATTTTTATTACATTAAATTCTTAAATAATATTTATATTTGTTACCCCTTTTTTTTCGGTCTGTGTACCGTCACTCACCTCGTCGCAATTGAAAACCAACACCAAGCGCCCCAGCATGGCCCCCAGGGCCTTGACGCACTCCGTCTTGCCGGTGCCGGCAGGCCCGAAGGGATTACCCCCCAGGCCCATGTGCATCGCCTGCGTGAGGATGAGATAACACCGGTGGGTGAGGCGCGTGTGGACCAGCTTGCTGGCCTGGCCGAGGAACTCGTAGGCGTATTCAAATTCGGCATAAACCATGCGGACGCACACTTGTCGATTACTGGCATTAACGCCACCCCCCGACGACGACGACGACGACGCCTCCCCAGGTAGTATCTCAGTTGACACAGCCAGTGCCAGTCGCTGGTGTGGACCACATTGTGCTGCTGGAGCTGCTCCACCACGCCGGAGTAGTGGACGAGGTCGAGGAGTAGGGCCCTCAGCTTGAGACTGATTAGGGTTCCGTTCGGGCGATCTCTGCTTCAGGGCGGCCAGGTGGGCGATTTCGTCCTTCAGCTGCTGCTGCAGTTTTCCCCAAGGACATGCCGCCGATGGCCTGCTCCGCCTGGCGGGTGAAGTGCAGCGCCCGGGACGTGGCCAGCACCTGGCTGGCGTGGCTCTGGAGGATCTTCTCGGTCAGGTTATCGCTGGCGCCGTTGGTGCTCGAGTAGCACTCGTAGATCTGATCGCGCAGCGTGTCCTGGACCACGGTCACCAGTTTATTTAACCAAAGCTGCCAGATTAATTATAGAAATAATTAAATTATTAATTAAAATCAAATAAATAATTTTTGAATTACAAACACATATTTTTGAAGTGTTCCCAGACCCACCTCGATGTCGCCCTTCATCTCGACGGGCTGGCTTAGCTGGAGCTCATCCCCCTCGGCGCTGTGCACGGCCGTGATGCTGTACTGATTGAGAACCGAGGATGTCCGGGGATTAGGCTGCCGGATGCTGAGGCTGTGGCAGCCGGGAAGAGCTTGCGGATGTGCCGCTGGATGACATCCGCATCCTTGCTGGCCTGGCCCAGCAGCTCCAGCAGATCATCGTCGCCCAGGAAGTAGAAGCGGGGAAAGGAATTGCGCTTGTCCTGCGAAAAAGGGATTATTGAGATGAAGGTGAAGTTATTCCCAGTGGCTCACGGTTATGTAGCTCATCAGGTTCTGCTGGCACCTGGCCAGCTGCGTCTCCAGGGAGCTGACGATGCTGCTGATGTTGCTTATCTTGGTCAGCGAGGTGACCCGCGGGTCCAGCTCGATTTCGCGCATCACGAAGCGAAAGTCCTTGTCGATGCGCTTGAACAGGGCCTGCTCCTGCTGCAGGGTTCCGGAGCCGAAGACGGGCTCCAGGTAAACCCAACTGGAAGAGGATATTAATATAAATTAAATACTATTATTAATTATTTAGTAATATTACCCACCGCCTCTGCGAGTGGCTCAGGCTGCTGAGCAGGGCATCCAGCGTGTTGAGGCGACTCTCCCAGAGCTCGGCCTGGTCCGAGAAGCTGTCGAAGGCCGCCGAGTTCTTGGCGGACTGCAGCAGGGACTGGTTGTCCCCGATCTTGTTCAGCACCTCCTGGTAGTCCCGGATCAGGGACACGCTCTGCCCGGCGGCGTCGGTGCGCGTGCTCAGCTTCAGCTGGGCCGTCACCGACCACTGGTCCAGCTCGACCAGGGCCTGCCGCACGATCTGTTCGCTGGACGCCTGCCGCACTATGTTGGCGATCTCCTGGCCCGCCGCCTGCAGGGCCTCCAGGTCCTGCAGGATGTCCTGCAGGAGGATGGCGTGCAGGGGCTTCGGGTGCGCCTGCCCCAGCAGCTGGAAGATCCGCGCCCAGTGGCGCTCGCTCAAGGCGTCCGACTGCAGCTGCTGGAGGATGGGCAGCGAGGACTGCAGGCGCTCCACCTGCTGCCGGATCCTCTTGGCGGGCAGATCGATGGAGGCGTGCACGGAGCCCTCCCACTTGGCTATGAACTCGTTGAGGACATAGGGGCGCCGCCGGTAGATGGCCCACTCCTCCTGGAGGATGGGCTGCAGCTCGGCGAGGAAGCTGTCGTAGACCTGCCACTGCTGCGACTGCTGCTCCATTTGCTCCGCGATCTCCGTGAACGGGACCAGCATCTCGCGCGGGAACTCCATGTTGAACTTGGAGCACTCCTCCAGCAGCTGCTGCTTCTTCTCCTGCAGCTGCTGCCAGTGGAGCCGCCGCTCCTTGAACACCTCCAGGGTGGAGTTCTCGTTGGCCTCCAGCTCCGCTATGGTCGACTCCCAGCGCAGCAGGAACTTCTCGGCCTCGTTCTTGAGGTTCTGCAGCTGGGTCTCCGCCTGGCCCTTGATCATGTCCACCTGCCGCTGCAGGATCACGGCGTGGTTCTCCAGGAGCGGCTGCAGCTGCTCCCACTGCTGCAGGATGGCCGTGAGGGCGGTGACCCGCTCCTTGCACCACCCCGCCAGGCAGGCGTCCTTCTCCCTCACCGCCGCCAGGGTCTTCCCGACCTGCGGCAGCTCGCTCATGATCTTCTCGTACTTCATCCCCGACTGGCTGATGCTGCCCTCGTCCATGGGCACGTTCCGGAGGAACTGCAGGGCGCCCTGCAGGAACTCCTGGATCAGGCCGATGTCCGAGAGGATGGCGGTCCTCAGGCTGTTCGCCAGAGCCTCCCAATAGCGCCGGCTGATGTACTCAATGTCCGCTCTCAAGGGCAGGACATTGATCACGATGCAGTCGATGGACTCCTCGGCCTGCTGCAGCTTGGCCAGCTGCTGGCTGAAGTGCTTGCACGCCCTGAAGTTGCGGTCCCAGTCCTCGGCCTCGTTCAGGTGGATCCCGCACAGCTGCTCCACGTCCACGCAGCCCAGGGCGATCCAGGGCAGCCAGATGGCCTTGAAGTCCTCCAGCTTGTCGAACAACTCGGCGGCTCGCTGGTAGAGCGGTCCAAAGTGGTGCCGGTTCACGCTGACCATGGACTGGAACAGCTCCTGGCTGTGCTCCGACAGCCCATGGAAGTTGCACGGCCGCTCGATGAAGCGCCTCAGCTGGCTGAAGTACTGGTCGCGCACCTCCTCCTCCGGCGGGCTGTACACGAGCTCCCGCTGGCGCAGGAGCAGCTTCACGTGGATGTCCGGCAGCTTGTTGTTCATGTCCAGCAGGCCCAGGATGTACTGGTACTCCAGCACCTTGTACAGCTGGTGATCCCAGTGCAGCTTGAAGGCGTCCAGATGGGTGTAGCCCTGCCGCTCCAGGGTGGCCACCAGCTCGCGCAGATGACGCAGCTCGTCCTTCCAGATCTGGTTCTGGGTGAAGAGGTCCGTGGACATCAGTTTCATGACCTGGAAAATGAGATGGATTAGGGAGAAACATAGATCTTGCAAATCAATTGGATCATTAAAATTAAAAAATTAAAAATACAAATTAAAAAGTTCAAGCGCAAAAATATGTTGTAAAGCTAATATTGTCACGATCAACTTCAATATATCAATATCCATATCGGTTTAGATTAGATTATTTTCGCATTTATACGAATTTTCACAGATAAAGAAATGTACATGTACAGTGATACCTATAAAATGGGGTCTAAGATTGGTGTCGCTAATATAAATATAAATATAAGGACACCATAATATATGTTTATGCAACATTCTACTTTGCATTACTTAATTTCAAAAGAGGTTTTGTTACAACTCCATTTAACCTGGTAGAGTGTTTCAATTGAGTTGTAGCAAAACCTTGCACTATTCATTTATTTAACGGCAACGCAACTGATATCGTTCATTATCTTTGGCATTACCTTATCGCACTGGACTGCAATTCGAAACAGGGAAACACCCTCAGTATGGTTTCAGAAGTAGAAGAGAACAGTTCAGTGAAGAATTCACAAAATCTTTAACCGCCAGTTGAGCAATACAAAATCGTGTGATAACCAAAACCAACTAACAAAATATGGACGAGAACGGGAAGAGCGTTTTAGCTCTCAATGAATACTGCAAGCTTGAGATAATAAAATATATAATTTCTGATTGCGAGTCGAGAGATAAATCTCGGAGCAATCGAATGAAGTATTTGGATTTGGTGAGCTTCGCATTGGCCCACGAAGATTTAGAGGCGGTGTTAAAACATTATTACAGCGATCTGTACAAGGACCTTGAATTCCTTTTTGTGGCGAACAGATTCAGACTGGATATAGATTTTGCAGAGCTGCAAGCCACACACACAGGAAAAGCAGGTGACGTCTTCTGGCGATTCTTTGCTGATGCCATCAAGGAAAATAGCAGACTAGAGACCGTTGACCTGGTCTATAAGCCGGAATCTTTTCAACCCGATTTTCTGGATCATTTTCAAATGATAAAACGCGCTCTTAAAAACAAAAAGAGCCTTCTCTCTGTAGATATTGCTTTAAATGGTTAGTAAGTGTCCTAACATTACCACAAGATTTTAATGCCAAGATACTTTTTAAATGTTCATATAATCTAAGAAAGATAATGATAATAATGATAATTTCTTTCCATTGAAGGTTACTCCTTGGATGACTTAAACAATTTTGGCCACCTTAAGCACCTCCTTTTAGACGTGCGAATGAGTGCAGAAGCACTTGTAAGTGTCTGCCAGTCAAACCCGGAACTGGATCGGTTGAGTTTTCTGAGCACAGAAATTCAAGGTAGGCTCTCCGAGATCGTGCCACATTGCCGCAGACTTCGGCATCTTGAATTCGCGGTGAAGCCTGATGTCGATGGAGCCGAATATGCGCCGCTGGCACAGCTACCCAACTTAGAAAAAATGACTATTCATGGAGCCTTCAAGAACGGTTCGCAGTTGAGAATGCTTGAGGCGATGCAGAAATGGAAGAGGTCAGACCGTAAGGATTTCATTATTTCTTTCAACGATGAGCTACCACATTTGAGTAGCGTTGCGATTGTAAGAAATAAGGCATTTCGGACAAAGTTATTTAAAAGGGCACAAGGAATCAGTATAAAAGTCGTTTATAAATTCATGGAAATATCTAAAGACACTAGTTCTCTACAGAAATCTCTTGCAATCCTAACCCTAATTGATGCTGAGCTAGGAATAGATTCGACTGAACTTACCATATATACATGTTCGACATCGGCTAAAGATATTAGCGGACTATTTTCACTATTAAAGCAGTTCCATATAGAAACATTGATTTACAATAGTACCATATCACCTATGACGCCACCATTAGCGCCACAATTACGAAACGTCTTTGAATTGATATCGAAGTCATACCGAATATCAATTAAAATTTTGAACGGACGGGATTTCGATGAGCTCGGTGAAATTGAGCCCCTTAAACAGTGAAATCTGGAAGGGGTAATGGAGTGAGCAGAGTCTCTCTCCTCATCTTCAAAGTGCAGCTTTTCAGACTGAGACTCTGTCGAACAATTTAGTGGAAACCGTGAAGATTATTTATTTATCTAAAATAAATAAGGAAACCGTGAAGATTTAAGTTTATCTAAAAGAAATAAAACTCAAGACAGGAAAGAAAGCTAGATTCGGGCTGTTTGCCTTCCTGCCCATGATCACCCTGCCTGAGGAATGGGCCCAGGACAACAGCATTGAGAGCATGCAGGTCGATGGATTCAAGGAGGGAAAGATGGACGCAATTTACAAGCAGAAGATCCTTAATGACTATCGAAAAGAGGAACTAAAGGCACCCTGTGTGTGTCTGGACAATAATAAACAATTAATTTAAAGCAATGAAAAGGGTTTCTAATGGGTCTTAAAAAAGAAGCCTAAGTATTTATTTTAACTGAGTAAAAAAAGTAAATAAAATGTATATGATTTATGTGGAACCTACCGTTCTCTTGGCCTGCTCATGATATCCCACCAGCAGGGTGTTATCCGCTGAGAGTTTCGAGACGGCCGCCTGCAGGATGTCAACGTAGCGCTGAACGGAGGACTCGTCCTGCCAGGCGACGGTCTCGCTCTGAACGAGGCGCTGCAGCTCGAGGGCGTTCTTCAGCATTATGGGCCGCTGGCAGGGAATCATGCGGTCCCCGATGGTGTTGTGGAACGTGGCGATCTGCTGGAGCCGGCGGGCATAGCACATGTACTTGGCCGCATGGGTGGCGGCCGCTCGCAGTTCCAGGGGAACATTGTAGCCCAGATTCTCGAACTCGCGCACATCCTGGCAGAAGGTCACCAGCTTGGGGTTGAAGGTCACACGCATCAGCTGGCGGCCCTCCTTCTCGAACTTGACCACGGCCTGATCGTCGCGGAGTCTAAACCTCAAGATATTGAATGGATGGAGCTCCCTGGGCATGTCAGGACTCACCTCAGCTCGCCGCTCTTCACCGCCGTGGAGCACTGTCCCGACCAGATCTCGAAGTTGGTGCGCAGCAGGGACTCGGTCTCCTCCTTGATCTCCTGCACCGCCTTGTTGATCTTGTCGAATCCCTCCCGGCCGCTGATCAGGTGGCTGACCTTCTCGATCTCCTGGATCTGGTGCTGGACCACCTTCAGCCAGCGGCACTCGTTGCAGATGACCGACAGGTGGCCGGTGTCCGGCTCCATGTTGGAGTCGGCCATCGCCTTGCGCAGGTCCTGCAGCAGGATGTGCAGCGACTGCAGGAACTGCTCCCGCTCGATGGTGAGCAGCTCCAGGACCGCCGGCCGCTGGATAAGGGTCTCGTACTTGGAGAAGATGAAGATCACCTGCCGGGGGTTGCTCAGGTGATGGTGCAGCTGGGCCTTCAGGGCCGCGGCTATGCGCTCGTCAATGGGCTGCAGGACCTGCTCGAAGTGGTTGAGAGCCTTGTGCCACTTGGCCTGGCCCAGCGCGGATGTGTCGAAGATGTTGAAGTCTTTCACAGGGATGGGAACTCAATTAGCTTCTAAGGCTATCCGTTAATATTCTCGCCTTGAACTCACCCGCGAAGGGCGCCTGCTCCTGGAACATCTCCTGCAGCTCGACGTCGTCCAGCAAGGTGGCGATCTGCTTGTACAGCTGCTTGATGCTCCGGATCTCGCCGAGCCGCTCCTTGAACTGCTGGCCCCGCTTCGGGACATGCGGCTCCCCCAGCCAGGGATGCTTCACGTAGTTGGGCCAGAAGAGACGCGTCAGCGAGTCGCAGAGCTGGATCCAGGCGTCCACCGTGTCGATGCTCTGGCTCATCAGGTTGGCCACGTGGCTGGAGTTGAGGCTCCAGATGTCCTCGGCCAGCAGCTGGTTGAGACAGACCTCCAGCAGACGCTTGCCGAGGATGTCCAAGAGGTCGGCCATCCGCGTCTGCGGATAGTTGTAGGGCAGGCGCCACAGCTCGTCCAGGTTGTTGTGGGCATGGTCGAGGAACTCCTCGATGGTGCCACTGGGATTGGCGCCGTCGATGGTGCTGCAGGGATATGAATAAATAATTTTTTTTTAATTTTATGTGTATATTTTTACCCAATTTGCTTTTCAATATTTTCCAAAACTCCGATGAACACCTGAGCGGCCTCGCGGTCCAGTCGAGAGCTGGACTTTTGGCCCAGCTTCTGCTTCCAGTACTTGATCTCATCGCGCAGGCTTGTAATGCCTTCAAATAATTAAGTATTTAAAAATATAATTATAAATAATATTTTAGATTAACTACAAACAGGAACCCACCGCTCTGTGGCAATCCCAGACTGGAACCCAGATTCTGGTGCAGGTTCTCCAGGATTCCGCTCAGCTCGGGCCCGTACTCGTTGCCCTGAAAGTGGCCAAAGGATCTTAGAATTCAAGGATGGACGAGCTAAGCAAACCTATTGGAAGGACACAAATTGCAAGGCAGGACTCGTATAATTGGCGAAATGAAATTGCAGACTAGATTGAATTATGCGCAAATGCGATTAAAACAGCAGAGAGACAGAGGGACAGAGAGACAGAGAGACACCGAGTGAGTTAAGCCGAGTGAGGGAATTAGCCAGGTGGAATATTACACTGGACTACACACTACACACGTCCTGTATCCTGTATCCTGTGAACACTTACCCGGGCCGTGTTGGCGGAGGGCGAGAAGACCCGAGAAACGGAATTGTAAATCGACTTGACCATGCCGCCTTCGAGGGTCAGAATGCCCAGCAGGGGCTCCGGCGAGCTGCCTCCTGTCGCCGGACTTCGTCCCACCTGCGGCACCTTGTAGAAGAGCAGGCTCAGCTCCTCGCTGGGTATGCGATGATGGAACCTAATCCTGCCATCGGACTCACTGTGCACCGCCGCAATGACCGTGTGCTCCTCCTGCTCGAGGAACTCCAGTACCATGGCCGTCTGCTCGTCCAACTCCGCACCCGGCAGCCGGGCGCCGAAGTACTCCACTGAATCAAGGCGGAAACTTTGGTTTAATTCAACATTTTCTGATTTGAAACCACTCTGGGGCTCACCCGACGTATTTATTATGAATTTTGTGCGCTGGCTCATCTTGTATTGAGTTTTTCGAGGCAGCCGCTGTTTGCCAACTTTCGGTTTCCATCAAAACTCTTTCACTTTTTCCCTTAAAACCTAAACCCTAATATCTGTTGTCGTTTTCGGTTGTCAGGGGCAACATGAACATGGCACAAGGTTGCCCTGCAGTGGTTGGTTTTACAGCAGAGAGAGAAATACCTACCTAATTTTTACCAGCACATAGAAATGAGGACAACACATCAGGCACCAATATTTGACAAGAAAATAATTAATTTATTTATATAATTCATAAGTTATTAAGATAATATTTTCTAAGTAAGAATATCACATGCGTTAAATATCGAATTTTTTCTCCCTGTGTGCTTTCCTTCTGTTCCCAAGGAGCTGCCTGTGTTCGCTGCCTTTTTCTCTTCCTGCACCTGTTGTTTGCCGTTGGGCATACGACACGTGTCCTAGTTGCCATGGCTGGCCTGGACGAGGGGGTGGCTCGTGTCCGGTGTTCGTGCCTCTCCCGGCATTACCTCAATCCAATCGGGACGCCTGCTAATGAATCGGAGCACTCGACTGCTCCGGTCTGCACTAAAAGTGCCTCAGCTGGTTTATATCATTTGAATGCCCATTAATAGAATTGTGCGGGCGTGCCCAGGTGCCCGTTGCCCGTTGCCGGACAGGTGAGACGAGCATAAGACAGGACATACAGGTGCAGGATTCGACGGGAGGCAGGACATACATCGTCCGACTCCACCGGAGACAGGAGTCTGAGCCTTTGCCGAGGCTTTGAGGGACAGTTTGAGAGGCAAGTAGATGGTTTTGGATATGTTTACGTAATACACAAATAGGTCGTGTAGTTAACCTCCTAGTAGTCATCATCAATGTAATTCAGCTGTAATAATTTGATGATATTATTATTTATAATTTACTTACATTGACAAAATCAGCGTATGCCATTCCAAAAATGGCATTAAAATGCTTTCAAGATTCCTTGCCAGAACTTAAAATGGATAAACCCCTGTCTAGTTTATTTTCTGCCACAAAGTAATAAATGTTTCTATCAATGCGCAATGACTTGAGTTCCTTTAATTGGCCCAACTCTGAATTAATATCAATCTGGGACTTTAAAGGAAGATGTAATTCTTTTAACGACTTAATTCGCGTTATTTCGTTTAACTCTTCGGGGCATTCAATCCCTGATCTTAGATGGCTAAAGCCTGGAAGACACTTCTTAGCGTTCCTCTTAATTATATCCTCGAAATTCAATGGATCGTCTGGCGTTACTTTTCTTAATTCGCAATCAGCAATGATATATTTCATTATCTCCAGCAAGGAGTAGTCATTGAGATCTGAGGCGATCATACCGTTCTCATCCAATTTTATCTTCAATATCCCAGGCTAGCGGGATTAAATTGAAAGAAAGTCCTTGGTTAAATTCTAATCTGTTTATAGAACGAAATTACAAAATCTTTAGTATATTTGTATGATTCATTTTGTTTTTCTTTCTAAAAAATTATATTGAGGCCCTTGGAAATCACTCAACTGTTTGAACAACGGTTAATATGAAATGGCAATAAGTAAAAGTAATTGATAAGATAAAAAAATGCAATGCAATTTCTACTGTATGACTGTTTATTGTTAAGCTCTCTAATGGGGTATAAGTAATAAACCCTTACAGAAGGTATTATAACTCTTATGATGTCTATATATCTTATATCTATTTTCGTCTTTCCCAAGCTACACCTGGCTTTGTCTTCGTTTTATTGAATCCTCAATTGCTAGGCATTCATTTCACATATTCCTTTAGTGCCCAAAGTTAGCCTGATTCTAATCGCATTTTCGGTAAGCCGGGGGATTCGAGTTCGGGCCGAAGTTTTGGCATTGGGCGCACAACTTAGTTAGGCCAACTAGCTCCGTAAACTATGAGTTAGGCTGCCGCATATCCGCCTATCCCGGACTCGGGGGACGCTCCACGCAAATTTAATAACCAATGCAGGCTGGGTGGGGAGGCGGAAAATCGGGCTGGTGAAGGCAGGAAAACACAGGAAAAGCCAGGCATCAGGCGCTTAGGCTGTCTGCATGTGTTTGATGCAGCCCAGCGCCACTTCCCTTAGCCCCTTCAGTAGCACTTCCGTTTCTTTTCCTTGAAATCAAACAAACTTTCACGGGCAAAAACGGGAAGCCCCGAAAGTAACCTCAGGCCTGCTCTAGGTACCGCCTTCGCAGACATTGTCTGCATAACCATTATCCCTATATATTAAATAAAAACAGTAAATGGACATTGAAGAGCGGAATCTTTTAAAGATTTAGGAAGGGTATGAATAGAGTTTCATAGAGTTTTATTATATACGTCGCATTAACTCTTAAATCTAGTTAAAAAGCGAGATTAGGGTATTAGTTTTACTTAAATCCCAATCATGCTAAATAAATTGTATCTCAAAATCCTTACACTGGATTATACTACCCACCTGGCATGTGTTTAGAAGATTGTAAAGTGTCTTTAAAAACGTATTATCGAACTCCATTTTAACTTCAATCTTCACGGCTTCTGAAAAGCTGCACCTTGAAGATGAGGAAGAGACAGAGAGTTGTAGGTGAGACCGCTTCTGGCTCTGCTCACACCTTTACTAATCCCATATTCCACTGTTTGAGTAGCGCATTGGTATCATGTTCATTAATATTTGCAATTTTAATTTTTTTTGTTATTAATGGGTGTGACACCGATATAAATCCAAAGATGTTTAGTAATGGTGGCGTCATAGGTGATATGGTACCATTGTAAATCAATGATTTTATATGGAACAGCTCTAATAGTGAAATGAATCCGATAAAATCTTTATCCGATGTCGAACATGTTTTTATGGTAAGTTCAGTCGAATTTATTATTAGCTCTGCATCAATTAGGGTTATGATTGCAAGAGGTTTCTGTAGAGAACTAGTGTCTTTAGATATTTCCATGAATTTATAAGAGGCTCTTATCTGGATTCCTTGTGCCCTTTTATATAACTCTAAGGTCTGAAACGCGTTATTTCTTACAATCGCAACGCTACTCAAATGTGGTAGCTCATCGTAGAAAGAAATAATAAAATCCTTTCGGTCTGACCTCTTCCATTTCTGCATCGCCTCAAGAATTGTCAACTGCGAACCGTTCTTGAAGGCTCCATGAATAGTCATTACCTCTAAGTTGGGTAGCTGTGCCAACGGTGCATATTCGGCTCCATCGACATGAGGCTTCACCGCGAATTTCAGAAACCGAAGTCTGCGGCAATGTGGCACGATGTCAGAGAGTCTACCTTGAATTTCTGTGCTCAGAAAACCCAACTCAATCAGATCCGGGTTTGATTTGCAGACATTTACCAGTGCTTCTGCACTCACTCGCACGTCTAAAAAGAGGAAATCAAGATGGCCAAAATTGTTTAAGTCATCCAAGGAGTAACCTTCAATGGAAAGAAATTATCATGTTTAATTTAATCTTTCTTAGAATTTTAAATTTAGATTTTAAAATTTTCTTGGCATTAAAATCTTATAGTCACACTTACACTTACCACTTAAAGCAATATGTAGAAGAAAAATGCTCCTTTTGTTTTCAAGAGCGCGTTTTATCATTTGAAAATGATCCAGAAAATCGGGTTGAAAAGATTCTGGCCTATAGACCAGGTAAACGCTCCGGAGTCTGCTGTTTTCTCGTATGGCATCAGCTAAGAATCGCCAGAAGGCGTCACCTGCTTTTCCTGTGTGTGTGGCTTGCAGCTCTGCAAAATCTATTTTCAGGCTTCCTCTGTTTGCCAAAAAAAGGAATTCAAGGTCCTTGAACAGATCGTTGTAATAATGTTCTAACACCGCCTCCAAATCTTTGTGGGCTAGTACGAAGCTCACCAAATCCGAATACTTTATAATATTGCTCCGAGATTTATCTCTCGACTCGCAATCAGAAATTATATATTTTATTATCTCCAACTTGCAGTCTTCATTGAGACCTAGGATGCTCGTTCTGTTCTCGTCCATTTTTTGTTAGTTGGTTTTGGTTATTACCAGTGACGCCAATAACACGATATTTTATTGCTCAACTAAAATTAAAAATAGAAAAGATTTTGTGAATTCTTCACTGAACTGTTCTCTTCTAACTCTGAAACTATACTGCGCTGTTTCGAATTGCAATAGAAATGAAGGGTTAGTGCGATAAGGTAATGCAAAAGAAAATGAATAATATCAATTGCGTTGCCGTTAAATAAATTAATAGTGCAAGGTTTTGTTTCAACTCAATTGAAACACTCTACCAGGTTTAATTGAGTTGTAATAAAAAGTCTTTTAAAATTTAGTTATGCAAAGTAGAATGTTGCAAAAACATATTTTATGCTCCTTATATTTATATTAATATTAGCGAAACCAATTTTAGACCCTATTATATAGGTATCAGTGTACATTAAAACCTAGGTGCATTTCTTTATCTGTGAAAATTCGTATAAATGCGAAAAGAATCTTATCTAAGCTGATATTGATATTGATGAGTTCATTGTGACAATATTAGCTTTACAGCATTTTTTGCACTTGAACTTTTTAATTTGTATTTTTAATTTTTTAATTTTAATGATCCAATTGCTTTGCAAGATCTATGTTTCTCCTTAATCCATCTCATTTTTCAGGTCATAAAACTCATGTCCACGGACCTCTTCACCCAGAACCAGATCTGGAAGGACGAGCTGCGTCATCTGCGCGAGCTGGTTGCCACCCTGGAGCGGCAGGGCTACACCCATCTGGACGCCTTCAAGCTGCACTGGGATCACCAGCTGTACAAGGTGCTGGAGTACCAGTACATCCTGGGCCTGCTGGTCATGAACAACAAGCTGCCAGACGTCCACGTGAAGCTGCTCCTGCGCCAGCGGGAGCTCGTCTACAGCCCGCCGGAGGAGGTGCGCTTCACCAGTACTAGGCTCAGCTGGCCGTGGGCATGGGCTGTCGGAGCACAGCCAGGAGCTGTTCCAGTCCATGGTCAGCGTAAATCGCCGATTTGTAAGTTTTTGACAATTTTAACGATTCTAAATTTTGAAAAATTGAATAAAATTTTTTAGATTCCACAGTCTTACCATAATGCTAAATGTTTTGTTAATTTTTTGAGGAATAATTTTAAGCTGCGTTACTTCTCTCAACCTTTCCTTTTGAGTTAGTAACTGACAATCCATAGATATGATATTAACACATCAGCTACTTGTTTAGGAGTTTCCGAGAAATTTCAATTATTATTTAAAATTAAAGTTTTAACAGAGACAAGAAGCCTTTGGATATTTTGTGGCAAAAGTGACTGCCATGCTGGCACCCTTTAATAAATTCCTTCATATTAAATTAGTTATAGGCTTCAAGCAGGACTCACCTTAAAGGACGAGTGGCGCTGCTGGGGAAAGCCCCAAAATATGCAGCAACAATTCATCGCTGGAACAAGGTAGGCCGAAAGTATGCTTCAGTTCCTTTTTTTTTGTTGCTCAAACTGTTTCAACACTCGAATCGCTGTGGCAGCCGTCAACTATTTAGGCAAATTAACTGTATAATTATATTTTGCAGCATAGCCTGCATCCTGTTTTTATTCTTGAAACAGAAGACTAAGAAAAGGTTAAGGATCCAGGAGGGAGTATAGTTTTTTAGCTAAGTAAACTTATAAATATAACCTTAAAGATATAATTATATTAAATACATTAATGCCCTTCAAATTCCAAGAAAATATCATCCATGCAAAAGTAGTTCCTGACTGATTAGAACCGCCACAATTTATTATCTGCGACTCATTTGAGCTTCCATTCTGTAAATCTGGGCAGGGGCCCTCTAATTGGGCATTTAATACAATGGCAGCGAAGGCATCGCCATGACAAATGCCCCGAAAGTGGCCACTAAATATATATTCAATGCTGATTTGGGCCGTGTCTTTGGGTTGATTTAACCTAACGGCCGTGATGGCTGCTGGCTGATGGCGATTTATGGGCATATGGGATTTTTATGTGGCTGCCAGGGCTGCCAACTACTCGCACTGGTATCGATAATATTTTATGTGCTTCTGGTTTTCTTTTTATTGTCAGCGATTACGAGACAGTTTTCTTCGGTTGCTCCGAGGAAAATCCACTGGCAGAGGGATGCCCAAGGAATGGGGCTACTTTAGTGCTGGCTTGGCCAGCAATTTATGGTTTATGGATTTTGGTCAAATTACATGTTATTCGGGCCGGCTTCTTGTATCTTCTCCGTATGCTGGCCAACCTTTTGTTTTGGCCTGTGGAGAGGAGGGAGCATAAATTGTCAACACATTCGAGGCGTTTGCATTCGGACGAGGGAAATGGGGAAAATGGTTAGCATGTGTGCTGTGTGTCCCTGAGTATCTTAGGCGTTTTGCATTGAAATTGCTCTTTGATGCCCCTGTCCATTGTTTATTTGTTTACTTTTCCTATTTTTTCTTGTTTTGTTGTATCTTCTGCAACCATAAAAACATATCAATGTGTAAATTTTTATCGCCCTCCGGCAAGCCAACCATAAAGTGGAAATTATATCGAAGATTATGATTGTTATGGGTCCTACGACATCGAATTTATGGTTGTCCAGGCATATAAATAAATATAAATTGAAAACAGAAGAGCAGTCACAGGTTGTGTTCAGCCGGATATAAGTATTTTTATGCAAATGTCTTTGTGTCTGGTAATTGCCAATAAAAGTGCGTAATCTTCAAGATACTTGTGTGCCGTCAAGTGGTAATATTGGATATTTATAATATTTATACTGTGTAGCTTGAAGCTTTGGTAACAAATGAAGATTTAGTGGAAGTATTTTATTTTAAACCCATACTTTTTCCACAGTGCATTTTGTTAAGAAGGGTTCGCCTTTCCCAAACTAAGTCCCGAGTATTTTGTGAACACGGACCTAAAGCTTCCCCAGTAAATTCTCACATTTCCCCTTTCCCAAGACTACTGTCTGGCTAATAGCGCAAACAACATAAATGGCAAACGTATGATCTGAGTGATTTCCTCAAAACAATGGAATGTAAAGAGCCCCAGTTGGTCACTGGGAACATATGAGAACGATTTTCAGGGCTGCCAATACACAATGCCATTGCAAATAAGCCAAAGGAATCTAATTGGGGAAGTAAGCAGCGGGGCTCCGTTGAAATCAGGTAAAATTGTTGAGAGACTCGTCGGGCTTGTCTGCCTGTAAACAATGAATATGCATGACTTGCCATGAAGCATGCCACACATGCAACAACAGAGACCGAGAGACAGAAAAAGCAACTTCAATTTGCGAAAGTGATATTGTGCTCAGGAAACACACAAAAAAAAGCAGCAGGAAGGGTAAAGTTAGGTCTGAGGACGCGGCGATACCCGGCCATCGGCTCGGAAAAAATATTGCATACTTTTTGGCGGTTCCTTTTTTTGGATATTATGAGAATTATGTACTGGAGAGAGTGAAAGACTGTCTGTGACAATTTTATTGCTTATTTTTTGACAGTTTTTTTTTATTGATTAAAATCTTCTTTAGTTCCAGGGAACCCCCCAAAAAATAATCAGAGCCAAATTGTTATTATTATTAATTTTTGCAGCTATTTATGCATGAATATACCCGCAAAACAGACAAGTACTGGGCACAAATATCAAATGCCAACGAACGACTGAAAGCGATGGCAGAGTCAAGATTTGAATGCGAGGGCTGGAAACCTTCTCGGCTGAGGAGCATAACGTTGATTAATTAATGCCGTCGATATGCCGATGACATCTGCAGAGATCTTCGTTCGAGCGGAAATAGAACTTAGTTTTTGTGCCCCGCTAGCTCGCTCTCACCCCCGGAAGTTAAGTGCAGCTTAACCCCTTTCAGTTGCGAAACGCTCGCAACAGAGTTTTGCCTCGAATAGAGCATTTTTCGCTTGAGCTCGTCGATTGGGAAATCGGATCAGGTTTCCCTTATACTCAACGGCCATTCCATGCATCTGCCGGGCCGTGCCGTGCAGTGCCTGTTGCATAATCTGGCAATTAGTAAATGTCAAATTCCCTGCTCGCATTGAGAGTCAAAATTTACAGCCTGCAAATCGCAGTTATATATCATCGGGCGGTCCAAGGAGACGCCGCCAGTAAGTATGCAACGGAAATTGCGGCAACGCATGTGATTATGTTGTCTCTGTCTCCGGGGAGCGCCCAAGTATGCATATCACATATACATCTATCCACTTCTTGCATAGTCTGTATACATATATTAGCCAGTCCGTGTGTGTGTGCGACTGGGTCCTTGGCTTGATTAAAAGCCTTGTTCCAGCGATGAATTGTTGCTGCATACTTTGGGGCTTTCCCCAGCAGCGCCACTCGTCCTTTAAGGTGAGTCCTGCTTGAAGCCTAGACAGAACTAATTTAATATTCAGGAATTTATTAAAGGGTGCCAGCATGGCAGTCACTTTTGCCAAAAAATATCCAAAGGTTTCTTGTCTCTGTAAAAACTTCAACTTTGAATAATAATGGATTTTTCTCGGAACTTCGTAAACAAGAAGCTGATGTCTTAATATTATATCTATGGATTGTCAGTTACTAACTCAAAAGCAAAGGTTGAGAGAAGTAATGCAGCTTAAAAAATTAACAAAACATTTTGCAATTTGGTAAGACTGTGGGATCTAGTTAAATAAATATAGAGTATTTCGCCTGGTACATAAAATCAACAAGTGGATTCATTGGTTCAGCTGAAAGTCAAGTCTGCGTATACAATATTTTCCATAATCGCCATTACTCTAAATTCAGCCCAAGCGATGCACAATTATTTAAACTGCTAATTTGTAAAATGCCTAAGGGTATGCATTTTTTTTTACTATTTGCCTAAAAGAATTAAATTAGTGTTATTTTTTTCCATTTATTATATAAAAATTAACAATATATGAGGTTTTTCTGAGAGCATATTATGGCCAAAAATTGAGTGATAGCCAAAAGCCGTACAGTTTTGGACTCATCACTTAAATCTCAAATTTTTTAAACTAAAACATTGAAAAAATTGAGAAAAAAAAGTTTGGTCGATTTTTCAAAATTTAGAAAATTAAAATTCCCAAAAATTTACATACATATTTTTTTTTTTTTAATTTCAAAAATCAGCTTGCAGATTACTTATCCTAATAAAAACTAACCTAGAAAAGCTTACCGAATTGAAATTAAAGCAGTTTTGGCTTAGTTATGACTATTTTAATTTAAATTTGAATACAAATGTATTTCTAAATTATCTCGCCGACCCAAGTTGCTGGAATATGTGTTAAGCTAAGAGTAAAATACTCTGCTTTCAAAATTACAAATCAGGGCTGCCTGCCAAGTGAATAATTAAACATAATTAGCAACTATTAACGAGCGCACATCCCCCGGAGCGGGCCAAGACCGAATGCAAAGCGCGGCTCCGGCACACACAGTTGGCCAGCTCAGGGGCATTCCGGCCAAATCAAAGCGAATCAACAGGACAACAGGACACGGGCGGCGACACGAGCAAAGGGGATCCCGGTGTTTCGGGGGAGGGAAGGACACAGACCCTAATAAGTCAACTGCAATGCATAAATTTCGGCATAGCAGCAGGCTTAGGCCAGGTGGCAAATCCAAACCCAAACACAGACCCAAGCCAAGTGTTTGCCATTCGGACTTTGGCAAATAACCCTGAGAATCGGGCCAAAACGGGCGGGGCGGGGGGAAAAGGCATGGCTGTGTTTAAGGAATTTCCTGATTGACAATGTGGTTCTGTTTGGGGCCACCCCATTTTGGCGCCTTCGTCGTTGGTCAAGAGCAAATTTGGCAATACAACAAAACGCCTTAACCTTTGACAGGCCGCACACATTTCAATTGTTGGAAATTTCTAGGCCCTTCTAGACCCTTTGGGTCGAACATTAAAATTGATTACCGCAACAGTTTGGCTAATAGATGGTTCTGGGGTCCTTTGGCTCCTATTCTAATAGGAGCACGGAGAAAAATAACTCTTTGGCTTCTATTTAGTTCTGGCGCATAGAAGTTTCAAGCCATTTCTTGAATAAATAATTACCACATTTTCTTCTAGTGCACTCATCTGACATTTGTTGAGGTTTCCGCCTCAACACTTTGCTATCATTTAATCTGGAATGGCAGCTATTTAAGCGTAAGTTGGACTCGCTTTGGAAATTAATACAAATGACAATTTCCGCATCGCCTTAAGCGCTTATCAATTGGCCTGCTGTGCGATGCTAATCGTGTAATCCTTTTTAAATGATTGCACAAACAAACGGATATTAATATCATAAACAATTTACACATTCAACTGTACATGCGAGCCTTGTAATTCTGTTTATTGCTTGAGGTTATTTAATATTCAATTTTCGGCTCTCGCTTCTCGTTTCTTGGCCAAGTCCTGGGACCCGGCCACGTTCTCATAAAATGCGAAAAGAAAAACTCATAAAACCCATGGCAAGCATATTTTAATCTGCACATGAGGCAGGACGAAGGACGAGAAATTCGAATAAACTGGCAACATGAATTTATCACGAGGATATTGTAAATACGAAATTGTTGGCGTACATTTTATTGACTTCCGCTTAGGTGCTTACACATATTTCGGTTGTTGTACATTTTTGCATATATTCTAAATTCCATAAAGAAAATAGTTTTCACCTTAAATATCTCAAAACGAATGTTTAGCAGTAGGGAAATAATTTCTGGAATGAAATATGGAAAAGTATTTACTCCACAGTTTGTTTTGATTCAAAACTGATATCCAATTATTTATTAATCAGTTTATTATCATAATGAAACGTCTTCTTCCTGGGCTGTGGATCCTCGATTGCTCTCTCCTTGACAACATTTCATGGGAAATAGCCAAAATTAAGTTAATTAAATGAAGCTTGTAAGCTTATTTATGTTTAATTTTCTTAGCACGCTGTTAATTAGTACTGCTTCTGTTTACTAACATCTTCACCCAATTTTCACACGCTCCAGCAATTTTTTTCAACCCCGTGAGCATCTCTCGAGTCACTCGCTAATCATTTCGCGCTAAATTAAGTGTTCTAATGGAATGCTCCCGATTTTCTCCACTCTTTAATGCTGATGCGGAGGGCTCCTTAAAAGAGGGCATAAAATACGTAAATTGCCTCCTTTCTGGACACTGGCACAACAATTAAGTTAGCATTTAAGTCGAATAAAGGACAAAGGCAGACACCGAAAGGGTTAACAAAAGCCTCTGCATAAATCAATGGGAACAGCATTATTTTGGCCGTAGATGGCGAGGAGCGAGAAAGGTCAAATACTTAAATTTTTCACGCTCCGTGTTTTTCGGTCCGGCCCAGCTCAGCAGCAGTAGCAATAATAAACAAGAAAGTGTGAAATAAAGCCAAATGGACATAAAAATTTGTACGAGTATGTCCAGCAAGAGGAAGGAACCAGCAGCAGGAGCCGGAGCTGGAAAAATTGAGGGAAAAATGCAGGCACAGCAATAAAACGCGGCGAATGCTTTTAATTTGAAATGCTGCCAGGATTGGACCAAAAGTCCCTGGATCTCTCCTCAGCTCCCTTGCTCCTTCGCAGCTTCCTTTTTAAGTGATTTCTCAGGGATTCGGATGCGGACTCGTACTCGGATTCGGATTGGGATCGCTGAAGGTGCGGAGGAGCACTTATAACGCTTGTGTGGATTACAAATCCCGCCGGGACAATAAACTGCTTTATTTGCAAAAGTTCTGTGTGCATGGAAATAAAAGCAACTAAATAAAACAAATTTAAATAACTGTGTACGCCTGCTGGTGCTGGAATTGAAAAATAAAAGTTTTGCATAAATATTTGCATCACTGGAGAAGCCAGAAAATAATAATAACAATAACAATGGCAGTTGGAAAGTGATAGGTGATAATTAATATTAATAAAATATATTTATTATATTTAAGGCCATATATTTTATTCTGAAAGGTTCCTTTTTATTAGTTTCTGCTTATTGCTTCGCATTTTGATTTATTTAATTAAAAACTGTGGATATTTCTACTCATAAACAAAACATGAACATTATTATTTCAGAATGATTTCATAATGCTTAATACTTTAAAATATATTTCAGTTAAAACATCTCCAGAAATTTAGACATTTCTCTGTGCCACCAATGTATTTATTACTGAATGTCCTCAAATATTTTTAAATTCAATTAAAATTACCTTCTCTAAAAGCTTCAATATTTTTCATTTTTTGTTCTTTTCCGTGCAGTGGAGAAGCACCTTTAGTAACCTAATTAGTAACCAGACCCGTTGAAGACCATTTATCATTATCTTCGCGGACGGAGAGGCCCTCCTCGGCTACCTTCTATTTATATGGCCAAGAACTATAAGCGGCGCTGCTCGTGTTTTATGTGCCCGAGCCGTAATAAATGTTGTCATTCAGATCCTTTTGCCCTCCTTTGCTAACCCGTTTTGAAACAAGCAATAAATGTCAGCGGCTCTGGCGGAGCGGCATAAACTACAATGGCCGGCAGATACTTTATTTAACACTTGCATAAACGGACATGGCCGGAGATAGCTCCTGGATGTGTGTGTGGGCCATAAAAGTGCAGCTCAACGAGGGGGCGAAGCGAATGGGAGCACGTGCACACCTCGTTATTTCTATGGGGTGCAATCAAAGCGGGTCCTGGCCCAGCACTCGAGCTCTAAAACCGATGGAACAATATAAATTTGTGGCATGCTAAAAATGGCTAACTGCCCGGGATGTACCTTGGAAAAATATCTATATTCTGCTTGCCAGAGAATATTTTGCATAGATTGTAAGTTCTTTAATACGAATGAAACTTGCTTTCAATCCCAGCTCCCTCTTGTCGCCTCAATCTATTTTCCATCTCCTTTTGTATTCCTCTAATGCTGCAAATGTGTCCCTTAAATCTAAGCAAGCCGTCAACGCTAAGCCAATGGCTAGAAGGACTCGTTGAGTGACTCGCTGACTGGAGTGCGAAAACCAAAGCCCTGCACTGAGCAAAAATAATAATCTAGTACCACAAAACTCGAGACATAATAAAACAATATTTTATCAAGAATTGATGTTCACTTTTCACTTTAAAAACAAACGAAAATAATACTAGCAAGCCAAGTAAATTTAAAAATAATACCCCTACACTTCTGTTCCTTCTCCTTTTTTTTCGAAAGTTTCACAGTGCAGCACCCAATGCGCCTCCAGCTGGAGGAGCATAAAAAAATATTATGTCAATAGATAAAAGTCAAAGTGGAGACGACAGGCAGCGGAGACAACATCGTGGATAACAAACAGCAAACATTGGCCAAATGTCGCGTGTTCAATTGTGCAGGCCGAACCTCCTCCCTGCCCCCGGGCGCCCCTTGATTCGCAACCCCCTCCAGAAAATCCACCCGCAGCCCCTGATCACCGCCCCCTGTCAGTGTTTATTTTATTGATGTCGCTGCTGCCGTTGACTGGGCTCCCTCCCTGCCTGCAACTGGAGGCAACCATGACAAAGTCATCAGCGGGGGCAGAGGCGCAGGAGAACACGGGGTGAAAAGGGACTACCAATGCGGTGTTGGCGGGGGGCGGGGGTCAAAGGCGAGTGGAGATCCTTCCTTGTTTTACGACCAACGAAGCGGCCATAATTGTGCATTCGCAGTCACAGTCACAGCCAGAGTCAGAGCCACATTCGCTTATTATAGGCCCGCCCCCAGTGGAATGGCTGTGTGGCCCAGAATGGATGCTTTCGCGGGATTCCCCCGATTCCCTGGTAATTTGCAAGTGATTTATGGCACCTCATGCATAAGGCCAAGGAGGACCCCAAGCTGGCCAGCGGCGGCAACAATTTCCATTTGCCGTTCGCCGCTCCCTGTTCGAAACACTTGATTAGCCGCGATGATTGAACGGTTATTGGCAAATCGTAAGTCGTACTCTTTGAGGCCAGACAGCAAAGGACCTTCGAGGGTGGAAATTGCACGGGGAATAGGATATCAGAGGGATGGCTTTAAAGGTAATTTTATTTTAAGGGGAATTTTTCAGCTTGCAAAGGGGTGGCGGGAATACCTAAAGGACGTAATATTCTGAGATATTTAATTGTAATATAAGTAATCAAAATATTTAAAATCTGCCTGAAAGGTTTTTAAAAGTATGCTAGGAAACTTTCCTCAGTCGATTTTCGAACTTAGGTAAATTGTTGCTTACTTTGTTGATTAAAATCAGTTATCAGTTTCATTCCAAAGCATCTTATTCTTTTTTTTTAAGACCCTTGATCTCTAACATATCTTTTTAACAAAGGAGATTCCTAACTAAGCCCCGATTTCTGTCCCACACTCGACTTCCAAATGACATTGTGTGAAAAAATCTCTCCTACTGGCCTACTTTTCGTTAACGTTTGATATGCAACATAGAATATAATATTTTTGTGATTTATTAGCCACTGCCAACCGCAGGCGATGACGCCACTCAGCAGCACTCCGCAGAGCGTAATTTGTGTTACCCACAGAACAGGAAAAAAGGCAAAAATAAATAAATAAAAACAAACCCCAACACACAGATACAAGCCCAAATGACAGCTACAAAAAATATAATAAATATAAATATTTTCGGGGCAGCAGCACATGCAATCTTGTGCAATTTTCACGCTGCAAGTGAACAAAGGGAGGCGGCGGAACCTAACACAGTCCCGAAAAGGAACCCGCCCGAAAAAAATAATATAAAAAAGAAAAATAGAGAAAAACCAACCGGAGCTGTCAGCGCAAACAGTTGCAAACAGACATGAAGATTATGGTTCGTAGGGGGATTTTTCGGGGCAGTCGTTACATTGTAGTTACACATAACCACGGCTACGTACGAGTATAGAGAGATTGCCAGATCCTCACGTCCCTCGTTTGTTTGCTGCGAAAGCAAATTTGGTAATTCCGTTTCTAGGGCACACTTGAAATTATTTCGCCACAGAAAAACAGAAAAGTTTCCGAGCTCTCGCTCTCGCTCTCGGGCTCTTGCGAAAACTTCTTTGTGGTGTAAGTTGTGAAATTTATTGAGCTTGCCGTTAAGCACTCAAAGTTGGGCTTTGGCAAACAGTTTTGACACGAGCATTGAGCTGAGTTTTGCATATACTCCACACACTTAAGCGTAAACAAGTTTGTCACTCAACAACTCGATTTCAAATGATTTCCGGTTAGGTGAGGGATCCCACGAAGTTGGCTGATAAATTGAATTTCAATTGTTGCTGTTAGGCTTTGCCTAACTGCTCTGCTCATTAGAGTCCTGACAATTTCAAATTCAATATCTAGTCTCTTAAGGTCACTTCACCCTAAGAACATAAATCCTGACAGCTTGAGTTTGTTTCCTTTTTTCCACCGACGCCGCCACGACTTAAAAAGGCCTTAAGCCGTCAACTTTTGCATATTTCACGGCCTTTTTTCTGTGCTCAGCTTTTCAGCATTTTCTTTTATTTGTTTTTCCTTGACTTTCGCCACTTCTGTTTTTGTTGCCGCGAAATACTCGTCTAAGCTGCTGGAAAATCGCAAATTTATGTTAATTTTACATAGACATTATTGTAAATGATGAGCACGGGAAGGAAATTAAATGAAATAAAATAGGGCAAGTGCCGTCGAGTTTGACAGAGAGAACTCGGCGAGTGATATGCCAGCAAGCTGGGGTACCCTCACCTATGAGCGGGTCACTCGGATTCCTTTTCGCAAATCATCGGAAGCCAACAAGCTGCCATTTAAATCCACTTAACAAAAGGACCCGCAGCCACTGAGCCAAGGAAAAGGGAACAGGGACATGGAAATAGGATTTCCACTACATTTTATATATTTTATTTTATATCATGCGCCCGGCACTTTGCAGTTCCATCTTATTCGGTCTGAGCACATGGCCCCGTTTTCATTTGATTTCCCTGAATGGGTGAAAATAAACGCAAAATTTGATAGATGTTCTGGCTGGGCAAATGTGACGCATTTTCGATTTTCCTCGGCATCACTTTTTACACCATTTTTATGCGCTCGGAAAAGTTTGTTTGTCCTCCGCCGTCGCCTCCTCCTCCGCCTGTCGGTTTGTTTATACTCTCCACTATCTCCTCTCCATTCCTGTCTATTTATTTATTTTATTTTCAAAATAAATGCTGGGCTCCTTCTCGCCTTGCTCTCGCCGAACTCTTCAAGGATTGAATTGAATTAAATTGAACAAAGTTTGCTCGCCTCCAACTGCAGCGTCCTGATAAGGTTCGACGGGACACGAGGAGTCGGAGCGGGTATTGCATATAAATGTACCAATATTTGAGCGAAGCATTGGGATTTTTTCTCGATTTATTATGCAAAGTCAATGAAGTGAGCCCTTGCCCTCCGATTTATATATCTATGTTTAATAATTGATGACTGCAGTGCGGTTTAGGGGAAATTGAATGCAAATTATGCGAGTTACGGACTACTTAAGCAGCTCAAGTGGCATTACTTAAATCTTTAATATTAAATTCAATGAATTAAACTCTTCTTCGGCGCAATTTGCAACTTAATAAGTGAGTTGGCAGCCAGCGGAGCAGGAAACCCATTTCTTTCCACCGCTTACCAGCCCAAAAATGTGTTTGCTCTTTTCGGTTAAACACTTTCTCCTGGGAGAGTCCTTGCTCCACCCCACCATCCCCCCTCGCCTGTCTGTCAAACGGGTATGGCTCTGCTCCTGGCATTGGCATTGCCCTGACTTCCTGTTCCTCATTTGGTAAACACACAATTACCTGAGCGTGGTCGGGCCATGATTTGCATTGCACTTGAATTATTTCCGTTTGCAATGCTTTACCTTTTCCGCAGGGTAAAAGTGTGTGGCGGAGGGTAACAGAGGAAAAGAGGAAAAGCGGAAAACGAGGGTGGAAAACGAGCAACTGCACATATGCATAATTCCATGCTCACTGCTCTGGGTACGTGGCGCTCATTTAGTTTGCCTTAAACGCTGTTATAGTTTCCCTTACATTTTAGACTGGCTCTTATTCTAGCGTTGCGCATTTTCCCTTCCATTTTTCCTCCTATTTTCCCTCCCATTTTCCTCTGTCTCTATTATGGCCATATCTCCTTGTGCGAAACGTGTCCGCCGCCTGAAAGTATGCAATGCAGCTGAGCTGGCGCTTTGTATGCAGATTACCTGCATTTGGGCCCGCAGGACTCTCAGTCTGGGGCCTCTAATGAGGCTAAAAAATAGCATACTATAAAAAATACGGGGCGCCGGGTCCCAGGACCCGTGCGTATCCTACATGCTAAATTTATGCGCAATGAAGAGTGAAAAGCAATAAGCTCTGCCAAGTTGTGCATGAAAGGGAAATTGGCATTGACAGGGGCCGCCGCCGCCGCCTTTTGCCGCCTGGCAACCCTTCGATTTAGGTCGACATTAGCGCTCAATATGTTTATTGAATTGTCGGCGGCAGATATCGGGAAAACTAAGGCGACAGCGATAGCGTAAAAAGTTCTGCAATAGTTATCGAGCCGAATAAAGGGGGAAATTAACAGACAGAAACTCAAGATCCTATCAGTATTCAAGACAAAGGGTTAAAGTTTCGCTCTCGGTTTTGTCTCGGGTTGGTAAAAAAGTTTAAACAAATAATACGGTTTTTGGGTTTCTATAAATAATGAAAAATTCCTTTCCAAATATATAAACTATTAAAAATTATTTTACATTTAGGTGTTAAGGGATTATGAGCAATACTTGAAATGTTTTCTTTATTTTGTTTTTATCAAGTGTTTTAGAATTTATTCATACACAGAATTTATTCATAAATAAATAAAGAAAGCATTTAATAGAGAAGAGTTAGTATTTACATTTAATTTACCTTTTTGTGTAATCTCTTTTTACTATAAATTTATTTTTTTATAATTTTGTACTACAAGCTCATCGGTGTACATTTTTTCCGGATAATCCCTTGTAAACAGATTAAAGAAATCGTATTAAAAATAAAACAAAATGCAGTAATATAAAATAAATATGCAGTAAAAACCAGATATTAATACAAAAGCCATATGCCAAGTTTACTGTCGTTTTTTGTTTGTAAAATGCCTCCTAATTAATGTATCGAATCGGTGAAAGTCGAAATGATTTGTTAAACACAGCATTTAGCATCGCACTCCATTAACAACTCAACTGCTGACCGCATGCCAATTAGCCAGGCGTTTTAATTAGACGCTTGCAGTTGGCCAAAACTCGGTGTCGACTCTGTTTTTTTGTTAATCAACACGAACGCTTCATTAGTTTCCGGCTGGGAAATCGGAAAATGTACACCTACTGCATGCATGCACGTGCAGGGGCTTAGGCCTTGTGTTTGCTTTTAAGTGGGTGCGGTTTTTAATTAGTTTTGATTCCGATTCGATTGACTTTGGCCGGGTTTGGGTGTCCTGCAATCAGCGGGCAAGCCAAGGTCCTTGCATGGCAATGAGCCGCGAATTGGCCACTTGGCAATTTGATTGCGGTCCCTTTGACGCGGCTGCTTATTTGCCGAGCGGTTCGCTTTTTAATTAAATTTATTAAAACGAATGCGAAGGCAAGTCTGCGCAGCATTGTGGAGTCTTTTAATTAAATCGCAACCGCAAGAACTATTTCCTCGGCGACCGAAGCCGAGAGACGCCTGAGAGTATGCTGTGCCCCAAATGCGCTCTAACATGAGGAGGCATCATACGCGGCCTTTGTGGCAGCGGCAGCTCCCGGATTGAACAATAAACAATAATGGCCGGGCACTGAAGCATAAGCCAAATAATTTTTTAATAAATATGTTATTTTCGTGCACTTTTTGTTGGCTTACTCTGACATTTATTTGGCAATTTTCTAATGCCTGTATGCTGTGCACATTGTCTGGCCGACTCGGGACACAGTTTCGTTGTTTCTTGTTTTGGCAGCAGGCCCGAGTGGGCCAACTTGGCTCGTCCTTGACCCGGAAAAGTCCGCTCAGAACGGGGGCTGGCCATAAATAGCTTTTGCTGATTAGTGGCCTTGGGGTGAAGTCCTTAATTGGTTTTTAAAAATGCATGCGATGTCAGACAAGTGAAACGGATTTGCATAGGTCAAGATGGGTAGGAGATGGTTAATTATAAAAGTTGGTAATGAAAACCTGATTTGGATGCCAAGAGTTTTACATATTCGAGTTAAGACAGCTAGTTTCGAGGTCGAGAATAACCTTTATTTGTTTGGCAATGAATATAGTCTTTGGGGATTTATTATTATTATCACTAGTATTAAAAAAGTCCTAAAAGTTTAATTATTCTTAAAAATCCAGCCGTGGAAAGCACTTTAATGGCCAGATTCCGTTCAGACACATCCTTACAAGCGCATTTCACACCCGTAAAGTGCTCAATGGACTCACAGCAATCGCCGACAGAAAGGAACTCTTTATGTTCGGAAATCGCATGTTGTGGTAATTAATATGCGAGCCTGCAAAATATTTATATTCGCACGCAACGGCCAGCCGGCCGGCAGTCAGTCAGTCAGTCAGTATTCCAGGACCTCCCTCGGTCTTGAACAAAAACAATTAAGCCCCCCGGACGCCCATGAGTGGCAGTTTCTGTGCGAGTGGCAATTATAAGTTGTTCGTGTCTGTTAATTAAATGTGTCCAGCGAAGGCATTTAATAAGCTTCAGTTATTTACAAAGGCGCAACACGGCGTATGCGCGATCGAGGAGGCTTAAGTGGACTCCAAACAGAAGCTTAATCAACCGATTCAGAGCGAATAAACTCGAGCCCGGTGCTCCCCGAGGGTTGCAAAAATATTAAGATGAAGTGCGCGGTTATTTATTCGCATCGCTTCCGTTAATGCTGCTGTCCTTCTGGGAGCAAGCACGGTTTAATTAAGTGGCTCGCTTGCTGTTTGCACTTTCCTCGCTCCGGCAATTATGGACGTGTGAAGTTTCGCGCCAGTCGCGGGGGTCAGGTCGATCTGCTAATTAGGCATTAAGTCGAAGCTGGTAATTAATCAGCTCAAAAGTGTCCATAAAAGCAAAGCGTTTGAGTGTTACCCCAAAGTGTCAGACGCAAAGTTCTCTCTCTCCTCCCCGCTTTACGCCCGATTTTCTTCTTATTTTCCACACCCAAAGCCGACACGCGGTTTTCCGGCTTCGGTGGGCGGAAAATGGAAAACTCACACGGGAAGTAGCTAAAAACTAAACAAAAAGCTTTAATGGCAGCCGCTTGCTAGACATCCCTATTTACACGGTTCCCAGCACAGCGAGGGGTGGTCGAGGAATTAAGGTGTTGAGTTACCTGTTACCTGTAGTCGAATTTTCCACTAATTTCATAATATTTTAATATTAAATGCTATTTTTATGGTTAAAAGAAGTTTTCAGGAAGCAGTATTCTGTATTTTATTTAAAACTAATTTTAAAATTGTTCTAACTTTGATTGATAACATTTACAATTTAATCCTAACTACTCTATTCTTAAAAAAAAAAAATAATTAAAATTCTCTCCCTACTTTATTCTTTTCTATTCTCCCAATTTAATATTTTTAAACAAAGTCCCCGTCCAACCCCCGCTTATTATGCAGCTGTTGCATTGTAAATATTTGCATACGTGTTGCAAAATTAGTTAAATAAGCATTTATTGTTGTTCCACACTAAGCTGGTTGCCGCATTTGTTGTTGGCAACAACACTTGAATTACTTTTAATGCTTGCACCGCCGCCGCGGGAAGCGCTCGTCTTCCACTATTAACAAAAAGGTAATTTCCCTGCAAATTGACATAGAAGACTACACGGGGTAAAAGTTTCCCCAGCTAAACTCGTGTTGTTTAATTTTTCGGTGGCGACACACACATTCGTACACCCGCACACCCTCGCAGCCATTTGCAGAGACAACATCAAAATTTATGTAAATGAAAATTGCATTGCATAAGCTTTGAACGGGAATTTGCCGACGTTACGTATACGCAGTGTGCAGCGGCAAGGTGGAGGCTGGCCAAAACCATTTTGCACGTAGTATTAGCAGCGCGCTGCCTTCGTTAGTCGGGCCATCCTTTAAGGCCCGGGGTCCTGAGCATCGAGCCATTAAGCCAACCGGCAAGCATATTGCCCCAGGTATTCGCACAATATAGTATATAGGACCAGTAGGTCTATGGCAATGGCTTCTGCGGCACTTTTCCCTTTAGTTTTGGCATTTTCTTTATTGGTTTCTTGCGCCACGCAGCTCCGAAAACTTTCAACAAGTTCGCCGGCCCAAGGCTCACGCGCCAAAGGAGTGAGTGGCTGGGGAAAAAGGGTTCAGCTCTGTGCTGCCAGTGACAAAATTGTTAAGCGAAAGCCATCATTTTTAATAGTCACTAAATATTACAAAGCAAACACGTTTTGGTGGGAGGTTTGGGAAATGCGGAAATATTTTCCCAAGTATTTAAATTTATTTATATTCATTCCCTTGAAGGGGGCACACAAGTTAAATGTTACTTCACAAATTAAATTAAATCTTCGATTAAGAATCACTTCTTCTGTCTAGGTAAATAACTCTTCTTGGGTTGCTTTCTCTCCGGCCATTGCAGCCCACAAACAGTTGATAACTGAACTCTTTTACGGGCCATTAAAGCTGGCATTAAAGCCGGAATCCAGGGAATGCCTCAACTATGCTTTGCCAATTATCCAACCACGAAGGGTGGCTGTGCGGCTGCGGAAACCACTTAATAAGCCCGCCAACAGACCCCCTTTGCCACATTTCTTTACCACTGTCCAGTTCGTAGTGTCCGTTCCCGTTCCCAGATCGTTGACAACTGTCCATGGCCGGAGGATTGTATCAAATATACAAGTAAATTGCTTCATTTTCGAATTTCTGTCATAGTCGAGGAACAGTGGGCAGTTTTTAGAGTCTATGTGTCATAATTAATGCTATATTTGTATCTTTCTATACATTTATCTGTGTGAATATTTTAAACTAACAGAAATGGAATTAAATTAAATCAAATACCAATCCTTAAATTTATTAAAAAGCAGTCCAATCTAAAATAATTACAACCCTAATAGAGGAAATTACCTCTATAAAAGTTCTCATATATCCCAACATACTCTTTTAGTTTACAATTTTACAAGTTCCCCCTTTGTAGCTTTTTAAACGATTTTTATAATTGGATTTTAAAGACACAGAATTTTCGATGACATCCTTGTTAAAAACCCTCCACTGTTCCATGGCTCCTCTCTTTTTTCCCCTGTGTGCGGCTGTCTGTGTCTCCTTGGCTCTTCATATATGTTTTGGAAATCTATTCGTGCCACGAATTTCATTTTCAACTTGGCAGCTGCACTGTTTGTTGTTGCCGAAGCCAGACGTGCAACGGCTGCCAGGCAACTTATTAAAAATGTCTGCAGTAGCGGCAAAAAGGAGCTCGAATAAAAAAGTAAAGCAGAAAAAAAAGAAAACATTATAAAGAAAACTGCAGGCTGGAGAAAATTATTTGCCACAAAAGTTGCACAGGGAGCGGGGCGAGACGAGTGCGATGTCGTGCCATGTAATTGTCTAAGGAGAGTGCCCAAGTAAGAGTGCTTTGATTTCCGACATTAAATTAACTGCACGCCTCTTTAATTGTCCTCAGCACATCCTCACATCCTTCAATTGTAAACTGGGGGAAAAGAGCATTTTTGAGTGGAAGAGAATTGCATTTTAAGAGGTTCACAGTCGAAGAAAAGCACGATTACAGAGTTGAGCTGGGAACACTGTTATGTTTGTTTAATTGGAAATATAATTTATATTAATTGTTAAAGAGTAATAATTATTTGTTTCTAGGATACTAGTTATAGTTAGGATAATAATTAATGGCCAACAAAATATGCCCGAGTTAAGTTCAAACCTTTTTAATTATTTAAAATCCCTTTAAAAAGTTACATTAATTTATATTTATATAATTTATTATATATATAATTTATACATTTTTTTAACCAAAAAGCATAATTTTCTCTCTCTGCACGAGCTTTGGCAAATTGAATCTTACGTAATGCCATATAAATCGAGCCACCTTCATATGAAATTCACTCGCAGCGGCAGCCGAGAAAGAATTGCAATCGAAATTACTTTTGGCTCTCGGACGAGAAATTCAATTTGCATTGCAGGTCGGCTGGAAGTGGAGGAGGAGCGGAGCAGGCTTTGGTGGTGTAGGAGGCGAACGGGTGTCGATGCATCATCAGGACTCAAGTGTGTGGGTCCTTTGATCCCCTGCTCCTCCTCCTCGCCTCCTCCAGCATCAATTATGCTACGAATTTCTTTATTACAATTATCTCTTTGCGCTCTCAGGCCTCCGCATTCGCATTGTTTCGCTCTCATCGTCGTCCTCATCATCAGGCCCATCCTCATCGTCTCAGTCTCAGTCTCAGTCTGGGTCTCGGTCGTATGTGAAGGGCCCTTTGCTGGTTCTTATTTCTGATGAGCAAGTGATACGGCAGTCCCTGGGAAATTGGTTTTAATTTCGCAACTTGACGGGACATTGACTTGGCTCCCTTCCTCTCCTGTCCTCTTCCTTGCGACTCTCCTCCAATGTCAATGCCTCGATTCTCGTTTTCAGGTGTGCTCGATTTAATGAATGAAGATTACAGGTGCCGTGCGTTGGCTCAGATTTATGCGTAACGATATTCAAACAGGTTATTTACTGCATTAAGCCTTTGGCTCCGTTTCAGCTCAGCTCAGCTTCAGCTGACTCTATTTGCTTTTCCCGGCAAGCAACTTCATAATTAAAGCATCAAATGCAGACAAGCCAGTTCCGGTGGACATATCAAATGGGATAATGATCTTGTGATTCTGGAATAAGCGAGAAATTGAAGTATCTTGTGGGATTTATGGTGAAATTATAGGTTTTATATAGATATTCGAACTGATGAGGTGGTTCTGGTTCTTTTACTAGAATTTCAAGGTAACAAGAACAATGAATATATTTTACGAAGCTCTACTTTCATGGTAAATTTATATTTTTGATTAATATTTTTGCTTGATATTAATTTAGTTTGCCGAGATTATACCTTTTTCAGTACTAAATCACTTTTATTCTTTAATTTTTTATCGGAAAGTATAAATCCTTAAATTTTTATGGCTAAAATGTATTTTTTATTTGATTAAACCATAAATTGCATGTGTTCTTGTCGGCAGTTAATAATATTTATTTAAGGAACAATAAAATAATAAAATTTAGTATTATTTAAAACAGAAAAAACGAAATAGCTATACCCACGTATGTTACCTACAATGGGTTCTTGCCAATTTAATTTTAAGCAATTAATTACTAAAGTACTAGAGTTTATTAAATTTCTTTTAATGCCAAACAATGTCCGTACCCTTGATATACCCTTAATAAAAGGGCATTAACAATGACCAAGCACGACGCCGAGATAGAACACACATAAGTTCGTAAGCGCCGTCACACTTGAGCAGCACAGCCAGAGTTTGCAAGACGGACGGAGATCTCAACAGGAGACGAACGACGAGCAGGTGTTCCAACTTATTCATTAAAAACAAAAAGGAAACAGACAGGTACTGGCAGGAGCAAATGGTCGGGGGGCTCGGGGACGGAACTTGGGCCAACACCCAGTGCCAGTTTCACTCAAAGTCTCAGCCACGCACTGAGCGGAAATTAAGAAAAGAACTCTATAACGTTTGGAATTTTCATTTAATTTTTAGTTTAGTGAAGGTAGTTTTCTATTCAGGTTTTTTCTTGAGTGAGTCTTTACAATTCGGAACTAAAATCATTGACGAATTAATATTAATGGAATTTCTCTTGATAATAAAATAAAAATAAGTTTTAAAACCCTTTATTTATAGGACTCTTAAAATTAAAGGTAAGTAAAGGTAACCATTTCACTTTCTTTTAAAGGCTTTTGCATATTTTGAAATATTTTAAATTAACAACATTAATTTTTTGTGAACTGTATTCCTCGTTGGCTGGAAGTTTTTCGCCTCCTTCTGCCGCTGCTTCAGCTGGTTAAGATTGTGGTCGACACGCAATTGCGGCAATTTTAAGTTGGATGCGCTCACTTCGCTCTGCGGGGCCAACGAAGCGATGCAAAAGCCAAGCTAAACGCTTAGAGTCGCCCCTTTGCCAGCCGAGGTCTCCCTCTTTCCTGGCTCAATCCCTAAGAACACACATCCGCCGCAGTCCATCCTGGCAAGTTTCTTGCGGCAGCGACAACTGGCAACCGGCAACTTGCGACTGCCAACTGCACGAAAATAAATTTGTTTATATATTTCTATTGATTTTGATTTATTTTTGAATTGAAAAATCTCTGCTCTGTAATTGGTTCGAAGGATGTTAGAGTCTATGGTGTCAGAAAGTGTGCTTTTAGATGGTATTTTCCTTGTTTATTCCTTTATTCCTTGACTTATTTTGACCTCATTTTTTCTCTAAAAGGACCTATAATTCTTTAGTTTTTCTTCCTGTGTGTCAAGTGGAAACTTCAACTGCTGCCTGAATCGGCTGAAACCAAAGCCGGTTTTGGGTGTGTTAACTTTCTATGCCCGGTAGCGCTGATTGCCAAGACAACGACAGCCCAATTCATTCGGCGGTCTCGCCTTTCAGCGGCAGCAGCTGCTCGAGATTCTCCCAGCCACTTGCCTCCCTTTGTTGGCCAGTCCATATGCGTGGATATATATATATGTAGATTCGCTCTGCATGGCAAGAACCTCTGCGGGCGATTCCAGTTCGATTTATCACGGGCAAAGTTATGATCGCCTAAGTGCCGCCGTTTAGTGTTCCTGTTTCGCTTGCCGCATCTGCAATTGCTCATCATAAATCCTGGCCATGACACCACTAATTGCAACTTGCTGGAAATAATAATGGGTTTGCCTGGATTCTCGCTACTTATACTGCCATAAATCCAATTGGCTTAAAGAGATCTGAATTTCTTATCGATGCATATGCTGAATAATTAAAATGGGATAAATCAAGTGTCGTTGGTACCCCGAAAATATTTAATACAAATTGAATGTTCTGTATATTGGCTGTAAAAATCCAGTAAATACCCCAACTTTCATGATTACACATTAATTAAATGCAAAACCTAAATTACAGACCCATCAAATGTGATGGAAAAGCGGCTAACTGTTCTTTAATTCACACTTTCGGCAACCATCGAACACATATCACGGGATAAGCTCATTCGGCAGCCCATAATTGCTGGCAAATTAGAATTATTTATTGAACAAACCCATTTCTGATTGCCAGCCGGGCAGAGTTTGTGATTCATAATCGATTGTTGGTATGCCAGGCGCATAAAACCGAAATAAAACCACAAAATAATGAACAGTATGAACAGATCGTTTCCATGCTTTTTCTGTGACGGAAGTCTGGCCCCACCGCAGGGGAACAAACAAATATTCAGACCCCCCCGCAATGCTCTCTCTTTCAAAAAGAGGCCATAAATATTGTTCATTTGTAAATAAATGGCCAACGAAATAGTGAAAAAAGGAAAAACATAGTTGGATATAGTGGAAGAAGGCCCGACAACTCACAGAGCATATAAAACATTGTTCATGTTCATTTCCAGTACTTGGTTTTCTATTTCCTAGGCAAACACACACACTCGACGATGGCGCGAGTCTCTATTTTTATTACAGTATCATCTTCCGGTCACTTTGTCAGTTCCCCAGCACATTTCTCATACAGCAACGACCAGCGAAATGGTCAAGTGGCCCTGCGCGTGTCCAGAGTTTTGTTTGGGCTCGAACTTGAATTATTGAAAACAGAAACGGCGGAGTCTACGAAGAAGTACTCGTGGCAGAGCGACCGTCAAACGGAAGTTGGATAGACACAGGCGAAGCCATCTAAGGGCATGCAACTTCAGAGGGGGGTTAAAGGGTGATTAGAATTGTAGATATAATTATTCTTAACACAAACAAATGTTATACTCAATTGATAAAAATATTAACATGTTTATTTCTTACAAAATATAAATTAAGATTTCATAGTTTACTCAAAATTTATATAGCTCTTTAAGAGATACGATTCCCGTTTATTTTAATCAATTTCCTTTTAAAGATGCAGTCCCTTATTTCTCATATTTTTAAGCTTATAATTTATTAACTCCACCCTGGGTCACTTGGCAATTATCTCCCTGCAATATTTCTTTCCCTGAGCAGAGCTAAATATTTAAATCGCCCTAAAGAGCTGGGCATCAGTGAGGCTCCACTGGCTTGCTCCTACTGCCTTCCCATAACCCATCACCCCATAAAAGGGCGGCCACCGCTGACCAACATCGCCACTTAAAAGCAGTTCGCGCGACTGCACAGGCGGAGGCATTGGAGGAGGAACTGGAAGTGCTGACCGGCGCACACACACCATCCACACCCACCTACACACGCACTAGCCGCATCGCGTTGCGCTTTGAATATAAATTACACAAATAGTGCACACGACTTTGATGGCTCCAGCAGGCGACATTGAACGCGCCGTCCCAGCTGGACACTGGGATCAAATAATAAAAAAATATAAAAGAAATAAATAATAAATAAATATAGTGATAAAATAATACCAGAAATATTATTAATAAATGTATTAATATTCTTAAATGTAGCCTTAACTGTTGGCTGACTTCATCGAAGGTTTTGATCGATATAATTTATTTTAAATATTTTTATATTGCTATAAAATAATAAAAATAAATTCTAAATCAAAACAGATATCAAAATACATGATTATGTAAAGGTATTAGTACTTTATTTGAATTTATTTCCCTAGAAAAGCTTACTTTGCTTTTCAAGAAACTAAAATCTTCAATGGCAATAATTTCACAGCAGCCTTAGTCCACTGTGCGGATCAGCTGCCAAGGGGCGCTGGTCGTGTCACCACTGCGTTGCCCTTTGATGCTAATGACTCTGCCATCGCCTTACAACTGGCGGATCGCCGCGGCTCCGATGATGGGGCTCGATGGGCTCCGAACTTAGCGGGCAATCAGAAACCGTGCTACGGAAAATTGGCATGCGTGATGAGGAAGGATGGATGGATGGCTGGGGTGGATGGATGGATGGATGGAGATGAAGCTTTCCGAATGGAGTTCCTGGGAGGTCGGAGGAGGCCAGACGCTGGACAAGTGATTTCCGCAGCGCTTTCTGGATCTGGAGCGGGCGACTGGCTGGGCTGGCCTTCTGCTGCGTTGATTGATTGATTAATTGACAAAGGCAGTGCCGTTAGTTTTCCATTTGCATTTGCATATCTAATTTATGAGTCGGAGTCGTCGCATGTTTGGCATGTTATGTTATGTAGTTCATTGTGTTAGTTAGAGTTATGCAAATGCCGCATTTCCGCTCTGGGCCAACGTCTGCGCCCGGCGCAGCTTAATTATTCATTAATTTCAACTTAAATTCCGTATTTGCGCTTGCGGCCATTTGTGGCCCAATTTCGATGGCCGTTCCCGGCGGAATTGCCTGCAGGGGCTATTGTCTATCTGCAGGCTTTTGTCACCATAAACGTGAAGTGTTGCCCGATTATGAAATAATTATCAGCATTCCGCACGCTCCCTAGCCGGAGGATGGCGAGTACATTGTTTGTGAGGTCAATGGGTGTGTGGTTCGATTCCATGCTTCCGTAAATATTATTAAAAGCACTGAGAACTGTTTGTTTTACCTAAAAGCACAGGAAGAGATTAGGCTTTAATTATAACCTACATTGTTTTGTGTTAATTATTAGGAGTTTCAAGTAAGTAGTGTAAGTAGGTCGAAAATATAGATATTTCCCTCTTTTCTCTCCCCTTTTTCCTAGTGTTTTTTGTGACTTCACCGAGTGACAGTTTAATTAAGAGCTTCCCCTCCAATATGCAATCCGTTTAACTAGTTCTTTGGGCTCTCCCCGTATCGAGCATCTAGTTAGCCAGTTCTATTGTGTTCCAATCCCGATGGAAATGAGGAAGTTTTTGCAGCTCCCTCCCTCGGCTCACTCTGCCTAAAAATTCCACCCCGCTAGCATCTATGTAAATTTTGGAAAATCCATAAAACAAAGCCCAGGACACCTGCCTTCACAATCCGGCCTCGAAGTCCCGTGTTCCGTGCTCCGTGCTTCGTGGTCCGTGCTCCGTGTTCCGTGGAGGAGCTGCAGCATGCCTTGCATATTTAATCCCGGCTACATCGGCCCCGATCCGCCCTGCTGCGACCCCGAATGCGACGAGGAGGGCCCCTGCACGGTTCCGGAGTGCGGCGTCTGTCCGGAGTCGCAGCTCCCCCGCTGCAATCCCGCCCCGGAGCCGAAAAAGAAGCAGCCGGAGCAGCAGCAGAATCAGGAGCAAAAACAGGAGCAGAAGCAGCACAAGTAGTAGGGATGGAGCGGAGAGGATCCGGAGATGTGGAGAGCCTGAAACAATAGACGCGGTCGTCCCTCGGAGAGGGATGTAAATCCGTAAGTCTGATATGTGTCTAATATGAAATAAACACTCTCGCTTATTAGGGGATAACATGGGGTTTTATTTTAATCTGTTGGTAATTAAATCCAGTTGCTGATGGTTATTATCTGTAAACAAAAATTATGCAGCTCTAAATCAGTGGATAATTAAATACAGATAGGTCAGTTTTAAACTTGGATTTGTCCAAAAAAGTTATATTTTTCGAATTATTTTCGTAGCCCGAAAATTCGCGAATTTATGGTCTTAGCCTCTTATAGGCAAAAAGAAACTGATAAATAATTTAAATTAAATTAAATTAAATAAATGCACACTGTTATAAAAAATATATATAGCAAACTATGCCTAAAATGGAGGCCTGACTTAAGTGTCAACCAAAAATCATGTTGAACATTCAGTCTAAACTCAAACATTGAACGTGTTGCATCAGTAACATATTTTTCTACATTTTCCAAATTTTCCTCCCTCTGATTTATTTCCTAGGTAAGATAAATAATATTTATATTTAAGGTAAAGCATTAACAACTTGTCTAGGCTTTTGCGGAGTATTCGAAATGGTCTATTTAAGTCATCCCTGGACTCCCGTCTTCAATCCTTTCTACGTGGGTCCGTATCCGAGCTGCGCGGCCTGTCCGTGTAACTTTGATATTTACAAAAATTACACTCCAGGTCGCTGGGAGAGCAAGTGCTACCGCAGCTATTGAGGATGAAAATGGAGTAAAGGACCTGGTCGAAAGTCAAGGAAATAATCGGAGGAGAGGAGGAAAGGCTGCTTTATCACACAAAATGTCATCTAAATAATAAAATCATGACACAGATATGAAGAATAATATTAGCCATTACGGATTTTTGTTTCATTCTCTCAAGGTTTCTGTTTTTTATTAAAATATTTTATATTTTAGGCATCTTCAGCAAGTTATGAGGCATCCTTGAATATTTATCATATTTGTTTTTATCTTTTGACATTGAAAATAAACAAATTTCGAAATTCATGCCTGCCTCCTTTGACCACCCGGTGCTCGATGTCCTGGCCCCGGTGGCCATTAGCATCCTCGACTTCGTAGTGCCGGCAATACGTCAGTTGGTGATCATCCTGCACGGATCCTTCCTAGTGGCACACACCGAGGCGGAGCCCGTGATCGACGTGAGCGCTGCCATCCAGCCGGTGCTGAAGTTAGTACTGATCCTTAACGATGCCGCGCCGCAGATCCACTTGGATCGAGACCAGAGAAGCGCTGGTGAGTGGCGAGGACATCGGCACACTGCTGAGCGGAGTCGCTCGGAGCATCCGGTCGCTGGCTCTGGCGACCTACGACACCATATCGGCGCTGGCCGATTAGCCAGAGAGTTGCCTCCGAGTCAGTTGTCAGCCTGGTCGATCGAGAAACCCAAAATTGATCCTTCATCTCCTGAGCCTGGTCCTGCGCCTTCCTAACAATGGATGCGGTGCACTTGGCCATCGGGGTGACGAGCGTGGTGGCCCTGATCGTGGTAATGGCCAGCTCGTTATCGCAGGTTAGTGGCCGAGTGGTGGACCGAACCGCCGCCCCTTTTCCGACCTGGTATCCCGCGGCGACCCGGTGGCGGACCAGGTGACGCCGGTCGAGGGGGAGCCGCCCCTGGTGGAGGGCGACTGCATGGACGCCACATGCTCCTTGGTCCAGAGCATCTCGAGCAAGGTTTGTGCCTGCATTGGACCCCTCATGCCCCAACTGGGCAGCAAGCGGGAGTCTAGTGACAAGGACCCTGAGGCGGCTGCTGAAAAGAAGCCGGAACCCGAGCCCGCAGTGGCGCCGCCGGAGGATCCCCCCGAAGAGGAGTGATGGGAGCGGCCATCTAGGCTTTCAGTTTTGGAATTTACCAAATTTTTAGTAGTCCCAAGTAGGCGGTGGGCCTGAAACTTCACTTTTGTGTTGGCTGTGTGGGATTCGAAGCCATCAGAGCTCAGTCAATCTCCACAGCTCCGCCTGAACACATCTATTTCGTTAAATAAAGAAAAAATAGTATGAAAAACTGAAAAACTAAATTCCAAATTCATTACCAAGGAATAGCATCGGCGTGTTTCTTCAGCGGTGAAAAAATTCAGTGAGTTTTCGAGAAAACAAAGTAGAAAACTTCTTTGGAAATGTCTGATCTGAGAAAGTAACTTAGTTCTTTCTTATCCTCAAAGGCAGGGCGATTTCCAGCTGCAGTCTCCAGAAGTGATCGTAAATCCTAAACCCTCAAGATGGTTCTTATGCTGTGCTGCAGTTTCGACCCCTTCTACGTGGGCCCATGCCCGCCCGGCTGCCTGGCGCCCCTGATGGGAGGATCTCCCTGCTGCGGTCCCTGCGGCGGCTGTGGGCCATGTGGCGGTTGCTGCAGCTCGAGTTGCTGCGGCTGGTGAAGTGCTGCTGTGGTGAGAAGCAAGAATGGTCCGAGATTATTGGTGGGTTTAAATATATTTCTAAATATTTTATATTTTTTTCATTTAATCTTTATATTCCAGCTTACAATCCGAGCTCCTTTTAAGGACTGCTGGAGAGATGTGTTGCTGTTAATAATCCTTATCCTTGGAGGGCAATAACAACCAAGCCTCCGTCAAACCAACTGTGTTCCAGGCTAAATAAGAAAATAAAAAAAAATATAAGAAAGATTTGTTTTTTTAATTTAAAAAGGGTTACTTTAAAAAATCGAACGATTGTGGCGGTTAAAAATTAAGATCTACGCCTTAGTCGTAATTATTTTGGGGTAGGAAGGCGAAGACTAATCGTGATACAATTAGTAGTCCTATCTAGCATGTCTTTCTGAGAGCTGATAAGAGCATTATACCATTATATATGGTAGTCCCATTGGCCCTGTTTTGGAAACTATATTTTTGACAGTGCTTGCCCTTTCTAGCAGGTCTCTTTAAGAACATAGAGAGTGAGAGCTGAGAAGGCCTCTCCTGTATTGGCGCACTTACCACTTGCGTTGCACTTAAATTCCCAATTGTTTTTACCTGTCAACAAGTGGTAACCCCTATATTCCTCTTCCTCTGCTCTTCTAAAAAAGCTCAATGATAAAATTATATATTTGTATCATGACCCGAGGTCCCCAATGCGGTTGCTCAACAGAAGCAGGAGCCCAAGGCGGCGGTACTTACACTCAAAGTGACGGCATCGGCGGATTCTCTAAAAGATGAGCAATCCAAGGCTAACTAGGAATCCGGCAGACTAGACACTTTCAGCTTTTAAGTCCCCAAAACTTTTTCTGGGTCCCAAGTAGGCGATGGGCCTGAAACTTCACTTTTCCTTTGGCTTTGTGTGACTCGAAACCAACAGAGGTCAGTCAGTCTCTACGTCTCAGCCTGAACACATCTATTACGTGAAATAAAAAATAAAAATATGAAAACCTAAATCCTAAATTCATTTCCAAGGAATAACTTCAACGTGTTTCTCCGGCAGTAAAAAAAAGTTCAGTGTAAGCTTTAGCAATTGTTTCGCGAATGTATGTCTCTTTTCAAATAATTAACATTTGCCTCAAAGGCAGGTCATTTTCAGCTGCAGTTTCCAGAAGTGATTCGTGTGTGTCTACGACCTTATAATCCCAAACCCTCAAAATGGTTCTGATGCGCGTCTGCAGTTTCGATCCCTTCTACGTGGGACCCTGCCCACCCGGCTGCCTGGCTCCCCTGACTGGAGGACCTTCCTACTGTAACAATTTCTGTGGCTGTGGTCCTTGCTGCGGCTCGTGTTGCAGCAGCTCGTGTTGCGGCTGGTGAAGTGCTGTGATGAGGGGCATCGGTGAGTTAAGCATAATTCTAAAATATTTTAGCAGTTATCTATTTTGTAACCCCTTTCAGCTTTACATAAAGCTCCTTTCAAGGACTGCTGGAGAGATATGTTGCTGTTTATAATCCTTATCCTTGGAGGGGCAATAACAACAAAGTCTCAAGCAAAACACGGTGTTAAATAAAGTTAAAAAATAAGCATTGTTTTTTATTTTTTACTCTTAAATACTAATCTAGCCGCCAGGCTGCTGGGACTAACACCCCCACGGCTGCACATGTTGTCCTAGGTAAGGGTCTCGCCTAGAACAGCTGTTCGGCTGTTCGAAGGATAACGCGGCGCCGGCGCGCTTGCAACTCGAACCGAAACATCGAATGTGGAGCATTGTGTCAGGTCAAAGGATTCCGGTCCACATCTGAAACCGAAACTGATTCAGAGTCCTGATGCCTGAGCCCTGAATCCTGATGCCATGCTTTGTTTTGGCTAAGCGCGATTTATGGCGCCGTGCCTGAGGTGTCCCTGCGTTCGTTGTGGCTCCTTGAGGTTTTCCGAGGGGTGTGTGTTTTCCTTTTTCATTTCCCAGTGTGCGTTCGCACGTGTGTGTGTTGGTGTGTTGGTGTGTTGGCCATTTCACTCTCATTTTGGCATCGCTCGCGTTGTTTTTCCCGCGGAATTTACTGCGGTAGGTCGGAATTTTCATTGCTTTGCCACGGCCCCACCTCTTGAAGGTTTCCATTTTTTTTCGGTGGCTTTCCGGCACTAGTGTGCTTGTGTATGCGGCTTTGTGCCATGTTTTATGGCCAAAGTTGCCTGCCATCTTATATTTGACTTTTAGTTTTCCTGCTGAAACTTTTCGACTGCATTGTCGCCCCAAGAGGATGTTGCACTTCGGATAAGTTTCTTTATATATATTTTTTTATTGTTATGACGGAGCAACAGTTTCTTATGGTGTCGCTTTAAGCATTTACCAGGTGAGGTGGTGGTCTCCCAAATTTAAGGATAAGAGGATAAAGAAGCCACCTGAACATGTTGCCTACCACGCCAGATGTAGATTAAAGAACCACGGAACTTTTAGGGGCTTTAGAAGAGACTTTTGCTTGCAAAAGGAGTTTACTAAACAAAAAGTTTGTACAATGGTTTTTGTGTAGGAAACTTAGAGTATTGTCTTGGTTTTTTGATGACTTTATTTAAAGTCTCTGACTTGGAATTTTATATAATTTAGGTAACTGTTTAGCAAGTTTATACTTTCTAGATAATACTAATTATTTTTCCTGCATTTCCGGTAATTAATTTATATATTTAAAAATAAATAATTATGGGTTAAAATTCAACAAATATTTGTAAATATATTCTGCATATTTATTGCCTTCTTTTAAGGCTTAAAAAACTGAGAATCAAATAGCCAAGATCGGAGCTTTGCCTCGTGAAACATAGAATCCCCGAAGTGGAACTCGGGTTCGAAGGCACCGGGCAACATGTTGCAAGTTCCGCTGACCGCTACCGCTGTCGCTGCCACTGCCGCTCGAACCGGTTGCAACCGCTTGGAGCTCGAGCCGTTCTCGACTTCGGATTTAACTTTCAGCGCGCGATTTCGGCGGCTTCAGTGTTCGTTTTAATTTCGGGCAGCGCGGTTCCCCGTTGGCAGCAGTCTCAGTCCCTCGCAGCTCTCGTTTTCGTAGAAACCGCACTCGGAGGACTGCCTGCTCATCAAGATTGAGATCTGGCCGAGATAAGCCGAGGAGCTGGCGCTGTTTTCGGCCACAAATCAGGACCTAATCCTTAATTAAATTCGGGCGAGTTAATTGGCAGCCAAAGTGCGGAGCTCCTAATGAAGCTGCCATTCATCTGGCACTTAATTTAATTCCGTTTCGCTGATCGCATAGTTGTAAACTTTGATTAGTGCGCGCAATCCGAGAGAGGCACCGAATATCACACAGGGAATGCGGGAAAGCGGAAAGCCCGGGAAAACTAGCCAGCTTGGCAACTAAATCAACAGAAATTACGGTTCATTTGCTAAACACACGACGCAGCCCTCGACCTTTGAGTGTGAGTGCCGCGAGTCCTGTAACAAATTTCATTTATTCCCTGATTTGAATATTCACACACACACCGAAGGATACTGGACCAGAGTGCGAGTGTGTGTGGTGTGCTTCCGTGTGGCGAGTGTGTGTCTGTGCAACATGATTTATAGGTCCTGCAGCAGGCGTGATGTAAAGTGACAATTTCTGGTAATTTTCGATTTACATGCCGCCGTGCATAGGGTAAGTTTGATGGAAGATCCTCCAATTTGATTTACAATTTTTAGATTGCATTGCTCCGAAATTAATTTCCAAGTTAAATTGGATGCTGTGGCAAATAAGGGGGGGTATTTTTGGATAATGAGATATTCAAATTAAGTCATTTCTTCATAAAGTTCACAAACTTTATACTTATTACTTAAAATAAATGGTCAAGTGATGTTAAACTTACTTATTCAAAATAACAGAAAGATATGTTTTATATTTTTAAGGAAGGTGTGAACTTAAACGTTTTAATTTTAAGATAATAGATTTTTTAAGTGCTTAAAATAATTCCTTTATTGTAAAAAGAAACGAAGTCTTTTCGAACTTAAAGCCACAGAGTTCACTTGATCTTAGTTACATTATATTTTATAGTTGCTCTATAAAAACCTCAAGTTCCTCAAAAACTATTAACAATTCAATTAAATCGACTTAAGCTTCTATCCAAGTACTTTTGATATTTAATTCCCCCCTTGGGTGACGGCACACGTAAGCTGTCGCCACCTGAGCAGTTACCTCCGAGCTGCTATTGTTTTTCACCTGCTCCAATGTCTTGTCAATCAGAAACCGCAAAGCAAACCCTATCTGCGGACTGGCGACCGGCTATATCATATCGCAGCGCTACTTCCGCTCTTAAAAGGTTTCCATTAAACGCGGTTTCCTCAAAAGCAAAAAGTGTACTTTTCAGGGCTTTGCTTTCCCCTGAAAAGTCAACAGTAAAAGCGTTTAATTGAGCTGCCCGATAAATCATTGTGTAATTACAAGTTCTAGTATCGATTTGTAATTCGTTTCGCTCTGAGCATAAATTAGCGCCCTTGAGTTATGTTGCCATAAATATCGCGACATTAGGGACATTTTATTGGCTTCGGACGGCCAGAGATGATATTAATGGGAGCCATTAATATTTAATCTTCGACAACAGGTTTTATCAGCGTTAAAAGCGGGAAGTTGCCCAGAACGAGAACCATCCATTCCTTGGCAGAAAGCATATTGGAAACTTTTCCACAAACTGCACCTGTGTCTAAGGAATTTTTAATAAAATCTCCGGGACAAGTGGTGTAACTCAACAAAGCCATTCGTCATGCTCAAGTAACTTGGGGTTAAGACTTTTAGGGGTTCCTGCGCTCCTTGCTCAACTTTGGCTGGCTCTTTTTTTTGCTGGTCAGCCAACCAGTTTGGCAACATAATTATGCAGCCAGGCATGCAGCTGAGGATTCGCTGAAAAAAAAAAAAAAGGGTTGAAAGAACCCTTTCTTCTCAAGTGTAATACATATATATATTTGGGTCACTTGCGGCCGAAGCAAATTGTAATTAAAAATGATATTTCCATGCAGGCATACACAATTTCACTTTTCATCTTCATCATCATAATCGGACGCAAAAAATTGCATTTATAATGGAACAAAGCGAGCGGGACCTTGGGCGGGTCAAGGAGTCATCATCGTCTGCTGCTCTGTTTTGCATAATTTCATACATAAACTCTCATTTTTGTGCGCATAATCCGCAGCTTTGACGACAACCAAAATGGGGAAAAAATAAAACGTGGAATAAGACAAGTTGGGGGATAAAAAGGTGTCATGCCGTACTCTCCGCAAAGTGTGGCTGCTAAATGCTCGAAAAATGAAGCGTTGAAAAGTTGGTCGCCATGTTGGTGGCGTTACGCATACGCCGTGTTGTGCGCCAAGTGGAGAGGATTACGCCGCGCCGCCCACATAGTTAATGACATGCAGCTGCTGTTTTACTTGCGGTTTCAGTCGAGTCCTCGACTCCCAGAATTTCCGCCTACTTCATCGCCCGCAAACTTATGAATTTTAAGGTGATTTCCATGTCGCAGGAGCAAGTTCGAAAGCATCCTGCCAAGATGGCGATGGGAAGGCGTGGCACGTCACATCGGGGACTTGTCAGCAAAGGGTTGATCGCATCATAAATCAAACGAACTGTTTGTTTGCCCGAGTCGCAATCAAAATCATTCTGTGGTCTTCAACATTTGTTGCCTTCGAGAGTGCGGTAATTAATCATCGCAAGTAATTGGTTTTCTGTTTTGATTTGACATTTGAAAAATTGCAGCTGCGACAATTCAATTCCCAGTCCAGTTTGTTCCCCAGCTTGTTGATTTTACAGCGCACACAATGTTGCCCTGCAGAAGGGAAACTTTTCCGCTTTTATTATTATATTTCCTTCTTTGCAGCGGTGACCTATGCAAATGGCGGAGTATGAATGCAAATTAAATAAAAACAAACGCATAAATGCGGCTTAAATAAAAATGTATGGCCCGAACAATGGGATTAACTTGAAAAAGCACTAAAGTGCCCTTGAAGTTAATGTTTATTGATTGGCTGAAAAGCCGATGGCTTTAATGGAATTGTGTTGACATTTATTCATATGGCGGGTGATAAAATGCAATAATATCGCAGTTAATTTGTAATTCAACCATTAAATTAAGAGCATTTCAGCCTTAAACCGTTTATTAAACTTTACCGAAAACAAAATAAGAAATGAAACAAAGAAGAAGTCCCGCAGTGTCGGCACTTAAAACTTCTCAAAACGCGAATAATGCCAAAGTGAATTTCTTGACAATAAAAAATTATTAAAAAAGCGTTAAAGTCTTTAAAGGGAATTATGCCCCACAGTGGCAGACATAAACCCAACTTTTTCTTCTTTTCTCTTCGTGCCACTTCAAAAGGAATAAAACGAAGGCTGGAAATATCCCCACAAAAATACACACAAATTCACAGTCTTGGGTGACTTTGTTTTGTTTGCCGAGTCTGAAAGTGGCTCTCGTGGCTCGTATTTCTGTTTTGTTTCAGTTCTTGTCGGTGGTGCGGGTGGCTCTGCTAACTCAATAACGAAATTTATGTTATTTTCGTTGTGTTTTTTCTTGTTTTCGTTTGTTTGTTTCAAGTGGCATCTCCGCGCACAGAAGCATCGCATAACGCATGTGTTTGCTTGCGTGTTGGAGTTTATGTTTGGTTTTTTATGGTCTTTGGATAAGGAGTTTATTTTGATATGATATAATAAGCAGTTGAAAATTAAGTAAGTAAATTAAATTAAAAAGTTCTTAATTTAAGCTAAGGCTGCATTTTTCAAGAGGATAACTTCTTAAATTTAATGTAGGCTTCAAACAGTATTTATAAACTATTAAAGTTTTACTTAAAAGTTCAGTCATGAGCATTTCTTTATTATTATTGCTAACTCAAAATCTCTGCTTTGAGTTCTCCCAAAACCGAACATAATTCTGCCTAAAAAGGACTCCCTCTCACCCTGGTTATTCGGCCTGCGTGGGTCTTGGGGCTCCGGAATTCTTATTTCGTTTTGCCCACCGCCACGTGCTTCATATATTTTATTTCTCAATTAAATACCACTTTGTCTGTCATGAATGCGCATATTTGCTGCTGCTGCTGCTGCGGCTGCACGTAAATATTTATGCGGGACTTAATCAAAGGAAAAATCGAGGAAAAGCCCAGGACTAAGCCAGCTTTGGTCTTTTCAGGCTCTCAGCTCTTTTCATTACATCTCTCCTATTTGCGCTGGATCAACTCATTTCTGTTTATTTAAACATTAAATGTGCTTACATTTGATTAGCGGCCCCGAGTTTATTTCCATATCAATGTGCTGAGCTCCAGTTGAAAGCCATATAAAATTTATGTGTTTGCCTCGCTCTTAATTTGCTTTCATTTATATTTATATATATATTTTTTGGTTTGTGTAATTTTCCTTTTTTGGTTTTGAGCTCATTACGATCTCCTTTGGCTTTGCGGGGCTGCTGGCTGTGTGTCTTTTATGTGGGCAGTCGCATTAAAATGCATGAAATGCGCAATTAAAAACGAGGACAAAGTCCCTTTGTAGATGGCAACAGGATACAATTTCCTTTTAATTAAATATGTAAGGGCATTTCATATTTAAGCACATATCGATGCTTAATTAAAAGCACTTTGTGTGCCGCGCCCATTACGCAAAAGGGGTTTTTCCAATTTTATAAAGAGCGGTCCCAGGGCGAGGGTAGATTTATTTTGTCCACTTTTAATGGGGTAACATGAGAGGAAATTTTATGAAATTTTTTACGTAACCAAGACTGTATTGATCAAGAAGTTTTTGCCTTCCTTGGTAAGGTTTACATAAGGAAATAATTATTATATATGATGTAAGAACAACCATTTTAATTGTACTGTTCATGCATTTTATGTTTTGTATAATGTGTTACAAAAAGTAAGTAAAGCTTCTGCAAGACTCCTGAAAATAATAAATCTTTGTTTATTTATTTATTCCAATAATCTACCGTCAAAAGTAAATATTTTGAAGTGCCTGCAAGTGAGGATTTTTGCTGCTGAGGATTTTTGCAGATGTGACAAGTGGCACTGAACTGTTGTCAGCTCGTTGTCCAAATGACAAATGGGAGCATTTGCCTTTGTCAGACGGCATCGATGCCGCGACATGGGGGCCGTGGCGGAGTCGCGTCGCCCGGCAATAAAAATAAACTGTTTGAGCCACGGAATCGGGCGAACCAAGCTCACAATCTGGGACTGGGACTGGGACTGGGCCACACACGATGCGATGAGCAGTCGAGTGTAAAAGTATGCGAATAACTTGGCATATTTATTTATTTTGCGCGACCCGCCAAAATTGTCAACATGGATCAATGCCGATGCCAACTTTCAACTGGCTTTGTCATCGGTAGGCCGGGTTATGTAACCGCTGGCATATCGAACATAAAAGACAATGTTTTGCAGCTTAAAGCATCGTATCATATTTCGCCCCCTCGACATATTCATAATATTACGAGCATTATGATTATCGTGTGTGTGTGGGGAAACAACAAGGCGACAAATCAGGCGCTGAGAAATTGTGTTTCCAGTTCATTTGCTTTCTGCTTTTTCCCGGGGACCCTCGTTCGCTGGCAATGAGGTTAAATGGTTCAGGAACATAACAATTGCAAAGATGATTGAGCCATTAAAGTGGGTGTCGATGAGGGCGAAAGCAAAAAGGTTAAGCTAAACAGCCTTTAAAGTTTACCATATGCAAGCACACGGAGAGAAATAGTAGGCAGAATATAGTTATATGAAAAATGTAAACTTGTTTAAAACAAATAAAGTAATATCTGGGAATGGAAAAATAAAAATAATGATATTCTACCAAGAAAAAATGTTTCTATCCCCTTTTTCCTACCATGTACCCTCTGTGAACGGAGATTCCCTTCAAATGATTGCCACTCCACTGTCAGCGAATCCGTGTTTTATCAGCTGCCTCCGACCAGATTCCCAACCGAAAACAAGACTCTCTTTTGCGGAATTTTCACTGAGGGTCAGCTCTATGTTTATTTTTTTGGGGGCAGGGCCAAGTTAATTACAATGCCAAGTGTTCGCACATAAAGCGAAATCCAGTCAAAGAGTACCCTTCTTCCCGGGCGCATCAAGTATACGCAGCGGGTGCCCGCTGGAAAAAAGGCAAGAGCCTGGCCAGTCGTGCTGCACTAATTGCTTGACAACATTCCGCCACACACGAGACACACAATAAAATTAAACTAAAAAAGAACTCGAACGGAGAGCTGCAAAGCGGACAACAAAAATATTATAGAACTCAATTTGCTAATTGCCATCAAAATAATGAAGTCTGCCTCGTCGGTTGGGGGTCTGTGCTGATTGCAACCATCAAGTATCATTCGAGTAATTTGGAGTGCACTTGGCGAGCGGTTCTTCTGCTCGTTTGGGTTCCACTCTGGGGTTGCACTGTGCTGGGACTAGCCAACTCGGCTATTTTTTATGTTTTTAGCTATTTTAAAAGTCAGAATAAAGTTAAAGAGCATCTTCTTGGAATTTTTATTTAGTTAGAAGAAATTAATTTTAGCCCAGAAATGTTTGATTTAATATAATAGTCTCACATCTCTTTTAAATTTCGATTGGATATAATTTTTTGGGAATATTTAATAAGTTATAAGTGCAAGGAAAACCTTTAAAAGTGTAAACATTAAGGAATAGAATTAATGGGTTTTTAAAGCCCCATGAAGACATAATTAATACTTTTAATAACCTTCTGATCTGCCCTTTCATGCAACATTAAACTTAGCTATTTCATAGTTTTTTTGTTTACCAAGTCAACAACTACCAGCACTGACTGCGACTTTCTACAGAAATAGAATCAGCATCGAGGGAGGACAGCAGGCAGCAGACGGCGGACTGGAGCTGAAGGAGCATGGAAGCAAAGTTTGTTGCTCACGAGTCAAACAAATAAAAGTTCAGCTCCAGTTCGGTGGAGAGTTCAACTCAGCCCCGCGATCCTGGAGGTGTTTCTGCCCGAACTTTGCTCCCCGCATGTCCTGGCTGTGTGTAGTGTGTGTATGCACACTACTCGCACTCCGGCGGGCCAAAGTTTTCAGTTATCCTTGCTTATTCTTCGTCCATTTATGTCTTGTTAAGAGTTTTATATGCTCCGCTCTATATTTACTTATTTTTTCCCAGCAACTTTTCTAAACTGCTTGCTAACTAAGCTTTATTCTGTTTGGCGAGCGTCTCAGTTGGGGAAGCCTTTGAGCGCTTCAACAGCCAGGCGGTTAACCCGTTCCCGATTAATTTGCACTACTCAACAAAACTCGGCTTTGTTTGACGAACTTCTTACTGGCAGCGAAGGATACTACGGAAGAACGTGTTGTGTTGAGCAGGAAAGGGCTGGCGGCTGGAAAATGATCTATTTTTGGCATTAAATAGGTTTGGTTGGGTTTCCTGTAAACTTTAATGTTAAGCCGCTGGGTACTTGTGGTTCTTCCTACTTAATTTGGTTAATGCTTACAAATAATGGATTTAAAAGTCTATATTTAAATGCAAAGTTAACAGAATTATAGGTCATAAGCTTAATAAATATATTTATTCAACTTTACTGAAGCTAAAAATTAAGTAAGGCAGGTGAAAATTATTTAAAAGTATTATTTTAAAAACAAGCTCTAAATTAATGAATGGTACATAATTACCTTAATTATATTACTAGCTTTAGAAGCAATTATGAATTTCTATGAGCTACTTGAACTAATAACTTTGAAATTAACTAATTAAGAAGCTCCATTAACAGGTTATAGACCCTTAAGCTTTGAAAAATTCCCTTTACTACTGAACATAAATTCAGTAATATTTTCCTTGCGCCTGAATTTAAGAAAAATAGGCATCCTCCCCACTCTGTCTCCAATAAAACCCTCACATTAACTTCTGCCTTTCTGAGCGGGGTCGAAAAAAATGTAGCCGTCGAGAATCACATGTAAATTGAATGTCAGCCCGTTGGCAGTGGCTGCCGCCTGCTAATTTGATCTAAATTCACGCACTCATTTACTTAAAATATGCGTAATGACAATTTGATTAGGGTAATTTGATGCTGATCTTCAGCAGCGCGTTGCCAAATCCGCAAGAAAGCCAGCAAGGACATCGCAGGACGACGACAAGGGGGCGGCGGCGAGTCGTGTAATCATTTCGGGGGGCAATTTGGTGACGGTTGTGAGCCGTTTATGTTAAATTAATATGCAGCAACAACAGCAGCTAGCGATAAATTAGATGCTGACTGGAATGAAAATGAAAATGAAAATGAAAACGTTTCCCTTTCGGGCTCGTTTCGGCCGCAGAAAGTTAACCGAAAGTTGTCTCCAACTTATGAACAATTTCCTTGGCGCATTTCTGCCCCTCGAAAAAGTTACACGTTTAATGCGAAAACTCTTTCCCTGCACTTTGAATAATTGCACGTTTGCGGGGCGGCCTCTGGCATTTTGCGCCTAAATTTAACCGGAATAAATGTCCTGCGGCTGTGTTGGCTGCCTACGTGTCCGGGCTTCCTAAGAAGTCAGCCCCGAATCAGTTTGCACCAAGCTTTTCTCTCCGTTGGCCCACGAACAATATCGTCTGGCTGCCTAATTTTCATTAAGACATTTTTCACTCACTAACCATCCAGCTGCCAACTTATTCAATTTCAGCTTCTCGGCTCGCCTTCCACTTGCTTAAATTTGGCAGCAAAGATTTTTCATGTCCTTAATTTGGTTCAGTAAATATTGCAAGTACTTGACTGGAAAGGCGATGGAAGTGAGCTAAATTACGGGAACGAATCGGGGTTGCCCTGGAAAATAATTGGGCTGGGAATTGCTTAAAAATTAATACCGATTTTCAGAACAGAAGAATATTTTCTATAGTAATCCTGAAATTCAAGTTAAAAAATTGCATTTTAAACTTATTTGGTACTTTATTTAATATAAAGTGTGTTTTTATAGCATATTTTATTTTATAAAAAATCTTGAAACAGTATACCCTCGTTTTCCTATGGATTTCGGTCAAAATCGCACTTTGGCTACCGTGAAATCCCACAAACACGTACTCCAAAAAACACGGTCCGCAGGACGTGGAGAAGGCCACAAAGGACGAAAAGCAGCAGCCGCAAACAAAAACGGAAAGCTGAGTTTTCCATCCCAGACGAAAACTCAAAAAACACAATACATTTTATATAAAATACACACCCAGCACACACACACAGCACACACCCGTATAAAAATACTTGATGTGTGCTGAAAATACAATTTGCGGCAAGTGTAGCGAAAATATTGTGGTAAATACTTTAAATTTAATGTAAGTACCAACGAGAGTCCTGTTCTATGTATACAGTCAGAAAGAGAGATGGCAGCATCGAGTGTAAAAGAGAGGGAGAATTAAGAAGGAGCGAGAGAGGTAGCATCTTTTTGCCGTACAAGTGTTTTGGGCAATATTTTCATAATTAATGGCACGTGCACCGAGTGTGCCCGAGTCCATCAAGGAAATAATTACAATTTGAGGTGTAACGTGCCAACATTGTGGTCAGCACAATTAAATATAAATAATGGCCTCCCAGGATATATGTGGACGAGGCTGTGGTTAATCCTACAACAGGCTTTCTGGCCACCGATGAGCAATTTCTTTGCTGCGGTTGGCCACGGAGATTAGGCCCAGATTGATAGATAAAATATTTGAGTTAAGACAAGGAGAAGGAGAAGTTTAAGACGCTTAAATATACAAAGTGAATAAAAATGGAAAGATTTAAATAATTTGCATCTGAAATATTACTCTAAGCTGGAAGTCTTTAGATGAATTATTAAAATGCCACAATTTCCTTTACTTCCGAGAACCTATCGCTTTCAATTTCGACCGAGCTTTAAGCAATTACAATACAGAATTATGAAAATTTTATAATTTGCTTAAATGGCCAGCAGCATTAAAAGGGGCGGCACCCCGCTCCAAAGATTCCTCCTGCGAACCGCTGAAAAAAAGGAAGGAGCAGCCACCGCAAGGACGAAAATTCGGGACCGAAGGACGAGTGCCTGCCTTCGCTTATCTATGTGCATAAGTTATGAAGGCTGGGGCCAGAAGCTTCTCGTCGTTAAAACGTGTTCAGTGTCACGTTGGACAGGACTCCCTGGCCCCGCCCACTCCTTGGCAGTCCTTTTGGTGTCCTGGGCGGGGCTTAAAGCCAGATTGGGAGCATTTTAAATGGCAGAATAAGATGTTAACGTGCAAAAGGGAATACATTAACACATATTCACAATTAAGGGCATCACGCGATAGTCCCCAATGCACTTACCTCCCACCGAGAGAGAGACAGGATTCAGCTCAGTCCCAGGCAGCTCAATATAGAATCGAGGCAGGAACAGGAACAGGGGCAGGAATCGCTTGTTCCGCCTTGCTTAATGCAGAGCCGAACCTACTGACCGCAAACGTCGGACTTAATCCAAATCCAGCACAGGAAAAAAATATATCTGCCCATACGAGTCTGTTTATTCGTAAAACTTGAAAAAACATAAACATTTAACTGCAAAAATATTGAAAACTATTTACATTACAATTCCGAGTTGCATAAATTCAGTATATGTAGGTTTAGATTCCCGATCTAGTACATATTTTTCTCTGTGAACTCTCCAAGGTGATGAGGCGTGCCAGAGGGCATCCAGCGAGTCTGGGCGACTGGACCACAAAACCTTTATGGCCACCCATACAGAGGCATACCGAAATGTGTGGCTGCAGTGCGGGTGAGTGTGTTTGTGGGTCTCAAGTGCAGCAGGGACATACTTGGCAAGCCCTCTCAGAAGTCCTGGATTACGCCAGGAGTCTGGCTCGTAACTTCTGCCAGCCCCTTTACGCATTGTTAATTTTTTATGGGCCAAACGAAAATTTTCACTCAAGATTTATGTGGCTGCCGGACAAAGTGCTCGAATCCAGAGTCCGAAATCATGAGCATTTCGGCCACGAAAATGTAACTGCAGCCGACTGAAGGTGATGCAGATTAGGCCAGGCCAAAGTTCAGGAAAGTCTATTAATTAAAGGGTTTAAAATCTCTTTTTTAAAAGCAAGAAGTGGGATTTAAGTGGTCTTAAAATATATATAATAAGCCTTAAGGCTTGCTTTTTAAATCCGCAATAATATTTTAAAATGTCAGCATAATAAATTTAATTTTAATTTTTTAATTACTCGCATGCCAAATATTTGCAGAAACTAAGTCATTTCGCGTCCTTCACTGCTTGGCAGTGCTTCAGAAATGTAATATATATTTTTTCGAAATTTTTGGCCGCGTTGTTTGCCTTCCTTTGGTCACCGCACTCACCGCAAGTGCTAAATTTCCCAAAGAGCCAAGCTGAAGTTGCCAGGAACCGAATTCAATTAATGCTAAAAATCGCTGGCACTGCGGGGACTAAGAAAAATATTTGATATGTTGACCACACGCATCGGTTGGTCTTGGGGCTCTTGTTCTCCTTCCGGTGTGGCAGCCTTTGAGCTCTGGGGATATCGATTAGCCGACCCGTTGACCACAAAGTTTGTTTACACCGCTGGTGCCCGGGGACCAAGTTAGCTGCAGTATTTATGCGCTCCATCGCATCGGATAGCATTTCAGCTAGTTAGCACTTTCTAATGCATTTCTGACCCAAATACCCGCACAGCTTTTGGCTCGTTCTTGGCTGCTGAATTTTCCGAGGAACTCCCTTTGTTGGCAGCCGGAAGTAGCTGAAATCTGCATAGAATGACAAAAAATATTGAATTAAATTTTGTGGGAAGCCCCTTAAAGCTCCTTAAATCATAGTCATCATCCACCATGGAGCACCTCGTGTTCGCAATCAATTTATGTTTAAGGCTTCAGCTGTCGAGCTGCCGAGCAATCCATAAAACGCATCGTTCGAAGGGCGCTCGCTAAATATTAGCACGCTCAAACTTTATGCTCTGGAAAATTGAATTTTCCAGGGAGCATGATGGATGGCTCGGGGGCGCTCAATTTACCCGGTAGTTGCCGGTGTATCTGTCGGACCTTTTCAATTAGTAATTTTAATTATCTTGGCCGGGGGCCGTGCCGGGTTCAGACTCGGCTAAAGCGAAATGCACAAAATTTTCAGGGGGCTGCGAAATGTTCAGTTGGTGTTGGCTTTTGTTCGATTGTTTGTTTGCGGAAATTGAGCGCTGCATTTTGGCCAACTTCTATTTGGGTCACACAAACGGCCGGCAAACAAACAAATTGGTTCATATCCCTTCGCCGGCTGCGGGACTCATTTGTAATAGATAGCGTATATCAAAATTGAATTTCGTTTGCAAGTCGCTGATTAGCATTTGATTTGCATATATGCATATATATATAATGTGATATTCTGTGTCCACAAGGTGAAAGCCATTTAGCCAAGCCTGAAATTGTGCATTTAATTTGTTAAATAAAATAAAATACTGCGTAACACGCTCTATTAAAAGTAAATAAACTAGTTAAACCTTTTCTGATATATTTGGTTGGAGCACACAAAGGCAAGTAAATAAATAAACAAATGCATTTTTAAAGAGTTAATACAAATAAATGCATTTTGTGTTTTTATCAGAGATGCTTTGGAAATATGTGGTGTTGTCAAATTACTTGTAAATTAATAAAATATAAAGTTATCTGTACTTAAAGTTTTTGTTATTTTTTTAGTAAAAACCTCTTGGGGACTCAAGCTCAAGCTGGAAAATAAAATCTTGAAGTAAAAACCCTAAGAAATCCTCCAATAATATTTTCAATAAGTAACCTTCCAAAGTAGCAAGTTTCCAAATGGCTTTCCCTTCGAATCGATCCCGTCGACTGCTCATTTCAGCTAATAATGCATATGACGTTCTGGGCAAACTTACTCGATTCCGATTCTTTTTGTTTGTTCGCATCGATGGCATATTTGCACAAGCTCCGGCCCCAAAATCCATTTCGATTTCGGGCCATTAGTGTCGCCGTTTAAAAGCGAGGCAACGAGTGAGAGAGAGGCAGAAAAAGTTTTGTTTTCACGCTTCGGCATTAAAAGAAAACAGTTGGGGCCAAGAGGAGCAGTGAAAGCCGCGCCAAAGTTTTGCAGTTTTGTCTGCAGTGCCCCCATTGGCCTCCTGGTCTATTCCTTTTGTTCCATTTTTTATTTTTATTTCTGCGTTGCCATTTTTCAACTTTAGCAGCTTTTTTCGGTTGGCGTTGTTTGTTTGTTCGGCGGCGAAAAATTAAAGGAAAATACCAGTGGTAATGAAATAGAAATAAGCGAATCAAGAAATGGCAACGCATGTGAATCGCTTTTTTCCTTCTCGTCTCTCTGTGACAAACTTTGCACATGACATTGTGGCCGGGCAAAAATATATTCTTGATCAACACCGAGGGAGCGAGGACAAAGTTTTAAACTGCTGAACAATTAGTCATGGAAGTATTCCGAATTCAGGAATATTTTTTTATAAAGGGAAGCTTTCAATTTGTTGATGTAAGCCAAACGTCGTTACGATATGCACATATGTAGTCGGATACTTTCCCCAACTTTCTGGGTCTGTGTGTTTTTAAGATTTTAAATCAAATTTCTCTAATCCGGTACAAACTTTTGACCACATAAGTATGCAGCACTTTTTGACTCTTGCATTCCGGGGTAGACCAGTCCCCTCCCTCTCCTAAAACGCACTGTTATTTAATTTAATTAAAAATATCTCTTTCTGGCTTCGTGTTGCCAAAAAGTTTGCACCCGGACGAGGCAGGACAGGACTGTGAAAAAAATATGACTAACGATGTGCCCTCGGGGCGGACACGCCCCCACTTCTAAGTCCTCAAAGCCAACTAGCAGGGATTCCGGACTCGGACCGAGACTGTGGGGCGAGAGGCTGTATCCACGTGGCGTCACTGGCTTTGTTGCTGGGTCATGTGGGTCAAGTGGCGGGTCAAGTGGGCCGGCAGGAGCCGTGCGGTCTCGGTCCCAGTACCGGTCCCTGTTGTCCTGGCACGGGTTAAGTGGTTTTTAATGAAAGTTAGCATCCGCTTTAATGCAACTTGCCGTTAGTTGTGCTGCTGTCGAGACCGGAACTCAAATTATCGAGCACTTTCGCCCAGACAAAATTAAAAGCCAAGGCTTAAAGCGGCTCAGTGACGAAATTAAAGGCTCTCGGCTCTTTAAGCTCTCGGTCTCATTAATTGTTTTGGTTTTGGGCTTCGGTTTGGTTACCAGTTTATTAAACTCGCTGTTTCCCCCATTTATGATCAAAGGACGGAAGGTCGCCCTCCCGCGTTGCACATTTTAATACAAATATTATTTCTGCTCCTTTGTTTATACTGTAACCTTCGTTTCGCTTTCGGATTTTTGTTCTCTCTTTTTTGTATTTTTTGTATCTCTTCTCTTTGCTCGGTGAGCGCTGTGAGCTTTCGCTTTGGCATTGCGCACTTTTTGCGGCACTTTTTCAGTTGATTTCCTGACCCCGTGCTTCCTGATCGGAATTCTGTATTTCCGGTACGTCCATTACGAATTTTAAATGCAATTCTGCTTTGTTGCGACTCTGTGCTGCTTTACCTTTATTTATAGTGGCAGTTGGGAAGCAGAATTTGCAACTTTCAAGATTCGCACAGCGGGGGTTCAATTTTGGTAGCCTTTGTGGCTTGAGAATTGTTGTTTCCATTTATTTGACGAAGAATTTTCAATTATATTTAAGCTTCCGAGTGGGAATTCGAAAGAAACTATTAAAAATTCGATGTAAAGAATTCCTAAAGAAGGGGAATCCTCAGAAGAGTTCCCCAGAATTTTTTAAATGGTAATGTATTCAATTAAAGTCTGACGCATTAAAACCTGACGCGTTTATTACCTAAGGAGAACGGAAATTATCAGAGAACTTCAATATAATTTGTTAAGCGCTAGTGTATTTTACCGAAGTAACATAATCTATTTAAATCCATTTAAATTAAACAAACACTTATGGAAATCCTGTATTTATTTTATTTACACTTTGAGAAAGCCCTTTTTAACATTTACTTATTTATAACTGATTTCCTGGTGAGTATTTCCGCAATAAAATTATTTTCCTGCTGAACCTTGACACTTCTTGTCGACCTGCGTTTTCAATTTATTCGCTTGCAGTTGGCATCTTTTTACCACATTTAATAATAATAAGCCCGGGCAGATTCCTATCTGCTACATTTGTCTTCCTCCGCCGCTGCGGTCAGAGGTTTTCCCCAGCCGGGATTTTCCCTATCCTGCCTACCTTTTTCCCTGTCGGTGCTGAATTCCCCACAGATTTCGGGACTGCTTAGCATGCCTGTCGCCTAGGCTCAACGCTCAGTGATTTTAATTAACATTTCTGATTTTGCGGCTCACCAGAGGACCCCACCCCGTATCCTGTAGTAGTCCCGGGCCTTTATTAGCACACCTGTGTGTCCCATGTGAATTTGGCTTCAACTTTGTCTGCCGAACTAATTGAATTGCTACTTGCTTAATTAAGTACTGAGATAACTTGGCTGTGATTAAGATATTGTCAACATTTAATGCGTTTAATTTGACTTGATTAATGCACTTTAATCATCATAAGTAAATAAGTAAATGAATATTTTCTCTCCATTGCAGACAGCAGACCAATTGCGAGTTCGCCGAGTTGAAAGTTCAATAAACCGACACAGAAGAGGGTAAGTTCTGATGACAGACATCTACATCTGAGATGTTTTGACAGATTCCGAAGCCCTGACAGTTATCCCGTCATCAATCAGGGTACACAAATCTCTTTTTATAATTTTTTGTGGAAACCCAATTCTTTGGGCACTGCAACCGTTTCATTTAGTATAAATCCTGCCAATATTTTGGCCCACAAATGTCCGTCTCGAGGGCCTGCTGGCAAGGAAGTCGATGGAGAGTAGCTTGCTTAACAATATGCTGACCATGGCTCAAAGGCAGGCCATTCGATATGTGGAGAAGTGGAGGAAATGCGAACTGAAATCCAATATCGGAGCGCAAAATGACTGCAAGCTAAATCTACAACGTCTGCCAATGTGTATATCCTTGAGTCCTTGAATGAGTGGGTGGATCTGGGCGGGTGTGCTCGACATCCTTAATCAAACAGAGCAGAAATCAAATTATGAGCACACACATCTATCCGCACATAAAAAGGCGTGGAGAGACAGCCGCAAAACTAAGCAACGAAATGTGAGAGCCAAAATAGGAATGAAATGTTTTTTTCTATCGACAATGGAGTATCGTGTTTTAGGCATATTATTTTCCTCTTAATTATCAGCATTTCCGTAGTTTGGGTATGGGAAAAAGAAGGTTATTTGGTAGCTGAAATACTTTATACTCGCCCAATAAAAACTAAGCTAGAATAGAGCCAAGCGCCTAGCCATAGTAGGGTCCAATATACCCTTTTAAGTTAGTTATTAAGGCTATTTACCATTGGCCTGGCACTCTGCCCAACTGATGGAGTTGATAATGGCAAAGGGGCCAGATAAGATTCGCCTGGGAAATGCCTTAAAATGAAAGGCAAAGGCCGAAGACGGAGTCGCAGTACGAGCATAAAGAGCCGACGGAAGGAGCGGAGTATAAATTATGAAAAGAAATTTCCATGCATGTGCATAAGGAAGCGGCGTATCCTTCCTACGAACTGCTATCGGCTTGTCGTCCCTCGTAATTAATTTGATTTCATTCATTCAGGGGCCAAGGAGATGCGAAAAGGACCAAAAACGGGGCGAGTTAAATTAATTGAAAGGCAGCTCTCGAGAAGAGCGAAGGACGGCGAATTACGCGAGTGTTGCACATTCATAATTTCTGCTTTTCCTTAAAGACGAGACCTGCCAGGGAAAGTCCCTGCTTAACTGAGACAAAAGCTCCTCTGGCAGCTCCAATGTCCTGCCATTTTCCGGGCGTGTCGACATAGGTAATAAAGCGCTCACTTGCATTTGTCCAGGATGCTGAGTGTTTGTCTACGTAAGGGTGGGTGCCAGTGCTGACAATTTGTCTTCTGTTTTTGAACAGGTTTATTTCTTTATCTTAAAAGGAATATGCTAAAATCTATATTTTACAAGCTTTAAATTAAGTTAGTTTTAGGAATTTTTTACTCATTAGAGCAACATAATTTAAACATAACTTTTATTCTGGTAACTTTAAGAACTTACTAAGCCACATAATATATATTTATAGATTTAAAAAATTTATTTATATTTCAAAGACATAAGTTTAAGCCTTCTACCTTATTTTTTTCACCACGATCCTGTCGTTTTAAGCAAAGGGTGTGGCAGCACTGCTGTATGTCCTTGCCAGAGTGCCATCTGTAGCTGTGTATATGCACGAATGAGGTTAAGAGCTTAATGAGTGCTGACAAGGCAACCTGTAGTTGACATATGACATTTTTATGTGCCTGGAAGCCTTCGCTACAAGGGTTTCCTATTAATACGCATCCTTCTCGGAGGCCCCAAGAAGCAACTTCTCTCTCGCCTTCCCTCCCTGACATAGCCCCGGAGCAAATGCCCCAAGGTAAATGCTAAGGTTTCGACTTAATTAGTGCCGAGAGTTAGCCTCGTTTTTATGATAGTTAACCGTGCGTGAGAGAGTGTGTGCGAGTGTGTGCCAGGAAATGGGTAGAAAATGTGGCACAATTTTCGGTCATTTAACTCTGGTATTTTGGGGTCTCCTCGGGAATGCCGAAGAGACAATAAGATGGGTCAGTTATTTATGCGGGGGAATGCCAAGCCGGAAATGGGTGGATTCTTGAGCGGCAGTGTGATTGATTGTGGGATTTATAGCATTAAGTATTGGATATAATGAATTTTGTAGTTAGTTTATATATTTATTTGTATTTTTTTATGGTTATTCAGAGACTGTTTTCCACCTCTACTGACTTTATTTAGTTACAATACTCGCCCTCGTTTGACAATTAGCCAGAACAAGTCAACAAGTCATGCAGCTTGCATTGCCGCGCTGGCCAAACAACGTGTAAACACACACACATCCCCCCCTTTCCGCTAAATAACCCCCATATATGTATATCCCTGTATATCCCCGGCTCTAGGGCCACGTTGAGTGACCACTGGACCATTTTGTAGTCGGTCACGTTTGTTTGGCATTGTCAACCACTCGTCGTGGCCATTGTTTATCTGACTGCCGTTGCCGTTGCCGGCTGATGGCATTAATTGTAACGTTTTCAGTTGTCGGCTTGTTTGTCAGTCCGTTAACGCCCCGGTGACTGCTGACTGCAAGTTTTAGTTTACCATTATCCATCCATCCAGCCAGACTTTCATCTCGACCCATTCCCATATTCGGTGGCATATCAGTTTCGATGGCGCGCTCTTGATTTATTAGCCCGCAGGCCGCAGGGGCGCCCTGTGCCAACTTAGACAGTTTTAATTAAATTGTTATTAATAATTCATAATGCGACTGCCAGCGAGATGAGAGGCTGCTTCCATGAGCTGCCAAAAATGTATAGCCAAAAGTGTGTTGCATATTTAACCACGGAGCAAGGCTTCAGACTGACTGATGAATAAATGCTGAGCAAAGAATGTACCTAAGCATGGTTAACTTGTGGAAAATATTTTTAAAATTAATTAATATTTTTGAAATTAAGCCGCATTGCATTCTGGGAAATCCCCAATGGGGCATAAATTAAGTTTTTCAATTGCATTCGTTGGCTAATTGAGTGCCAAACGTTGGGGTTCACAAGTCAATTACACGCACTGCACATCTCGCCGCACTTGAGCAAATCATTTGACAGACAACCGGCGGCAGCAGCTGCTGCAAAAAGTGAATAACGTACAGCAAGTTCAGCACACGCAACATCAACAAGTTCATTAAAAAAGTTAGCACAAAGCAGCCACGGCAAATGGCAAATGGCAAAAAGCGAAAGCCAGCGAGACTGAAAGCTGAACAGAAAGCCAAGCGAACGGAACCCCACAAATGTAACGCTTCACTAGAACTTGGCAAAATTGTATTCCCCATTTTTATATATTCTCTTTTCTTTCCTACCCCTGACTATACTTTGTTATCTGCAGTCCCTGAGCATTTCGCACACCTTCAAAGGGGCATAGGGCCGGGGCGGAGCGGAGCGGAAGTGATGCGGCTCATTTGTGTGCGACCACAAAATGGCGGAGCAAAGCGGAAACGAGGGGAATAAGTGCAGTGATTAACAGGAAGACAGCTGCCAACTGCTTGTTATTAGCAGCACACAAGGGAAGGGAAACAAGGGTTTTAAGTTGTTGGCAAATGGTAGCTTATGATTTCTCTTAGAGGTCAGAGAGTCATTAGGCAATGATTTCTTAAGAGAAACCTCTTTTAATCCCAGTTTTATTAAGTAGTTTGGTTTAAAATAAGTTGCAAAAAATTAGAGAAGAATTAAATAAGACAAAGAACTCTATACTTATATATTATTTAGCAAACTGTGAGAGTTCCCTCAACCAAGTCCATTCACATATTTTCACCACTCATAAAGAGGATATCCACTCGCAGGTAGTCACCCCCATTGAAGCCAACTCGAAGGGTGCTAGCTGAGACCGGATATGACTCTGCAATTGAATTGTGCGAAATACCGGGGCTCGGATGCCAAGTAACCTGCTCAAACACTTCCCCTATGCACATTTTGTTGCACCTTAATGGCGCCAGCCAAGTGTGTCGATGTCCCAGGTCCGGGAAAAGGGAAATGGAAAGGCGCAGGGAAATGGAAAGTGAATGGGAATCCGTGAAAAGTTCAAACCGACGTTTGCTCTTTGTTATGCACATGCATTGTGAAAAGGGAGGGAATCGAAGCTCCAGCGAACAGCGACCATCCGCTCGCCTTTTTGTTTGCCGGAAGTTTGCGGTGGGAAATTTCATTTATGCTGACACTTGACTTGACCTCCTGCCCCCGGCCAGTCCGTCCGTCTGTCCGCCAGCTCCTTCTGCCACTGGTCGCCCCTTTATTCGGGGGGCCGGGCTTAATTTGCTGCAAATAAATAATGGAAACAGACTCTGAGCTGGCCAGTTCGATTTGGCCTTGGCGCCCAATGAAGTTTATATTGTGCACTTTTTCCATTTCCTCCTAGGGCGGACGGGTTTCACTGGGAGAATATCAGGGTGCGTAAATTTATTTTTTATTTTTCTTCTAACGGGCTGGTCACACGGCGTTCTTCATAAAGAGCTTTGGTCACACTAAAAACATGCTCTTTTAGATTAAAAACATTTTATAATGGAATTTTAATAGTTAAAGGATTTCAAAATTACAAATACTAATTTAAAAGCAATATTTTTTCATTAAATGTTTGTTAGTAGAGTTTTGTTCAACATTTTCACTCAGTGCCTGGCGCACATTAGAGCGGAAATGTGTTGACGGAGCAGCAATCGGATGGCCAAGTCGCAGTTGTCGAGGAGGAAAAAGGGAAACCGGGCACCGGAGAGCCAAGCAGATAGCGCTTTTCATCGTCTGTGCCACTGACTCGGTTTGCTCTTTACTGTTCGGTGTGACAATTTAATTGTTTTGTAATTGTTGAGTCTTTGCAGTGAGTCCTGATTTATGGGGAAATTGATTGGGGGGCTTCTGTGGCCAGAGGGGTCCAGTACCCGAGCCCGCAGCGGCACCTGCGTTTGATTGACAGCCGAGTTAGTGACCTACATAAGCGAGGCTCATAAAAGTTGCAGCACGTGCTGCAAATTTAATCCGGAATTCGCAATCGAGTGCACAGCCAGCAGCCAGTGACAGATTAAATTTGCAACAGCCAAATATTTACACTCCTGCAATTGTGTGCTGTTAATCGGATGGCAGGTTAAATAAGTAATGAGTAAATATCGACGAAATCTAATCGAACATGCGCTGATGCTCGGATTTATGTCGAGCTTATTTGGTTGGCCATAAATCTCCATCGAAATGTGGGTTAATGTGGGCTCCAGAGCTAGTGCTAGCCTTTTATTCACCCCTTTGTCCTGGCCATAAATCTCAGGCTGGGCGTGTGGGGAATGCAAGTGCCACATTAGTCTAGCCAACTTTTAGGCGGCCAGTCATGCGCCTGCAGCAGTGTGGCCCAATTGGCGGGCTTATAGCCAACGCTGGGCACACTAAAACAAAATGTAAGGTTTATAGCCAAGGCTGGTCACCTTAAAACGAAATGTAGGGTGATGAAATACTTTAAATAATTTGTTCGATTTTATTTTGTATTTTTATAAACATATAAGCATTTATAAAATTTATAACAATACATTTAAAGCTAATTACATCTCAGCCTTATTAAAGCAATAAGTGGATCAATGTTGAATATATTTCAGCACTCACTTTCCTTTAAAAAAGAAAAAAAAAATGTTACCCTCTTCAGCAACAATATAAATCCTTTTGGTAATTTTTTAAAACCCAATTTAGCTCCTGTTACCTGTTTCTAGTCACCAACACTGACCTGCAAACACGTGCCCAAGTTCGGGCAGCGGTGGGAAAGTTTTGTAAAGGATTGCAGTGCGTGTAATTGGCTGGCAAGGAGTGAGCCTTAAGTCAACTTCATTGGCAGGACTCGTACTCCCCTCCTTTCAGGTGGGTGGATCCAGCCGCCTAGCACAAAAGTTTCCTGCCGTTAGTTGGCTCCAATGAAGTTAGCAAAACTGATTAACTCCCGGCAGCTTGGCTTGATTCCTCCTCGAGCTCTCGGATCCAGCAGAATCCCGAAGCCAGGCTCCACAATCCTGGCTAACTAATTGCATTTCCCCGGCGCTCCCTGCAGCTTGCAATAAAAATGATGCTCCCCTTGGTCGGCCTGCCGCCTTTTTGCTTAACTATAGTTTGTGTAGCGGCGGCATTTTTGATGCCTAATATAATTTTAATGGAATCCTGCTGCACTTGCCGTTGCATTAAAGCCCAATTGCATTTTGTCCGACAGCGTTTCGCCAACGCCCTTAGCCAGTGGTGTCAGCATAAATCTTGGCCACCCGCCACGCCCTCTCGGCCTTCAGTGCGCTGGCTCTTAAAATGTTTGCTCGGATATTATTATGGCCACGGCGGGGTTCACTCTCGACGCGTCAATGTCGCCATTTGGACCCTCTGGTTCTTAGTTTCAGTGCAGCCATTTAAAGGGACACGCCCTCGGGCCAGCCCACAGAAAAAAGGGGCAGCCAGTTAGTCGCTTGGCTAATTCTGCCATTGGCCATGATAAATGGCAAGATTTTTATGCACATGTCAGGGGTTGTGCTCTTAGAAGAGTAAAATCCAGTTTAAATATTTTAAAACTTGCATATGTTTTTGTACTCCTTTTTATTATAAAAGTTTTAGTTTGGAAAAAATCTATACCTATTATTTATATATATATTTGTATATATATTTTTGCATTAAAAATATAAATGTTATGCGTTTGGCGAAAACAATATTGATGTCCTTTCATCAAATAAAATCTGTATATTATTTCCACGAAGCTAATATTTATTTTCAACTAATAACTTGCCCAGTTTCATATGAAATACAGTTTCCACCAGCATTGGCAAACAAATTCCAACTGCAGCGAGTCTGTGGCTGGAAATATGTTTCCCTTTATAAATTTCCCACTCACTCAATGACACTTTGCCTTGGGCCCTTTAAGCATGATGTTGTGGTGCTGAAAAGGTTGACATTTGCCAATGAAACTGAGGCGTTGTCAAGGTGAAGCCACTCGCATTGGCCTTAATTTAAGTACATATATAATAAGATCCCTCAAGGGGCTCTTTCTTTGCCTTGGCACATGTTAATGCTTCGCTCTACTAATTAGAATTAAGCCAACTCTCGGTAAAAAAAGTTTATTAATAAGGATTACCATTCTCTTTGCAGGACACCGTGTAACTATAGCAAAGGTGAGTACTATTGTATGGATTTTATTACAAACAATAACAATTGATGGGCATTTATTACATAATTCGATGGGTTTATTTCTTTATTAATTTTCCCAGAAAAAAGTATTCTGATTAAAATAAAAACAAATAATTAACCTCCATTGGCAATTACTTCCTAATTTGTTATATTAGTGATGGCTTTCTTTTTCCTATTGACAAGAAAAACTTTTCTATTGGCAAGGCTTTCGCTATAATTTAGGACATAATTTACGCACTTTTCAGCTTGATAAGCTAAGCTCGTTTAATTAGTCGCCAAATTGAATTCTGGGCTGTTCCACCCAAAGACCAATTAGTGTCAATAAGCAGCAAAGATTTTCCGCCCGCCTTTGCGTCTGCGATCCACTTTCGGCGCAATTATTCTCCAATTTATGAAATTGAACACACTTTTGATGACCCCATAAAGTGGAACATAAAATTCCATAAATGCCGGCTGCTCCGCATGAATTTCGTCTTTGGCAAAATTTTCAAATGGAAATATTCCATTTAAGAAAACATTTTTCTAAAATCCATTCTCTGCCCTCTCTTGCACTCGCTCTGGGTTTTTACTTGATTAATTTTGCGCCCATAAAGAAAAATAATGAAATTCGTTGTTGGCAGAAATGGGAAATAAAAACAAAACACAGAAAAAGGTAGCAATTCGCGTGGTTCCTTTTCCTGGGAAAAGTAACAAAATCAAATTAGGAAAATTTGCATTTAGTGGGCGAGTGAATGTGCGGAAAAGTAGGCAGTAGTAGGCAGGGAAAAACTTTTGCTTTTCCCACACGAATACATTGGCAGCCAGCTGGAAAAGTCTGATGGCTGCCGATGATGATGATGATGATGATGCTGAATGGTTTTTGCTCTCCGTATTATTTTCTTTTCCCAACTAAATTAAAAACTTTTTTTTTCGGGGAGGGCATCGGCATTCGATTATAATGAGCTTGTCATGGCGGATAAACGCAAAAATATGCCTCTAATACACAGTCCCATGACTCTAAAAGCATGCGTTGTGCAACAGTTTCTAATTGCCGTACATTTTCCGGGTTGCTTTCGATGTTTTCCCAGCCGGAATGTTTGATTAATGCGAATGTGCGGAAAACTGAGCGGCAAATAATGAAAAATTACGCCCTGCCATATACACTCGCACACTCGCTCGGAAAACTGACTAAACAACAACTAAAAACCAGTTACTCGCACACCGAGCCGGGCAAAAGCAACAATCACACTCCGCTGCATGCTTTTGGGCGCTGTTAAATATAAAATTCTATGAATTTGTACGTACATCATTTGAAAATCGTAAAACTTGCAAGTGTTTCGGCCCCGTTTATATATATGTGGCGAGTGCCGAGTGAGAGCTGTCATAAACAGGCGGAGAAAATGGAAAAGGTAAGCTGTCTGCGCCGAGTCCTGCTCGTTTTTTATTATTTTCTTATTCGTGTGTAAAGAGCAAACGCATATATACTCGCCCACAAAAGGCGCATCCTTATATAATTATAATGCCCTGGCAAAATGCTGATGATCCTGCCAGTGCTGCCAACGATGATTACTAAGTTATTTGCCCAAGTTTATGGCCGTGCGAAGCGCAAAGGATTTTATGCGCTCTCCCCAAGCCATGTGCACAAATTAATAATCCCTCACTCAGGCAAATTAAATTTAAAATTAAATTGGGGTTGCACAACATTTTCCAGCTCAAGTTGCCAAATTTCTTGGAGATGTAACGAGTAAAACTAGCACAGGGGAAAATGCAGCCTCGTATCGAGTGTTTATAAGTTGTATAATTGAATTTTTATTTCTATTTATATAGCTTATTCTTCCTGTGCAGCTGCCCTAGTAATAATCAATAGAGGCTTAAACGGCCTGTTGACATGTGAGGACATCGTGCCAGTGGGCAATGAATGCCAGGAACACACTCTCCCCTCTGAACTACCTTTCACCCCAGCTGTCAGTCACTCTCGGCTCGTCTGCCAGTCATGCAAACGAATAAAAACGCTTTTATTGTAATTCCGCAATGCCAAAATGCTGCAGCGGATGTTTAGTTAAATGGGGAAGTGTGCTTTCCTCTAAATATACATGCTTGCAGAGAGCAGAGCAGTACCTGGGCTTTATCGCATGCCACGCAGTTGTTTCGCCAATGGCCCTGAATTTTCGCTCAGCCAAACTATAAAATTCCGCCCACATACACGCACAAAGAAAAAAAGGTTTAAGGTCTATTGATTATCCATTGATAAATGGTTGACATTTTTTTCTGCCCCTTCTCGGAGTGACTCTGCCACTTCTTCAGGTTAAATAGTTTAAGAATGTCTGGCACATTAAAAAACAATTTCCGCCAAATCACTTTCAGGCAGCAAGAAGGGAAAGAGGAAGTCACCACAGACATGACTTGGGGAGAAATTCCTGCAGGGAAGAAATTTCCGCATAAAAGAAAGTATGACAGTAAAAGTAAGCAACACGCCTTATGTAACAAATCAAGTGCCAGAGGGTTTACTTTCCTTAGCTTTTCTGCGAATGCTTTATGTCAGCCGAAAGAGGAGAACATAAGGCTTATTGATTTAGCTGGAGAGTAAAGTTTCGGCGGGAGAAGCGAGAAAAATTCAAGTGAAAGTTTGCCAGTGCCCGAAATACGATATCTGTCCTTTCGTTCTATTTTTGTGATTCGTAAATGCTTTATACTCGGCGGTAGTTCATTCAACTGTCTGCTAGACCCTGTAGAACCCGCCCTGCGGCAAGAAAACAGCAGCATAAAAATCTCAAAGAAATATTAATAAAAGATGAGCGACATTAGTGTCTTGGTTTTGGGGCCGCTCTCCTCCCGCCCATTACAGTTTTTTAGGATTTCTTGTCAATGTCCAAACCCAAAACCATAAAACGGAGAAGAAAACAACATTTTTACTACTTCCTCTTGCTATTTTTCCTTTTTTTTTCGCCCGGCGTCTCTAACCTCGGGCATTCTGTTGACCTTTTTCGAAGCTGTTTGGCTTTGGATTTAGCCATTGGGTGCGAGCTGCTTTAAAGGGTCGACGAATGCAAAAGAAAATGTCATAAATTTGTAACACTTTTGCGAGGGGAAGGGCTCCAGACACGACGACGAGAGATGCTGGGGAAAAAGAGTGGAAAGGGGGGCAAAAGAGACAGGCGACAGACATGCCCAAACGGATTTGGCTAAGAGCTAAGAGTTGTAGTTTTTCTTGTTTGGCTTCTTAGGGATATTTTTGCAAAAGCTATTGGCTTATAATTAACTTTAATTTGAGAACTTAAGCCTGGGTAGTAAGGTAGTATTAATTATAACATCTTAATTATCTTTGATTTATAAATATAGCGGTTTTCTAAGTACGAAAAATAATATGAAAATATTATATTATGTGAAAATAATATAAATAACCTCGTTTTATTTTGCCATTTGCATTTTTAGACTTGTTCTAATTTCTAAGCTTAAAACTAGCATTTATAAATTTTACAATCACAGGAAAAACCTCAAATTAATTCTCAATACATTTTCATTAAATTTTTACATTTTTTAAATTATATTTTTAGGTAAATTTTGAAACTAAAACTAAACATAAATGAAATGAAACTATAAAAACTTTAAAATAATCCTTAGAACATCATTATTATATTTTCCATTTCAATTTTTTGATTTTTCCTAATTTATAAATTACATTTTAAGGTAAAGTTTGAAACTATCACGAAAAATAAATTTAAAAATCTCAGAAAAAATTTCAAAATTATCCAAAAGCATATTCGGGTTTTCTTATGTTTCGCATATTTCTTGCGTTTTTGATATTTTGTTGCCAGCACTGTGGAAGAGGTCCTGCGATGTCCCTGTGAGAGCAAAAAGTTAAACAACAAAATGCGAAACTTGGCCTCCGGCACACAATTTGTCACACATACTGGGGGAGGCACATAAATTATATATACACACAAGTCGGAGATGACTGGACCTTTTGGTTTTGGTTTCAGTTTCAGTTTCGGTTTCGGTTTCGGTTTCGCATTCGGACTGCGACTCGGATTCGCTTTTTTGGCCCGGTTTCCGTCCTTTCTGGAGCATAGCTTGTGCTGGGCCATTTGATTAATAAATTGTTTAGAACACAAAACTTACTGACTTGTGGCTAATAAAATATGAATGCTAAAACTTTGCGGGCGGCAGCATCAAAGGCCAGACATGAGTCGCAAATTAGTCATGCGCATATATGGCGAGTAATTTATGTTTGCGTTGATGTATGTGGCTCAAAGGCTGCCAAAGTCGCCGCATTTAAGCCCAGTTAGCATTAGTAAGCTGCCCCATATGCTGCCTCTCCGCCCTTCCGCCTCCGTTGAATTTCCATAACGGCACGGCGGGATCCCTTTGGTCTGCACTGCGTATGCGTAATTTGATTTCTCGTCCGGGCAATGATTTTTATGCCTGGGCCTCGGCGGACCGCTTTTTGTTTGGGTCGCCTTTTTGATTACATCTCAATCAATTGGTGGCAGTTTTATGTTTGCACATTTCAACATCTTTCGGCTCTTCAAATGTTCATTTTTACGAGGCCTGCGGTGATTCCGGGTCCTGGTGCTGCCTTCCCTGAAAATTTGTCAGCAGTTCAACTTATCCTCGCATGCCATTATTTTTCTGTGTGTGCGTAAAAGTTTGTTTATATCGAGTTTACAATTTTATTGTACTGTTCAGATCTTTTCGAGGCTTGTAAAAAATATTTGAAAATTGATTTTGTAGCTTTTTATGTCCCGCTGAATACAAATCAAATGAGTTTTAGGCTGGTCGGTAGTTGTGGATTTGAAAGAAGCTGAACTTAAAGCCAGTTTCATGTTCTGCTAAATAAAAGTTGCTTAAAAACTGCAATAATGCTCAGAATATTTAGTTTTTAGTGTTTTTAATTTGATAAAATTACCTTCAAACATTTTCTTTGAATTACCCCAAATATATTTCCTTCTATTTGCCGCCTGTCGGGGACTTTAAGACCTGTTTATAAATTCTGTTTGAAATGCCACCATTTCATTTGGATGCCAAAAAAAAGCAAATAAAATAAATAAAAAGAATATAAACAAAACAGAGCCCTGGGGCCTAGCGTCAGTCAGAATACAATTCAATTTTGTTTAGCAAAGAAATTTTCCTGGTCCGCCTTCCGCCTTCTGTCCGCCGTCCGGGGGAAAGGAAAAAGCTCACTGATCTGAAAAAAAGGGCCAAGTTATTTTATAAAATTATATATTTCATCTAGCAGAAGGTACGGAGAGGCTGGGGCTGGGAGCCCAGTCAGTCGAGTGGCATAATTTTCATTCAATTTCGCTCATTCGTTTAGCGTTTTGGCCAGGTCACCGGGGGTTTTTGTTGCCTGTTGGCTGTTGGCTGTTGGCTGGTTGTGGACTAGATGCATTCATGGCTATTTGCCATCATTTGTGTGTTTATCCACTTAGAAATTAAGCGATTTGATTTCCCGGTAAATGAGGCATTTTCTGCAATCAGTTTGCATTGACTCCCGCCGTCGGCCCTTAATTCCTTATCCCTCATGCCAAACGGAATAATTTTGAGGACCAACTCCACTCCACTCCCCCCGGAGTCCTTGTATTTGCAGCTTCATTAAATCGCGTTGTGGTCGCTCTCGGTCTCGGTCCTGTTCATCCTGTTATCCGCATCTCACTTTGACTGGAAGTGCACTCTTAGCACAAATTTCCTTTTCTTGTTGGCAGCCGCTTCCTTTGTTCTCTCAGCCCAGGATGTGGCTGATGACGAGGCGCCGGCGGCTTGGTCGCTCCACTTTGCCAGCACCAAAGTGTTAAATCGCATAATTATGTCTCTCATGGCGCGCACTTCACTAAACTGCAAAGTTATTCCGCGGCTGCCTTTGGCACCGCTTGTTCTTCTCACTTTCCTTCGCAGCCTAGCTTTTGAAGGATTAGAGGATGTGAGAGAATGACACCTCCCTGAGTACTCATATTGAAAAATAAGATATAATTTTCACAGCTTCTTAAAGCTTTAAGTGCACTTTGAATTCATGCTTTTGCTGCATCTACTCAATTGAGTTTGATTAATATATTTATTAATAATTGTACTATACAAGTACTTCAGATTTTTAGTTTACAAATAAATATTTCCAATGTAAGCATATAGGTTTTCCCATCTTAGAAATATCACTCTTTTTAATGTCTCTCAATTCGAAATACTCCCTCCTCAGTACCCGAAAGTCGACCCAATTCCTTCGCATATGATGTGCAGTTCCTTTGTGCCTCGGATCCTTTATTTTCCAGCTCACTTTCGCGTGCTATACGCATTTTTTCTTGCACTCTGAGGCATTCTCCCTTGGCCATGTGTTTGCTTTGTCATCCGAGGCTCGAGCGCTCGACTTAATTATATTTTAAGTTGACTGCAGCACAAAGGCAGCTGGAAAATAAAAATTGTTTTCCCTCGCCGACACTCGCACACAAGCAAGCAGAAATACGACGAAGAAAAAGCAAAAGTTTCGCCCAAAGCCTAATGACTTAATTGAGAGCAAGTTTGCCAGAGTTTTCAACACACATTAAAGGCAAATAATTTGCATACCCAACCCGCTGGCGGAGGAGAAAGTATTTCGCTAACTATTTGAGTGGCGGAGCCGGAAAAACTGAGGGGGGAGAACCCAAAGGAAGGCAGCTTTAATTGCGGGTCCTGCGCAAGAAAAATGGCTTGTAATAAATCTCGGCGTCCAGGCGAGGAAAATGCGAGTATCCTTAAAGATAAGGCCCACTACGGGAGCTTATCTGGGCGTGAATGCCATGATGCCAAATCCCTTGTCGGCAATTCGAAACATTTAAACACTGGGCCCGATCCCGGAGTCAAAGACTGAGAGTGGGCCCCGCACGGCTTTTCGTCCTGGCAACGCCCGGCAAGTGGGCCTTTATTGTGCTCCTTGTTATGGCCAGCTCCTAATCTATAAAAAACCAACTTACACATATGCGTGTGGGTGCACCGAAAAAAATGAGTCTTAGGAATAGTTTATTCTCTTGGTTAGTACAGGAACATTATAATTTTTTTTAATAAATATGAGTTTATCAAATATAAATATACTACCTCACATCCTTAGTATTTTCTTGGCAGCTTTTAAAGTGCTTTCAAAAATCAAATTATAAACCAAAGTATTTGTATTTAATTAATTACCCATTTCTGATTTCATATCGCTTAAGTGAATGTCTAAGAATTATTAGAAAAATAAAAATCTGACAACTTCTTACAGTTTTGGTCTTTCTTCTCAGTGAGGGTGCGTGGGCGTGAGGACGAAAGAAATATCCTGACGGCCTCCGTTCAAACTGTTGCGTTGGCTTGGCAGATAAATTCCCGCTGCTCGCTTTTCGCCTTCGCCTCCGCTTCCGCTTCCTGGAACAGTACATTAGGGGTATTAACTTGAAAGGCACACCACATAAAGGTACACAGTCGCTGCCCTTGTTCGACATGTGTCATGTGCCCTTGAGCCTGGTAATTGCGTTTGTATTAACATTTAAATTGTTTACACCGCACTTAGCCAATTTTTTGCTCTATCAACTCACAAATATTAACTTTCAATTACCAAAAATGACACAATCAGGTTGTCCCGGCGACATTTTCCGCTCCGGACGACGACTGGCTCGTTCACTCGTGCGTGTGGGCGAAAGCGTCGCCGAATATAGATGGCTCCAGGACTCGCCGACGACATCAAAAGGATGCCTAATAAGGAAATTCAATATTTGACGGAATGAAAACGTTAATGCCTTTGGGGCTAATTGATTGGAGTCCCAATAAAACCGCAGTCGAAAATCCGCTTCAATGGATTTGCGGTTGCGGATACATCGAAAATTAGCACTGCCAAGACCTCGATTCGGGCATCCTTGACGAATTATTTGGATAGTCTGGCGAATGGCACTTAATGCCTGCTCAAATATGAGAGCAGACCTTGGTTTTGCCTGAGCAAACAGCTTAAGTCGACGCACGCTGCGTATGCGTAATATTCCAAGAGCTGCTTGTGAAGTTTGATTAACAAGGAAAATATGTGAAAATAATAAAAGATATATTTTGACCAAGAGAAAGCCTGAAGAGTTTTTTGTCGTTTTATTTATTTTCAATACTTTGTTGGGTTATTTCGTAACCAATATCGAAATGGGGATATAGATATATTCAGGATATTTGCCTTCCAAGTTTCGTACGAGATATTACTGGTTCTCTTTAGGATTTTTCCATAATGTTCTATGGCTTTTAACGTAGTAGCAGTGCCCTCAGTTAGGTTGCTTCGTTACTTCCCGACATGACACTGTTTGGGAATCTTCTTGAGGGAAGACATCATTCTCGAGGCGTCTGCCTCGGCGGCTGCCTTCTTGGCGGCCAAACGACGTTCGGCCGCCGCCTCACGCTCCTTGCGTACGATGGAAAGCCTCTCCAGGTCGGCCTGGGCCTGGCTATTCCTAGGCTGCTGCCGGCACTTGTCCTTGCTGGCTTTGTCCTTCTCCTGGGGCATTTCACGCGACAAGCGATTCGGATTGGAGACCTGGATCAGGTTGCGCCCGCCCCTGGCCGAGCTCTTCTTTTCATCGTCGTGCTCCAACTTCCTAATTGGTTCGCCCTTTCCCTGGTCAAGATCCTGAGCCTGGTCCTTGTCCATCATCATTCCCAGCTCCTGCTGCAGCTGCTCGGATGACGTGAACTGGCGACAGCGGCCCTTGTGGCTCACGTATTTACCGCGTGGCATCCTGCGGGATCCCTCGACCCAAGATGCTTCTAATCGAATGGATTACGGTTAACTCCAAGGGTCACAAATGGCCTGTCGATGTGACTTAGCTGAGCCAAGTTCTGGGAAAGTCAGACTGAACAAGGATAGAATCACTCAATATTTTTATTTATTGAAATGCATTTCTCACTTACCTTTAATGTATAAAATTTTCGAAAAATTCGATGGAAAAGTAGAAACCCAGTTGTGTGTAAACAGATGTGTTGTCCGCAAAACATTGAAATATTATGAGTTGAACGAACAGACCTTATCCCAAAGTTTTCGGAATTCACTGACTCTAAGTTCTAGGATGGTGTGACATGAGCTTTTGTTGAGTTATCGGGGAATTCATTTAATTTAAATAGAAAATAAAGTAGCCTTGGTTTCCCTGTAAAATTTTATATTCTTTTTTGGCACACTCGAATGTATTTATTTGTTTATATTTAGTCACACTTGTCGGCTTATTTTGATAGTGTGACAAGTGGCTCTTAATGTCTAATCAAATATGAGAGCAGAGATTTCGCATTCGCCTGAGAGCCTGTACGGCCCACGCGGCGTATGCGCAATGCATAAACGTCAAAGTAAATTTTGTGAAATTCCGCTTGAATTGCTCACTGATGACGACAACGAACGGGAATAGTAGCGGAAAATGGCGACAGACCCAAAAGGAGAGTAGAGAAAGTGGAAGTAGGAAAAACTTGAGAGACAGCTTGGCTGGATAGAGGGATGAGGGTTCACGGAAAAAAGTCCTGTCTGACTCGGTTACAGCGCAAATCGGTAAATTGCGAAAACATGTTGCCGTCGCTGGCGTGAGCGAGAGGTCCTTGATTGTGTTTTGGTTGGCAGTGTTCCCGTTGCCGTTGAATGACTGATGAATGAGCTGAAGTGCAGGCCCCCCGAGAGTGTAAGACTTTGAGTATATGAGTTTACGACGACGCTGGAAAGCAGAAAAGGCATGCAAACAATGCTGCCAGAAAGGAGGAACCGGGCGGAAAATGGGCAGTGACGGGGACTGGGAGATAGGTTTTCTTTGTCCTCGAAAAAGGATATACGAGAGCGAGAATGATTTCTTCTTCAAGGATTTCTCACGTGCTTCTGCCTTTCCATTTTTTTTTTGCTAATTAGAAAATATTTGCCATAGCCCAGCAGCAGTTTTGCCTGTGAAAAATGATTCTGTACAAGCTTGGGAACATGAAAAATTAAAGAAAAGCACAATACAATAATAAGAAAGGCTTTAAGCTAAATTACAGGTTAACAAGATGGAAGCTAACTTCCAGATAATAAGACAAAAAACAATTTAAGAAGCATGTATTTAGTTTTAATTTGATATTTTTAAAAACAACGAAAAATTTCTGATTTCGATATGTATACTTAATAACTAATGTATGATACCCTCTGCAAGGGCATGAAAAAAAAAAGAAAACTCTCAGGAACAACTATCGATGGCACATGCAATTTTCCAATTATTTATTTCCCGAGTAGTTCTTAAGCTGTGCCACGCACATCCCCGCTGACCCGCGTTCCCGAACCGAACCCGAGCGCAGCACATAAATAATTTCATTCCGAGCGTCGACTAAATTGAATTTTTAATCATTATGCGAACAGCAACCCCATCGCCCTGCGCCATATCTCATAAAGGGCCTGGGTGTGTGCGAGTGAGTCATAAAATGAAATTACACGCATATATCAGAGCATTTTAGCTCAAGAAATCTGTCGGGAAAAAAGCGGAACGCGGAGAGCGGGGACAAGTAATGTAGTTTTTAATTAAAGCGAGAGCAGCTAGTTAATGGGCAAGATTGCACAGTTAAGACTCACCCCTGCAGCATCTTGGGGGACTTTGCCAGGCATCCCTTTAGCAACAAACTTACGCGGAAGGATGCCTTAAAGGTTTAAAGTGGAGATGGGGAATTTTAAGAGCCGGGCCTGAGATTGCACTGGCCAAGAGCGAAATGAACAGTGGCGGCGGGGATTTCCATCTAAGCCCGGAAGCTTTAAATGCGCGCTTTGACACACACACACAATAAGCCAGGGAAAATCGTGGAAGAGCAGACACCAGCATTATTGGCACACCGCAGGCACCACATGGCGTATGAGCAACGTTGCCAGTCGCCATTTGCCATTCGCCATTTACCATTTGGCAGGCCTTCAACCCCGGCTTATCTGTCCAGCTGCACAACGACTAATAAATGTGTGTAAATTAGTTATCAAAGGCAGGCGGATGCGGAAGGGTCTTGCGCTTAATCATAAACTCGCCTTAATTAATACGATTCCAGTGAAGCCCGCATTATGTCTGCCAGCTTAGGTTTGATTAATTTTTATCAGCAGTGCGGTCGAGGAGATGAATCCCCTTAAATGGCGCAAACCTATGGCATCTCCACTCTTATAAAGTCATCAAGGATAGATAATACATAAATGGATACTTGAATGGAAAATGGGAAATAAATTTCTAGCTAAAGCTAAGGCTATGAATGAAATTATAGAAGGTATTGCTAATACTAAACTGAATCCAACTTATTTAATAATTTGAGGAGATAAGCCTCTTCAAAGAATAAATATTAATAAATTGAAATTAATTACTCCATCTTCGGCACTTGTCGCGCACTCATGACCTCCATTGAATTGTGTATTTTCGAGCCGCGGCCATTAATCATTTTGTTTGCGATAATTTATGCAGTCTGAAATGCCATCGATGAACTGGGGTCCCAGGCTGTCACAATTCGGTTCAATTGCGGGCATGTCGTCAAAGTGCTCATTAATTCATCCATTCACTCCAGTCCCGCCCCTAAAACCTAAGCGGGAATTTGCCAAAAATTTGCATTCATCAATTTGCTACCCCCCGGCCAGGGCTTATTATTTCAATCAATTGCGTTGGCGACTCAGTGAACCGAGTATGACCCGCCTCGTCCTCGCTTGTGAATGGAAAATATGTTGAGCCCTCGTCCTGGACTCCTGTGAATGCCACCTCCGCTAATTTATCAATGGCAAACATTTCGCAATGGTAAGTAATACAGTGAACAGTCGCGGGCGTCGAAAGGAGGCCAAGGACGCCGGTCGAGGGCAGTGACTTCGTTTAATATTTATAACAAAAGCTGAAGGGCACTCGGTCGCATTTAACTCCTGCCGACAGGCTGTCAGTGAGCGCCATTTTAATTGCGTTTTCCGATTGCCTCAAACCGCTTCCTTGCCGCTCAAATATTTGCCGCATAACATTTTTACGAGGCATTTTTCCATTAAGACTTTTCCTCCCCCATCTTTTTTTGCCCAGTGTGTCGCGTTGTATTGACTTTTAAGCACATCAACCGCAAATACCGCATGGGTTATATGGGAAAACTCAATCAAACTGTTAATCGACTTGTGGACCCTTCCACTGCCACTCGTGCATGGAGGAGGCCCGTTACCCTTTTGATTGTTTTTCCATGAATTTCCAACCATAAAATGTCAATAATATGTTTGCCAGCCACCCACCAATCTCCGTATGTGTTTGTCCTGCCCTCGTCCCGGTCCTGGTCTCCATTTCATCCACTTCCATCCACAGCAGAGCAGCCGTCAACTCCCGGCAATCGACCTGTTCAGTGTCAATAGGCAATAATAAATATTGAAACGTGTGGCGATGAAATTGAACAGCTTCATTCGGTTTCGAGTGGGCCCAGGAAGAGGCAGAAAGGGGTCAAGAGGATGGGCGCTGATTTGATGGAGTTTAAACAAGTCAATTCCATTAACGAAATACTGGGAACAAAAAATTTTGGCTGCAGCTCTCCTTTCCGTTTATTTTTCTTATTAAAATTATGGTTAGAGCTTACTAAAAATATTGTTTATTTCATTTTAATATAATATTAATTTTTTGCACCAATTTGGATTGTACTTTTGGTGTAAGATTAAGATTAATAAGAATAAATATTTGAAAATAGAGTAGGTGTTTAATATATTCTCTTATATATTCTTTTGCTAATTTTGCAAATCAAAACCGATTTAATGGCCATATTCAGCTAAGCGCTCTCGACTTGCCAAATGTCTCCGGATGTGTGACTTCTGAACAAGTCTTGAAGTTTGCGATTTAATTGGAGTGACGGCGTCTCGAATAAGTTAAGTTAAACGACATTAATGAAGATATCTCCTCGTGGTAGACCAAATGATACAAGGCAGCTCTGCTCCTTGTGGCTCCTGCCGCCGGAGCCCTGTGTTTCTATGTGTTTTTGCGGCAAGCATTGGCCAAATGAACAGGCGGAAACAATTAGCGTTGTAGCATTATTTGTAACATGCTGCCTTCTTCCCGCTGCCGGTCGGTCTGTAATTAAGAGTCTCATTAAAAAATGATAAATTTAAATGGAAACATCTTCCACAATGAGCACTCACTTTCCCTGCTCCTCTGCTCTTCTGGCTCCGCAGACAGTCTCGAGTGCTCTTCAAGAATCTCCATTCCGGGCTTAATTGAAAAATGTTCTTTTGCGAAATTTAAAGCCAGCGAAAAGTTTCGCCAACTCAAACAGAACGGGGCAACAACAAAAAAGGAAGAAATTCTGCATGAGGGAGAGACTTTGCCTTTGTAATCGACAAATTGGCGCCTTTAAGCTGACAAATCGGAAAGTTTCACAAAGGTCCAACTTTAAGTTGTAGCAGCGAAAGTTTTCGGCATTTCGGTTTGCCCAAATCCACTGTCATCGGGTAACCTTTGAGTGCAGTTTAACCCGGAGCTATGTTTATTGGATGAAAAGCAGAGAACTAAAAGGGATTTGCTCTATGATTTTTTTTAATTTTAATGCTGTCTCTTTCGATTTATTATTTACGATATTTAAGCAAGCGTTTTATTTGGATCTCACCCTTAACCAGAAGGTTGTTCTTTCCCCGCCTGACCCCGGATATTTAAGCCACTCACGAAATTACCTTGTTAAATTCATTGAATAAATTCCGCATTGTGTCCGCCCCGTCAGATCAAGTGGCATTAAAGGGCATTTAAAATGTGAGTGCATTAAAATAAATCAGTGAATTGCGAATGCAAAATATGGCGCACGGCAGGTGGCAATGCGATGCGAGTAATTGAAAGTTAAGCGCGGGGAAGGATACCGTTTAAGGTGAGTCCTTAATCCAGTCCCCTGGCCATTAGTAGGCCTTAATCCCCTCTGCACTTTTGCGGCATTTGCAATTCAATTAGGGAAGAAGGGCCCCGGCCCCCAAAACAATGGGCTCGGTTACGGAGCGTGAAGCGTTAAAAACGCAATCAGAGGGCGAACAAAGCGCACAAAAGGCGCTCGGATGCGGATCTGGTCGGAACGGTGGGTGACCATGACCAGACCCAGTACAGGTACAGGTACAGGCAGGTGAAGGAAGCAGCGCCAAGACGATGACGATCCGCTGAAAGTTAATATCTCGCCACGCTTGGCCAAGTGAAACACAAAACAGTCTGCAGGTGGAAACTGGTGCGGAAGTGAAGGGTTCTTGGGGCTTAAAGGGGCCTGGCCACACGCAGTTAGTGAATTTCGAGCTGGTGAAAGGTAAATGGATTCGTCGGAAATGCCCTTTAATGCCGCCGAAGATCAATAAGGTCGGGCAAACTAATTGGAATCAATATCTCGCAGCCAGGCAGGCGATGGGGCATTACACAGGAAACAAGTATGCTAAATTGCAAGAATGATATATATATAGGAATGCTATTTGTTTCTTAGTACGGTGTAATTTTTGTTGAGTGTATGAGAGAAGCTGTCCTGTCAAAGTCGGTGGTCAAGGTGTGGGCGCGGGTGTGTCGAGTGTGTGGTGAAGGGACGTCGGGGCCTCTAATCCCCGTTTTAGGCATCATTGCCTCAAAAGATTGCTGCTCATTTGCCGTGCCTAATTGGCCAATGTCAGCTTAATGTCGTCCCCTCTCGGCTTTGGCTACTGCCGGCCCTGCTGCTGCTTCTTCCCCAGAATCCTGGCCACACTTCCGCAAAGGACAGACACACGCACACACACCGACTGGGACAACCTGTGGGCCCTGTGGGTGTGGCCGAAACTAATCGCATTGACCAAATGACCCAAAAAACAAGCGACAAAATCTGCAGCTGATTGCACACACCCGTAGGTTATCCTGGCAATTTTATATAAATTTCCTCGTGTCCACACACAAAGGCAATTACATGAAAATTCTCACATTTGAGTGTGAAAATAAATCAAGGGAAACGGGAAATGCGAAGGAGGAGCAGGCTTGTAAACAACAATTACAATGGCTCCCATTCCGATATCCTTGGAGAAACAGGCCAGGCCATACATATGTCCCTGCGCAGCCATAAACGACATTTTGCTTTTTGTCCATGTAAATCCCCGAGAAGGTCAGCAAGCGGTCGTCGTGGCTCAAAGCTCTGAAGCGGTTTTCCTGCGGCTTAGCCCTATGTGTGTCCGGCAGCACGTGGCCAATTCCGATTCCAGCTCCATCCTCCATCCTCCAGAAGTATTCAGCTCGACCTGCCAAGGATACCGGGTGCTTCTCCTCGCTCTCATGCACCGCACGTCCGCCAACTAATCGCTCAAGTCTTTTATGCCGCCGCCGGGCCGAGAAGGTGGAGGCCGAGGAGCACTTTCGTGACCATGCAGCATGGTGTCTATCATTTTTGGTAATGCCCTGTCCTCTTCGGCCTCCTGCACTGCCAAAAAACTATATTACAATTGAAAGAATCTGCTTTGAATAAATACTAAAAATAATAATAATTATTTTAAAGATTTTGTCCAGCAAGCTTTTCCTTTTAAAATTGAACAAAGTACTTTTAGCACTATAAAAACTTTAAAATATCTTCTTCAAAACCCTTTTTCTCCGAGTGCACTCCATCCTGGGCATAATCACGCATCGCCACCGCCACTTGGCTCAATCCGGGCAGCTTACTTCGTAGCCGCGAGCCTCGAATTTGTGGCTGGAAATTGATAAAAATGTTTGGTCTGCTCGCAGCACGTGTGGACTTCAAATGGCTAAATTTGGCAAAAGGGAAGAAAAGCCAAGCAAAATTGTCCAAAATTCAAGTGGCATAATATTCGGATTTACCAAATCGTGAAATATAACCCTTTGGATAAGTTCCCATTAATTTACGCATAATTCTCGAAGCTTAAAATATTAAACCCTATTAAGCATGACGCGTGTATACAATTTGTTAAATCAAATTCTGCCAAATCAACAGTTTGGGCTTAGTAAATCGCCAGACATTTTCCCGCCTGCCTGTCGTAATTTAAAAAGAAATTTATCCCACACGAAGGCGGGCCATAAATTAAATGTCAGGTCAAAATATCAGAAAACTGATGCCTGAAATATTTTGGCACATTAAACAAAGGCCCAGGCGCCCGAAATAAAAAACAAATCTGCAGACGGAAATATATATTATATTGTAATATAATTTCTCGAGCGTAAATATAATTTATCAATTTATGTGAGCGAAAAACGACGAAACGAGAGCTAGCTTCAGAAAGCCGAAGCCTGCATACCCTTGCAGTTTGCTTATTTAGAAAACGCATAACTAATTTTTAATTTTGATTGTAAATCTATTAGTTTTTAATGGCGAATCGAAAGATATACGCTTTTGGCTTTTGACTTTTGGCTATCACTTTCTTATTGGCTATGAGAGGCTCCCAAAAAGACCTTAAATTCGCTCATTTTCGGGTTACGAAAATAATTCGAAAAATATGATGATTTTTGGACAAACAAGAAAGGAATCTAGCTGAAGTAAGTCGAAGTTTGTAGATCGATTTGGGTGGTGATGCTGATCAAGAATAAATATACTTTATGGGGTCAAAGATGCCTGCTTCACTGCTTTGCAAACTTCTGGTCAAAATTACAATACCCTCTGCAAGGGTATACAAAACTTTTGGCAAGCCGAGCCGACAAAAAAATCTGGCCGAACGGAGTCCAAAATTTATTTTGTTAGCAACAATTTTTTTCGCTGCGGAAAGTTAACTGCGGGAGTGGATGTGGCTGGTGTGTGACCTGCGATTCCTGGCGTTCTCTGCCGAATATATATATATGTTTATATATAAAACGTGTTTGGGGCCTTGCAGTAATTGGCAATAAATGTGTTCATGAATTTTAATGCTGCCCTCGTCGGTCAGCGAAAGGCGAAAGGCGCAGGCCACGCCCACCGATGGGCATAATTCATAATGCTATGCCAGATGTTTCGGCTCGTTTTGTTTCTTTTCGGGGTTTCGGGGGCTTAGCCCCTTGGCGGGAGTTTAACGTAATTTGATTTTGCTCCCTTGGCAAGTATTGAGATTTATTTGGTTTTGAATCGAGTTGCGTTGAGTCCGGAATTTAAGCAAATTTAATACCATTCACTTGGCCGGCAAATGAGAGTTTATTGTGTGTGTAATTTGAGAAGAGAATGGAATGGACGGCTCCAACCGCTTCCACTTCCACTTCCGCATCGGCTTAGGCTCGGGAAGGGGGCCGGAGTTAGTTGTCTTTGATTTATCATATTCAATTACAAAAGTAGCGAGCGTATTAAATGCCACATCCGCCGGTCGACGCACGGGGCGTATGAGTAATGCCCCGCCCCAGACCTTTCTCCGCACTTTGCACTCTATCCGGGCTTCCGGCTGTCTGTTTGTCCCCCTCCTTGGAGTGGGCTGCGGGCCAAACAAATTTGCCAGTGTTTAAATAGCGAACGGCTGCGTGCTGAAAGCCGATATCAGCAGCTACCGTGGATCCTTTTGCCCCACGACTTCCACTTGGCCACTTCGCGTGCGGCATCTGCAGACGGCGCAAAAGTTGGCCAAAGTCCGAGTGCCACGTGTAGGACGTCAGCTGGATCTGCTACTCTCGCTCCGGGTTGAGGGCTGTCCTTTTTGGCGGCTAACGAGTCCGACAGATGCTGATTTCTGGGCCATCAAACTTCGGTTGCTCCGACTTGAAGAGCCTTGAAGAACCAGCACTTAAAAGTTGGATACTCCATGAAAATCAATAATAATATATATTAATTATACTTTCTGGGCATATATTCGAATATATTTTATATAAATAAAAGAATTTAAAGCTGAATGATTTGTGGTTCTAAGGCCTCGCCACCCACATTACTTCTCAGGTGCGACGACACCCAATTTGAATTTAAATTTCCTCCTTGGCAGGGCTCGGATGCAAAAGGAATTTATATTCTGGCAGCGCCTGGCACTTGCTCTGCGTATATCACACAACTTCCCATTTTTGAATGCAGTTTTCGGAACTTTATTGTGAATTATGTGCCATGTTAAATTGAGTGTGAGTGTGCGAATAAAGAGCCGAGGCCTGGGCGTGTGTGCGGTGTGCGGCAGCAACTTTGCGCCGACTTGAGTGCAAAAAACTGTCCTGCCGCCGGAGCGGAGAGGCTGTCGCAATTTTTCACTTTTACCGCAGAAACTTTGCAGAAATATTACTCAGCCGGGCCCAGCGGCAATATCCTGACAACAAATCCCGCAACCGAGCAGCACAATGCATAAGGTGCCGGCGATGAGACGGCAAACTTGACAGCTTCTCGCAGACAACTCTTTCCGCGGAGCCTGCTCCTCCTTCTCCGCCTCCTTGCCAAATATGTAAAATGGGAAATATGCTGCACATAAATCCTTAGGCTTTCGCGTGTCCCGAGAAAATCCGACGCGTCCATGCCAAAAATTCTCCAAGCCGAAATTTAATTTCCCAATGCATTCTCAGGCCTTGGCTTTTAGGTAAATTGAAAATGGTTACCGAAGGACACGGAAAGAAAATCAATGCTGCTTTGAAGACGGTACATAGAAGAACTTGGTATCTTAAGGAAATTATTTTAAAAACCTAACCTCTTTTCGGGAATTATTCCGGTATGTTTAAATCCATTTTTAAAGTAATCTATAATATTCTATTTTTTTTTTGTTCTAGAATCACTTGCTTCTTTCAAATATTCATTAATTTAACCAAGTTACATTTTTATATAGATTTTAAAATTACATATGAATGATTCTATATTGTTCCTTGCTTAAAATCTTCATATAACATATTATTTCAAAAGCGAGAAGTATTCCTGTTACATTTCTAAGACAGCTCCCCTTAATTGTTTGCCTAATTAAATTAATTAATATAATCTTAAACCCAAAGTTATATTTCTTGTGCTCCTGCACCTATTTTCAACCCAATTTTCCGCTGTAATTTTTGATTCCCAGCTATGTTTTTTTGCATTGTTTTCTAACCACAATGTTGGTGGGCTGCGGCTAATTTATGCAGCACGTCGGCTGCATTGGGACCGCAAGACCAGTGCTGCTGCCACAGTTTATCGTTGGCCGCGGTGCCGCACAAGTGTCCTCCTGGCCCCCGTATCCTGCTGCTGGCGACCACAAATCACCGAGGTCAACACGGCGTATACGCAACGCACACACATGGCAAACAAAACGAAACTATGTAACAAAACCACTGAACTTACTGAGTACGTAGTCCGTACAGTACGTATAGAAAAAGAAAAAAAAATATATACAGTGCCGAGCAGGAGCAGCTGAAACCATGTCAACATGTGACACCACGTTGATTTCAATTTGAATGGCTCTTTGGCGGGTGTTAGTCGGTGTGTGTGCTTGGGTGTGCGGTTCTATATGTAGATTAGCAGCTGCGGTAATTGAAAGCAGAAAGCAAAGAGGTGAAAAGTTAAATTAGTTCAGCGAGTCGTTCAATCATCAGGCGAAGTAATTAAAAGGTTGAGTCACGGCCGAGACTTTTAGAAGCTTCGTTTGGGGAGTAAGCTTTGCACATTTTAAGGATTAAAAGAGACAGCTATTAAGGGAACTTAAAAAATAACAAGTAAATATAATATATAATATATTAGTTTCATATTACATTCAGGCTTTCGAATTAATGTAATTAACTTAAACTTAAACTTAAACTTAAACTTAAACTTATATGAGTAATAATAATAATAATAATTTGAAACTAGGTCCTTCCTAATGGCCTTAGCCTTCTCAAAACCCTCTTCATTGACTGTTAAACTTCTGGTTTAGACAAAGATATTCATGGCAAAAGTAATTGCAAGTAGAAGAGGCTGCCACAACGGCAGCCCGTCACTAATTGCATTCCAAAAACCACAGACTACTGCGACTGAGATGTTGGAATAACCTTCGATTTTTCTTCTCTCTTCCCCCTTTTTTTTCTGTCTCCATCAGATGCTGTTCAAGTGGCTGCTGTTCAGCCTGAGCATAATGCCGGCGATGTTCAGCAACACGAGAAGGAAGTGCCCCATTGAATGCCAATGCAGCATGGACGACTCGGATCGTTACCAGGCCATCTGCACAAAAGGTAAGTGGCGCAATAAATGCAAAAGGCGGAACCGATGCGATAAGGGTGGTCGGAAAAACCAGTAAACGCTCGCAAATTATGCAAAATGCTAGAGAAAAATGTGGGGCTTGCCACAGAGAGTCTCAGTTGGATACAATCATAATTACACACATCCTGGAGCATCGCATTCGATTTCTCACGCGATTCGGAGGGACATTACTTTTAAAGCTTGCCCATTTATTTCCCTTAAATGTCTGACAATTTCAATTTGTTCAACTGTCATTTGCCGTCGTCGCTGTGGCTTTGGCTGGGGATTCCCCCTGGCTTTCTTTTCTTTTCCTTTCCACTCTCGCTCACCGAAAATCTATAATTTCAATTTAACGCTTGTTTGGCCAGCGCACACACTCTCCATACATTCTGGGAGTAAAGTCCTCGTCGAATCGCTTTGAATGCGAGATCCTTCCTCTCAGTCGTTTTAATTCCATTTCAAAAACTGTTGGGCTCTTAATAATTGCAATGGCTTAGAACGAGCTCTGGCAGTGGTAATGGGATTTAAGATATGAGATTTTAATTTAATCGTGTAGAAGAAAACTGATTGAAAAATGCAAATCAAAATATTTTAAGGCTTTAGATAGCAAGCTATAAGTTTAAGGCAAAAAATAGTTAAGTATTTGAGGGTATATTATATTTTCCTATAAAAAGTACATTAGAAATCTTGTCACAATTTAAAAAAGCAAATTTAAAATATTTAAAAGAAACCCCTTTAATGTGTGGCCAAAAAGCTAAGCTTAAATTTATGTTAAACTCGAAAAAGGCAACCTTAAAATCCCCTTAAATTATAGAAGTCACTCATCCCTCTCTCCTCTGTAATAAATTCAGCTAATTTTATCTAAGCCGCAATTTGTTAGAATTCCTGCAGCTAAGCTAATGAGCAACCCTGTGTCCTTTGTGCCAACAATGACCTCGCCGAAAAAGAAAAAAGATGGCAACAAAAAAATATAAAAAAAAGAAGCAGAATGCAGAGCAACAAAATAAAACTGGGTGCGCGTTAAAATATGTTACAATCAGTGTTAATGCTCAGCATTTTTATGAAAATTCCCGCAGCATGCTCAGCCAACATAAAACCGCTGAAAACAACCCTCCTGCCCCCCTAAAGCCGAGTACAATGGGCGCATTATAGTGCAACTTCACCCTTAGACATACAGGCGAAATGTAAAATGCATAAAGCCCCAGAACCGAAGCCCCAGAAAAATACAATGGGCGCCGAGAGTGGAGGGAAAGAGAGTAAAAATTGTGCTGCATACAAATGCGATGTTAATGGTGACTGGGATCCGTTTGTACTCGCAGCAGCTCCACAAATTCTAAATAGAAGCCACGCCAATGCCCGACATTGTTGGCTCGACTCGGTTGGGTCTGCAATTAATGATCTTGTTTGCATTGTTGCCAGGACACGTGCACAGCGAAAATAATATCAGCAGCGGCTTAATATTAACTCGTCTTTGAAGCTTTTAAGAACTTTAAAGGTCTCTATTTAATATTTAAAATTATTATATATAAACTAAGTAAGAGTAACTCTTTTTACGCATTCCAGTTTTCTCTACAAACTTTTCTTTTACAACCCCTTTACAACTTTAAAATTAGTTCAAGTATATCCTTAACCTCGACTAGCTTTAACTGCTGTGTTCCCATTGTTTGCACCTTGCAGGCGGCCTGAACTCGCTGCTCACACCCAACGAGCTGGACATCGATGTGAAGGTCATCATCATCCGGGGACCGAGGAACTCCATTACCATCGGCCCGGCTCTAAGGCAGTTCATGAAGCTGGAGATACTGCGCATCACGGAATCAAATCTGCCGGCAATCGGAGCCGAGTCGTTTTGGGGCCTCAAATATCTGCGGATATTAGGTGAGTAATCAATGGGTTTACGAGTCGCATAAATCCGAAAGGGGCAGCGATTTCAATTTAAGCAGCTGCGCGCTCTTAAAAACCCAGCTCGCTGATATGCAAATAATGCGGGAGCCATCGCAGGACAGGAGAACAGGACAGGATATGGAGGCAGGGGGCGTGTCTGTGCGCTGTTGGCGCTCTGTGTTGTCCTGCAGCCTCGTAAAAAAAGTGAAATGCGAAGGCAAATAAAGCAGCGGACGCGTCGCAAAACGTTAAATGAGCAAACCAGTGGCAGGCCGTACAGGATAAGGCAGGAGCTGCAGGGGTCGCCGGGTTTCCTTGTGCATTTTAAGCAGAAAACTACAGGATTAATGTCTGGAACGGAAGAGTCTAATTCAAGCAACTAAATGTCTTGATTCTAGGGATGTTGTCAGTTTTATTTCTTTAATCACAGCTGAAATGCTCTAAAAATGCTCTGAAATTGGGGTCAAAAGTCAGGATTTAGTTTTTCTAAGCTCAGTTATTTCAGTTTTTCTTTAAATTATTTATTTCTGAATTGAAACATTTTCTAATTAACCACAAATAATTATTTTTAATGCAACTGCTACACTCTTAGGATAAGCATACCTTTAAAAATGAATTTTAAAGTCCTCGAATATATTTAAATCAGAGAGCCGAGATACTAAAAGTTTTACGAAGGACATTCACTCAAAAAAGAGCATTTCTGCTTCGTTTTTGCAACGCCATACGATTGTTGTCTTGTCAATAAAATTGAAATTGATGCGCCAAACAGCAAAAAGCGCCCGAAAAATAAAATGCGATTGGGAATGGGGGATGGGGAATGGGAATGGGAATGGGGCGAAAGCAAGTGTAAAGCCAGCGAAAGCAATGCCCGATATCGTCGGGGCTTTAAACTTGTTTATTTGAGCTTTATGTGCGCCCCCGCCGCCGCCCCCCGCTGGCGGTTTACGGCAACGGCAGCGGCAACGGCCCTGCCCTCCAATTATTTACATGCCCGGATCTTATTTTTCGGGGCTTCCCGCCCCGGAATCCCGCCCGGGTATTGGTGTTTCATTCGCCTGCCAGGAGTTACACACGCCTGCAAAAACCGAGGCGAGTCCTGCTGCAGTTCTTGTTGTTTCTGTTGGTTTTTGCTGGCTTTTCCTGGCAGCAAAGAGCAGCGGAACAATTGGCATTTCCCTTGCCCTCGCTCTTCCTTTTCCGCTTTTCCGGTTTCCCTATTTCTATTTAAATTAATTTTGCTGAATGTTTAAGGGGGCGTGGCCCGGCTGCTGCTGCTGCTGTTTCTCCGCTAGACAATGGGGCGTATGTGTAATATGCTTTGCGTTTGCTTTAGCTACGGCAATAAAGACTGCGAAATGCTTTTGGCCAGCCAGCAAGTCCCTAGACCCACTCACTATCACTATTCCTACTTGTTATGCCCTTGCAGAGGGTATTATAATTTTGACCACACCTTGCAAATTGCAAGGGTATGTCAGCTTCGGCTTTCCGAAGTTAGCTTCTTTGCTTGTTTATACATTTTCACATTTATTCATTTATTTTTGTTGCAAAAATAATAATAACAATTGCCGTGATGGCGTGTCCGTTGCAGATCTGTCCAAGAACAACATAACCAACATCACGGAGAACAACTTTCGGGGCCAGGATAATCTCATTGAATTGGATTTATCGAAAAATAAAATTTTACGCATGGCCAGCTCAACTTTTCGTCATTTGACGGTGAGTATACATAACGGTGCCGTTGACTGATGATGATATCCTTTGTTTGTCGCTATTTGTTTTTGTTTTTTTTATCTCATTGTGTAATGTCGGGAGTTGTTCAACATAATTACGATGGGACAACGCACTGATTGTTGTTTGACTAACGAAATTAAGGAAACAACTCCCGGACAAGCCTGCACTGCATTTATTTTGCCCGTAACAGGATGCCAATTCTGGCGGTGGCAGCCGCAAGTTTAATCTCAAAGATGATTGCAATTTTTGCACGAGTCCTTTTGCCTTCCGCCCCTATCCGGCGCTGGTAATAAATTGTGCGGCATTTTTAATAGCCTTGTTGCTGCTGGAAATTTGTTGCCTACTTTTCGGGGAAAAGTTGTACGTGCTCGAATTTAAGTTCTAGCAGGACTCTGCTGGCGGAAGTGGAAGTGGAAGTGGAAGCGCAAGTGCACAGAAGTTAGTTTCGTTGTCTTCAATTTGCTTTCGATTTTGTTTTGCTCAGCGCTTGGTGACTTCCTCCGCCTTTCCGCTTTTCCACTGGCTCTTCCCTGGGAAAGCAGTTGCAGCTGCAACTTTTTTTTGGCAGTTTCCGGACGCTGGCGCCCTGGCAATATTTGCCTGATTTATGAAATATTAGCCATGGTGCCTGATCATAAAACATTATTAATTCAGTGCGTGCCGTAATAAACTTGGTCTCTCTCTCTCTCTCTCTCTTAACCGAAAAAGGATCTGCGACGTCTTAATTTGGCCGACAACTCGATTGTGGAGCTCGTGCAGCGCAACTTCTTCATGCTGAGCAGACTCAAGTATTTGGACCTGAGCGGAAATCCGCTCCAGGATTTACAGCCGGATGTGTTTCGCGATGTGCCGGTGAGTTTCCTGCATGTGCTCTCTACACTCGGAATAATAATGACCCAATTTAATCATTTAAAATTGTTTTTTCCCATTAAAAGTACTACTTTTATCCCATTGAATAATTAATTATTATGTGAAATGCATTTAAAAAATATTTAAATCAAAAGTATTTATTGTATAAAAATTCTACTGACTTACAATAATATTTTCCGCTTTATGAGTATTAATTTTAAAGAACAAAGTCACATTTTGTTCCCCGAGTGTATTCATTTTAATGGCCACAGTGAAAACTCGCTTTGTTTTCATCGCAGGAACTGAAAGTGCTCAAGTGCCGCAATTGTCAGCTGAAAAAAATCAATCCGCAAATGTACAATTTATTGCCGCTTTTAAGCGAATTGGATTTGGGACGCAACGAGGTTTGTCTCCGCGACTTTTTCTCCTTCCGCCGAAGACTTTTGCCAATTATTTTCCCTTTCGCCGCACAGTTCAAGTTCCTCGACAAGGACGAGTTCCGGGATGTGAAGCGCCTCACCAAGGTCCTGCTGGATGGCAATCAATTGTCCGTGGTGGTGGACCAACTCTTTCGCATGCAGAAGAGTCTTAATCATTTGGGTGCGCCACACAAATTATGCTCCTACCATGGAGCCGCCTCAAAAACAAATCCTCAATTGCTTTCCATTTCTTTTCTCTATTCCCCGGGGGCTGTGGCTGGCTTTGCTTTGAAACTGCTTTAGATTTATCGTACAATCGGCTGGCCAAAGTGCCCAACGACTCGTTCCTGCAGCTGACCAACCTGACGTTCCTGGACTTGTCCTACAATAAGTTGGTGCGCCTCGAGCCGCAGTCCATAAGGAGTCTGAGCAACCTGCTGACCCTCAACATAAGCGGCAATGTCCAGATGGATCTCAGGGAAATGCGCGACACCTTTGAGGTGAGTTTAGGTATCCATAAAAATTCAATAAATAGAGCGGAATTATGTATGGCATTCTCAATAGTTTAAGAAGCTTGAAAATTGAAAATTCCTTCCATTTCCTTGCAGCTCATTCCCCAGCTAACCCATCTGGCCATTGCGGATATGGGACAAATGCCCATTGGCCTGCTGCACCCCTTCAAGCAGCTGAGGTATCTGAATATATCCGGTAATTCCTTGAATAACACGGCATTGGAGGTCATCGATCCGTGTCGGGAGCTGGAGGTAAGTCACTCACAGGAGGACCTGGGCCATAATTCTGCCTGACATCCACCCACACCCACGCATTTATCCCGGAGATCTATTGTCCTGATTCCGAGTCTGGCCAATTTGTAGAATATTTCACAGTAAGGCATGGCGACAACAGCAGGACCTGGCACCATTACTGGCAGAGATATTTGCAGTTTTCGTTAGCGTTTGCCATTTCTGTTTATACATTTCTAACAACAAGCCAAAGCCGTGGCTTTATTTCGTTACCCATCCGGGCTCTGGACTCGGTCCGTTCGTTTGTGTGTCACCCTGCTGTCAGTCATCCCCTATCCACCTATCCTTTTTGTTGCCACAGTCCTGCCATCGAATTTGCTGTTATTTTTGCTATTGTTGCCGTCGACTGTGGCAGAATTTATTGTGCAGCAACAAAGACAGCAGACGGAGCAGCAGCAACAACAATCATTTTATAGCCATTAAGCCTTTCATTTTAATTGAATTTAATTGTGTATACACTTCGCTCAAGCCATCCGGGCCCTGTTGTTGTGGCTGGCCCCAAAAATTACCAAATTGTTTTGCCTGATTGTAGTGGCCACTTCTGTGTGTCTTCTGGGCACTCAGAAAAAGCAACATCGAATATCGAATGGGGAAAAAACATATATCTATCTGGATCTTCATATATTATACTGCCTTAAAATATAGGAAACCTAATTCTTAGTAATAATTTCATAAAGAATTTCATTTCTCTAAATACTTTAAATTATTGATGGAACAGAATCTCAAATCTAATTAAATTTCAAACTCATTTAAAATATATTTGAACCTCCAAGAACTTTATTATAAATCCCCCAAATCTTTTGTTTTATTTAATTTTATTAACAATAACCCTTATATATTTTACTACTTAAAAAAAAATAGAGGAAACATTAGTCTTAGTAAGAATTTCAATAAGAAATTCATTTCTTTAGTAATTGAAAATTATTCAGGGAACAGAACCTCACTTGGAATAAATTTCCCAAGTTAAACTAAATTCCTAAATCCTTTAAAATACACTTAAACCTTCAAAAAACTTAATTAAAAATCTCACAAAATATTTTATTTCTTGGCTCTTTTTATTAAACCATTCTTTTCAGTGCAATCCTACGTATTGCTAAGCTAATTGTCATTTCACCAGCATAGTTTTCCAATAAAAATTAAACTTTTGCGTTTGCCCACAGCAGCCATCTTCCGTTTGCTGCCCCTCTGTCCCCCCTTGTAATGCACTTTTAATTGAACTTTTCTGGCCATTTTGCTGGCCTCGTTTCCGGTCTGGCCCAAACAGTTTTTGGATTTATCCCGGAATCAATTACACGGCATCAGCGAGGACACTGCGCTCAGGATCCAAGGCATTCGCAACGTGCGCCTCGACAACAATCCGCTGATATGCGATGAATGTCACATGGGAAAATTAATAAATGTCGTGCGCCAAGTAAGTGGAATTCCCTTCGGCTGCCAGCGAAAATAAACTCTCGAGCGGCAGCCGGGGCAACTCGAATTCAATTAGTTTTCAAAGCCGTCGCTGATTGATGATGCCCCCCTTTTGCAGCTGCAGTGGAAGTGGGATACGTACCCCATTTGCTTTCTGCCGAAGAGCCTGCGGGGCGCCGAAATCAACAACCTGGACATCAACGGGCTGCACACGTGCCTGACCTTCATCACCGACGAGGAGCAGAATGCCGCCAGCACCTCCTATAACTTTCTTGAGCACGGTAGGGATGCACTTCAGAGATATGGTAATACCTTCTTTATGGTTTCGACAGTAGTGCTTATAATGATGTCTTTAGGTATAATTTGTTAATGATTATTAAACGTACTTTCATTAAATCCAATTTATTTTTCATTTTAAAAGCGTGCTCATAATTTAAAAGAAATTTTTAGAAGCTACACAGATTTATTTATTAACGCTTCCACTTTTTTCTTTAAATATATTTAGTTCTTTTAATTTATTTTCATGTTAAAAGAGTGCTAAAATTTTGCACTTCAGAGATATAGTAATACCTCCTTATTTCGAGATATAGTCTTATAGTTCTAGTGCTTTAATATTAAGATGTCTTTATCATATAGCTGCCATAAATATATATAAATGTAATTTATGTAATGTAAAATTTAAACGTATTTTTATTAAACTCTATTTATTTTTCATCATAAAAGCGTGCTCATAATTTAAAAGAAATATTTAGGAGCTACACAGATTTTCTTATTAAAGCTTATACTTTTTTCTTTAATATATTTAATTCTTTAATTTTTTTTCATTGTCAGTTTATATATGGGAGTTGCACAAATATATTTATTAAGGCCAAAGTTTTCAGTTCTTTAATTTAAGATTTAACATAAATCGATTAAATACAAAAATTTCTTGATTAAAGCAGAGTTTATTTTCCATTTTTTTTATTTAAAACCCCTAGTGTAATTTAGTGTAAACAAACCACCCAAAAAATGCAAATACCATTACCATTACACTCTTAATCTGTATTAATTCCCTCCGACAGGCGGTCTCAATACTCTGGCCATTTTGGGCGGCATCATCTTTGTGCTAATTGCCGTCATTATACTGTCCTTGGTGGCCTGCTTCTCGAAGAATCGGGCTCGCTACTATACCAGAGAGGATCATCTGAATGGCAGTGAGTAGAGATTAGCACCTGAATTTAAATTTAATTGCAGGTGCGAAGAACTCCGAACTGCTCGTTCGGGCAATTTGCCAAGTGCAGGCGATGAAGTAAAAACGACCAAAGACATCCGGCGAATTATATAAGGGATCCGGCACGCGCATGAATTCAAAAAAAAAAAATAGAAGGAAAAGAGGAAAAAGTCGCCGCACTTAATTAATTACAAGGACGTGCTTCATTATGCCTGGGTCCTTAGTTTTTCCCCGATTCCCCACTAAATTGGCGAATAAATAAATTTCACACTGACCAAGTTGGCGCTAATGTTTGTGCTCACCTGAAATTGGCCCTGGGGCATCTCCCTCTCTGTCTCCGCCTCCATTTCCCATTTCCCATTCAGCAGAACGCACTCGGGGGAAGGGAGCTCGCTGGGCAAATGGAAAACAAAGGGAAACTTCTGAATTTACGCAATTGTAGCATTTCTGCACAAACAATAAAATGGCCTTAGAGGCTGTCGCCCGGCCACAACGGAAACTTTTTGCCACACACAAAAATTCGATTCCCACGATAAGCGAAGGACGGAAAAAACTACGGAATTTTTTAGCTGACAGCAGGCAAAAAAACTGCTGTTTCTCCTGCAGCTACCCCTTCGTCCTGCCATGAGGAGTTCTTAGATTTGAGTAAAATGTGGAAAACTGTGACGCAGCCACAGCCTTTCACTGTCCCTGCTTGCAGCAAACACTGAGAAAAACAGCTTCCAAAACTTTGAAATGCATTTTTTAACAAACTAAGAAAACTTTTACTAAAATTTGGGGTAACTGTAATATAATCTTATATAATTTAGAGCCAAATTAAAGTTTGGTTAAATAAATCGGAAAGGAAAGCCTTTTAAATAAAAGTTCTGATTGACTTTCAAAAGTGCTTACGAAACTTTACTCTTTTTCGTATATTTTTAATTTAAAATATAATTATTTTTAATGTTGAAATAATTAAAATTATATTTTTATATGAATTCATGATATAAATACATGATTTCTGGCCTGAAATAAATTTAAAGAGATCCAAAAATCTGTTAAACATTAAATAAGAATTAAAACTAATCAAAGTCATTCTTCAAGTATTTCCTATTAAGCTTTAAACTCTAGAGCACCATTTTTCCACTAAAAAAATATTCTTTTTAAACTGAAAATATTTTTCTAGGTGTAGTTATGTCGGAGCAGCCACGTTTACTATCACATTTTCTCATTTGATTTTTTCGTCGCTCTATTTTTTTCGGCCTTTCCGCAGGCGAGAGCAAATGCCTGGAAAAGAATCTGGAGGCGGCCACAATTACCACGCTGGGCAATGGCAGCTCGCCGACCACGACGACCACACTGACCCTGGCCACCTCCCCGGCGGCGGCGGCCGAGCCGAAATCGAATGGACAGCAGCAGCAGGCCATGGGCCTGAGCCTGGGTCCGGGTCCGGGCCGGAGTCCTGCCAACGGCAGCACGCCTGTTCACGGGGTGGTCTCCGAGGACAGCGGCAAGGAAATCAACTTCACCTTCCCCGTCGACGATCGCGTCTGCACCATTGACGAGATGATGCTGCCTCCGGCTCCGCCGCCGCCCCAGCAACAGCATCCCCAGCATGGGCAGCCTCATGTACAGCGTGTCGCACTCGCCGGGCTCGGCTACCACCATGGCAGCGGTGGCGGCGGCGGCCACCCTGCTGCCGCCAGGAGCTCCCTCTCCCATGCCCATGCCGACGCCCACGCCCACTCCAATTCCCACGCCAGCGGAGGCAGTGGTGGTGGTGCTGCCGCCGCCGCCGCCAATGCACCGTCAGATGGAGGGGAGCCTGGCCAGCCTGCGGGAGGTGCAGCAGCAGCTGGTGCATCTGAGCAGCACGCTGGAGCCGCTGGTCAGCGTTAACTGACCCCGGGGAGCCAGAGACGCAGCTGGAGCCACTCACTCCTCAACGCCGACGTAAGCCGCAGGAGGGTTGCTGCCGCCGGCCGACGGGGCGTATAATTAATGGCAATGCGGGGTCACATCGAAGTAACGCAGTAATTAGGATTTGAGTTTGCAGTTAAGTTCATTAATCACTCCAGAGCGGAGTCTGGAGTCTCCAGTCTCCAGACTCCCCGGATCATCATCGAAAATGGCCTGGCCCAGCGGGATGCGGCCCAATTAATTCCAAACTGCCATTCTCACAATTAAATAACTTTACCAGCGTTTCACTAAGATACTTGTATTTTGTAATTTAATTTTAACTTTTTTATATGCGCATCTGTATATAAAGCGAATAATTTCACACATTTCAAATGTGATAAAATTAATTGGAGGAGAAAAAACAAGCAAAACCAAGCGTATTCTGTAAATAAGTATTAAGACAAACCGCAAAGAAAGAAAAACAAAAAACTGAAATGGTAAACAATTTGTATATTTGGCCAATGCGATTCAAAATTGAGCAGCCGCTGTTTGAGAATTTAAAGAGTAAACATTAAAATAGCACGTAGTTAGTGGCATAGATTTCCCAGACACATACAAAACTATATATAAATAGCTGGTAAGTTGTACCCCTGAGAACCGAAAAGTCAGCAATCACTTATAGAAATCCCACTTTTAGTTTCCCACCCCGAATCCCGTCGAATCAATAACAGAACTTGGCATTTTTACGTAAACTTAAGTCGGATAAATTGTATTTATTTTACACAGCAATAACCGTAATCCATAATAAAGTGTGACTGTTTATGAAACCAACAAGAGACACGAACGTGTTATTTCTGCCACCAGAAGGGACAGGGACGGGAAACGGCAATTTATTTCATAAAAATGCACATTTACTGCAGAGCAGAGCGCACTTGCATCATTTGCGGTTCTCTTCCGTTCTGGGTCCCCATCTATCTTGGCCCATTGTGTGTGCCAGCTGAAATTATGTTGGTAACATGTCGCCGAGCATGTGTCGCTTTTCCTGCCTTTGCCTGCTTCCTGCGTTTTCCTGCATTTTCCTAAGCGACCGCAGAGGACGACACCGAGCTAAAACCAAACTCAACGCAAATGAAAATTGCTTCCGTTTCCGTGGCGGTTGGGATACGGCACTCGGATCGCTATTGTTGCTGATTGCATTGTGAACAAGTTCGCATTGATTTGGGGAAATCGCTCTTAAAATAATTGAAGTGACGGTGCTTTTCACTATTTTCCTTAAAGCAAATACTTGTTGTGTATGCATTCTACTTGTAATTGTTTTTTTCAACTTTATCATCTATAATTTATAATTATACGAATGGACTCATGCCATTATGCAAACCAGGCTTATTGATCGGAAACCCACTCGGTGCTTGGCCCAGTGAAAAATGGCTAACCATTTGTTTGCCGATTCATATATCTTAGAGACAATGTCGGAGAGCCGGGTCCGGTCCGGCTGCCATTTATTGGCCGGGAAAACATTTGAATTTATGCATGAAGCTTGTAAGGACTACTGGTCCGGTGCCTGCGCCCATTGAAAATGCATTTCGAAGTGCCCGGCCCGGGCCGGGCATGCAAATTGAGCAGTGCGGCTGCAGCTCTCGAGATTGCACATCAATATTGCTACACTTGACACATCCGGGAGGAGTTCGAGTGGCGGCCTGTCCGGCTCTGATTAACATTTGAAGTGAGCGATCCATCCCCTCTTCAGAATGGGTAATAGAAAAAAGAGCCAAGCCCCTGGAGATAGGCGAAGAATTTGACTATTTCCCTGCCCTAATTCGGTGCATCCAGCTGGCATTGCTCATACGCAGCGTGCGCCGGGCTATAAGAATTTTTACAACCCCCAAACCCGCCACTTACAGGCAATTGGAGGAACGAAGGAACATCTGCTCGACAGCCATCAATTGGTATTTCCTCCTTTAATGCACTGAAGCAGGTCCTGTAAGAAGGAGCAGCTTCACCTTGGAGATATATAAAACTTGCCCGAACTCCTTGCCTTTTATGGCCTTTTTCGTGGGCCAGGCCAACGTGCAACAGTTGCGGTTCGATGTGTAAATTTAATCAGCCAGCTTACTCAACTTTGGTGCAGTGCAGCCTCTGGAGGAGCACCTGGAGCAGCTCCTTGCCTGCACTTTATTGGTTTACTCGGCTTGAGTGCGGAAAAATGTGGAAATTAAATTAAATGCATTTCGGGTAAGCTCAGCCAGGTATGTCTCATTTGAGGAGGAATTTTTATTGTGCTGATGCGATGATCGGCTTAGCCAAATAATTCCCGCAACTTTTATAGTTCCCAAAATCAATTTAATTTACTTGAGTTGCAATAAATTCTAGGAAACTGTTATTTTTACTTTATAATTTTCTTCTTTTTATATTTCCCAAAATGGTTCGTCGCTTGCTTGGGGTTCTTAAACCCCTTAAACATTTGAATTCCCATTTAATCAGTTGAAACTATTTATTGAATAACCAGGCGAACCCCGCAGGCAGCCAATCAATCATGATTCCGTTCCAACTTGTAAACCTTTCGCCTGGCCATCATGACAAATCGTTTAAAGGCAATGACAGGCAACGTCTTCAGCTCGAACAATGTCAGGGCACGCATTTATCAGTGCTAATTGCTTTTCAAAGCATTCGCCAAAGTTCCCAAGCAAAAAGCAGACTTCGTACCATATAGAGAGCGAAAAATGAACAATTTGAATAGTTCACGGAGGCTGGGCATAAAAATGGGAATCGAGGAGCACCGAGGGCCCAGATTTCTGCAGCGCTTCGACACGTGTGACAAGCCTGCTGAGATATGTCAGGACACGAGTTTTATTACGCCCGAAAAATGCACAGATAGAAAAAAAAAAATAAAAGGTGTATTATATACAAAAAATAATAATAATAAAATTATAGTAAAATAATTATTTGAGCTAATAAAACCCAAAGGTTTGAAACTAATTAAAAAAGCCTGCATTATAAGAAATTAAAAAATTCAAGACACAATCACAGGACATCTTAATTTATAAGAATTATTTTCAATATACTTTAATGACTGCTTTTTTAACAGTGCATATTCCTGGCTATCGAAAAACTAAATTCAAAATCGAAAAGTCGCTTTTTGCGGTTCGTCTCAAAAGCAAAACGAACGGAAAAAGAATTGCCGGCTGTGGAATGTGACAGTCCCCCAAGGGGGCTTAGGTTTAGGTAGCAGCCAGCAATTAAAGCGTCTCGGACAAAGTTTAAGCCTTGGCTAAAAGTTATTCCAGGAATGACTGCAGCTCGATTTCCCTAGGAGGCTGCAGACAAACTTTTTCTGTCTTAAAATTTTCACATTGTTTCGTAGCCAAATTTAGTGAAATTTATTCCGGGAAGAGCTCCGAAATGTTGCAAAGGCGTCTCGCCATCAACATTTGGCTTGAGGAGGCCGCATGGCCGTCGATATATATTCTCACAGAGAGTGCGGCCCAAAACGGTCCCTTGGGTGTTATCATAAAGTTTTTGAGATTCATAAATTTCTGCGGTGCTGATAAAATAATTTAAATGACGCACGTAAGCCTGGGCACTCCTCAAGCTTCTTGGCTAATTTGAGGGAATTGTGCGAGTGTGGGGCAACTTTGGTCATTTGCCATAATCGGTGCCGCATAAATCCATACGGTACCTGGTAAGTGAAGGGCATAAATATCCAATATGGGGGATATATATCACACAATACCGACCGAGCTGCGGCTTCCAGCTGGCCAACTTCCCCTGCTTTCCCATTTTATTCTCTACGCTCCACAGAGAATTACCCGCTGTGCTGGCTTCCCAGATTTATGATGAGACAAAGTTGCGCGCGCGTGTGTGACTCCATTAAATCCCTTAATAGGATAATGTGGCTTACGGAAATAGGCGGAGCCCGGAGGCAGGAGGACTGAGGTGTATACATATACGTATTGTCAAATTTATTTGACACCCGATGACAGCCAGGAATGCAAATTTAAACCGGCCAGAGAGTGCCTTAAAGCGAGATGGAGCCACCGTGTCCTTCTCCCTCCGAGAGTGTGTGATAAATGAAGTTGAAGCTCGGCACCACTCACACATCTTCTCCTCGAACAGTGGTGACAACTCTAGTGGTTAGAAAAAGAGAAGAGATGAAAGCTATTAAAAAACTCATACAGAGAGTGTTAATTTAATATTTCTAAATCATTGATTACAACAGTGAATATAATCTTTTATAATAAAAAAAAATTATAGGCTCAAGTTGTACTAATTTAAGCAATCAATACTTGATTAATTTAATCAGCCTTAAAAGTTTTAAAAAAACAAATATTGGTTGCCAAACAAACTTCTGTATAAATAAATTTTAAAAACCACAGAATTAGGATGACTGAAAATTTCGATATATCGATACTGTATCAATATTTGAGGTCGATATATAAGTCGATATTTAAACCTTGCGATAAATATCAAACTGATCCAATGAAGAGCCTATACATAGTGTAAATTATCATTGTTGGAAGTAAAACTACAAAGAGGTTATGAATAATTAAGTTTAGAATATGGTAGAAGATAAATGGCAATTTCGAATACTTTATTGATAATATCGATAATTTCACTATGATTTAATCGATATTTTTCAAAGCTTTTTTTAAACTTTGATATATTCAAATTGTTCGATATTATCGATATGATATTGAGTGCGATATTTTAATCGATATATTACATTATACTTTTCATTTCGATATATTTCGAATAGCCATGATAAATATTTTTCTAAACATATAAAAACTATTAAAAACTGAAAGAGTGTAACACAACTTAAATAAAATAAATAAATTTTTTTTTTAATAATAAGGCTGTAAAATAAAAACTCAATTTCGACTAGAAAAATACCCACTTTGACAACAATGTCTCTCTCCTCTCGAGAGCAGCCACACTCACACGGTACACAAGGGGCTCTGTGGCAACCCTAAACACGTGCTGGCTGCAAATATTGGGGGCTACATGTAGTCGGGGCCCCATGGTACAACAATACGGATGAGCGAACTTAAGCACGCAGCTTTGTGTATTGAACATGTCATCGGCAAAATTTGTGTCAAAAACCCGACCGCAAATTCCAGGCCCTGCCGGAGGCACAGGGAGAAGAGGGACCTGTACAGGTGCCTCCACCCCGGCAGCCATTGTTGTGTGCGGCGACCAATGCCATTTTCACAATATTTTCAGTTATGCTGCCGCTGGGCCCCTCTTCTTCATGCACAGAAAAAAATTGTACTCGCTGAAGGAGTCACCAAAAAAATGTATGTTAATTAGGGAAATGTATTTCACTGTTCTGTTTTAATTTATAACTTTAGAGTAATTACTTTAGTCAGCATGATGAATAAACAACTAGGATGTGAGTTGGTATAATCAAAAATAATTTAGTGAGCTAAAAACGAGTTGGATTTCCCCTCACAAAGCATTATTTGAACACATGGGCTTAGGCCACTGAAAATTCAAGCTTTCAATAGTTATTTTCGATGGCATTCTGTGTTAAAAAATTCTACAAATTGTTTTTATTTGTTTAGAGCTTTAAAGAAACATTCTTAAAACAACACATTTTCCCTCCGTGCACTCTCCCATACCCCTTCCTCTGGCTACATGGCTAGCTACTCCCCCCTTAGCCTTCGCCCTCGGTACGGATCCGGGTGCGGACTTGGCTTCGGACTTGGCCGGCTGCTATACATCAATTTAACAAGCAAGCATGCACCTGGGAAATTAGCTAGCAATAACGGTATTTTTCGGACAACGCCAACACCAGAGCTTATGACACCTGCATACAGCAATTCGGAGCCATTTTCGCATTTTCCGAGCATTTCCTTTTGCATGCCGTCGAGTTGATCGCCTTGGAAATATCCATGGAGCCCTCAATACCGGCTCGTTGCTGACAATGTTTGAGGCGATACGAAAATGGCAGAGAACTGGAAATCTGTGTTCGATAATGGATTTTGAAAAGGAGTTGCCACGAGAACTTGGAAGCACGCATTTAATGTGAAAAACAATTATGTTTTTAGAGGTTCATTTAAATAGCAGTGAGGTTTATTTGCCTACACCTCAATCTCATATTAATGGCTCTACTCCTTACACTCATGGATAAAGAGCAGATCGCTAAACAAAAAAATAATATCTTTTAAGAAGTCGCGAAAGTATAGACAATATATATATATCTTGAACTCTATTATAAATTCCACAAGATAACCGGCACTCATGATTGCTGGTACATACATTTTCAGTTAAAAATATAATAAATATTTATAATAAAAATTGTATATTTATATTTATCACACAAAGTTGTCAGAAAATCACAATGATTACGAAGTATCTTTTTTGTCTAAATGGAATATTCTTTACAAATTCCGCTGGATTTCATCGGTCACTGATTCGGGCTCATTTGGGGTTTCCTCGTTATCCTTGAGGGCCAGTCGATCCGCCTCCGCCTGGCCGTACCATTTCCTCTTGATTGTGAGCAAAATGCCAATGGCTATAAGGATGCAGCCGAGGCAAAGTAATCCCACTCCAGTGTATCTGCCAATGGCTGGCAGATTGAGAGCCAACTAAAGCATAAGAAAATATTCAGTTAAAATGTATAATTAAATATTATAAAATTAAGAAATAAGCTTGAGTGTATTTCTTCATATATTACTCTGTGTAGTTACCTTCATTTCCGAGGCCAGAGCCTCGTTGATCTCAGCGCGACTGGCAGTGGTGAACATTGGAGCATAAAAACTGGGAAGCCCCTTCAGGATGCTGCCAGAGAATATTTTTCAAATTATATTGAGTAGTTAAACTCCCAAATAAAATCAGAGAATTACTCACTCAATGTCCTTGTCCTCCTCAATCAACAGGGTGACCATCACGTTGGCGTTGACCTTCAGCGGCACACCCAACTTCCGCTCCATGATGATGAAGAAGTTGTTCCGATCGTAGTCGGGATGGTAGCCGTCGATGGTTCTGCCGTAGCTCTCATCCGCATACATGAAGTGGTCCGCGGACAGGTACATGGGCACACCATCCGCACAGGGTCCGAGGTCCGTGGCCCCGGTGGCGGGACAGTCGTCCGGCTGCTTCTCCACCGGACACCAGCACTTCATGTCTTCGTTTACCTGGCCATTGTCGAAGGTGTTGCGGGTGATCTCGTACTTCCAGCCCCTTATGCCCTGGATGGTCTCGCTTTGGCCGGTGAACTCCAGGTTGATGATCCGACAGGTGTCCGGAATGAAGATGGTCAGCGCCTTCTCCTTGGGCTCGTCGGGCACGAAGAGATCGGTGGTGCTGCCATTGAGCCGGCCGCACTCGCCCTCGTACCAGCCCGTGTGATTCTGGCCCTTCCAGAACTTGATCTCGCCCATCTCCTTGAGGTCGCCCACGCCCGTGTGCACGGTGAAGGGTCCCTCGAAGTCCTTCGATCCGTTGCGGTTGAGGAACCATGCAAAGTGGTCCGACTCGATCGCCGGCGCCAGAGGATTGTTCAGCGACATGGCGTAGTGCAGGAACTCGTCGTAGAAGCTGTCGAAGAGCCACTCCGCCGCCGTGTGCGTCACGAACAGGTGGCCTCCGTTCGCATTCAGGGCCTGGTTGAACATGAACTTCAGGAAGGAGTTGCTGTTCCGCATTTGGTGGGCGCCGGCCTTAAAATTAAAAAAAAAAAATATTATCATTACTTTTGTTAATTAACTAATTAATTAAATTATTTAAGCTCACCAGCGATGGCAAGTGTGGGGCTGTGATTAGATCCGTTTGCTTGCCGCCCGAGAGTTCCTCCTCCCAGAACCAGGTTCTCCGGGGATTGTAGGTCACCGTGCCGTTGTCGTGCCACTCCAGATCCATCTTCTTTCTCTCCTCCCGATAGACATACGGACCGAGCTGCTCAAAGCTGGGCTTCACGCCGTTAGCCTGGACGTCGGCGGCATTTGTCCAGTTCCAAAGGTACATGTACACGTAGACGGGAATGGGCAGCTCCTCCCACTTCTCAAAGGTCTTTGACGTGGGTGTCAAGGGCAGGGCCTGCAAGTTAAAAGTGCAATTAAATGTAAGCTCGAATTTCACTACGCCATAAGTGTGATTACCTTCATAATCTGGGTGTCTATGAAGCCGGGCCAGCATATAATGGCCAGCAGTCCGGAGACTGCGAAGATGGTTCCCAGCCCGAAGACCCAGACCTTCTGTTGGGTCACTCCGCAGCACCTACAGCACATGATGTCGAACCGAAACAAGGACTGCCCGCCGACTGCCCGGCGGAAGAATCGAACTGGCTTTTTTATTCATACTTAATGGCACTTAATAGATTATCCCCAACTCAGTAACCCGGCGGCTAATCAGCATGTCTGCCATTTTAGTTCGCTTCGCTTTTTTTTTTTGCTCACTTGATAGCGGCGGCACTGGCAGAATTACTAGCAAGGAAAATATATTTCAAATATATTTATATATTGAAAACCTATAAAATATATATAATTTTCTATTTAATTATTATAGCAAGTCATATTTGAAATATTTCTTCCTATTTAGAGTCAAGATTCCTCAGTTTAAGTACAAAAATTTGGTAATGTGGTTATTTATTTATTATTGTTAATATAAAAAAAAACATTGATTAAGCATCTACGTGTAAAGATTTATTAAATATATATTTTATTCTTTTTTATTCTTAAAGCAAACCATTAAATAAATATTTAAACAAATAGTACAAGTACAAAAAAAATCGTTAAGCTCTGATCTATATTTACGTACTTATTTTTCAGACTTAACTAAAAATATTAAATAATTTTTGGGATTCAAATCATTGCTCTCAATGTGCTGATTGGAATTTTAAGTGTATATATTATGCCACTGGAGTCTTTGATAAATGCAGACCACTGCACTGAGGTTCTTGAGAATGCCTTCTTATCAGCCAGACTAAAGGTATTCACTACTTACCTAATACTTAAGCCCATTACAACTTGTTAAATATTATTAGATTATAGAGAAATTAAGGGGGGACCAAAAAATGTATAAACAAATTTTATAAAATCCCTATTAGACCACAAAAAAATATATATAAAATATTTAAAGGCTTTTAAAGGTTTGTAAAGTAAGCTGAAGAAAGAGAACTTCCCACAAAAAATATATATAATTAATTTTTTAGAGGGAAGTTCTCTTTCTTCTTTCTTTCATATATATCCAATATTTTTTTGAGGGAAGTACTCTTTGTTCAGCTTACATTACAAGCCCTTAAAAGCATTACAATATTTTTATACCCGGTACCCATAGGGCACAAGGGTATTATAAGTTAGTGCCAACCGAGAATGTATGTAACAGGCAGAAGGAGAAGTCTCCGACCCTATAAAGTATATATATTCTTGATCAGCGTCACTAGCCGAGTCGATCTAGCCATGTCCGTCTGTCCGTCTGTCCGTCTGTCCGTCTGTCCGTCTGTGTGAAACAACAGATCTCAGAGACTATAAGAGCTAGAGTTACCAAATTTGGTGACAACATTGGAATCTGTTGCACGCAGATCAAGTTTGTTTGATTGGCCACGCCCACTTCCGCCCCGAAAACAAAAACGTAATATTAGCTAAAGGCGTAATTTTCGCTTAAAGTAAATAGATAGAATTGATAAGGAGGCGATTGCGGACGTGCTCTGAGTAAAATCGGATGATAAACATAGAAGTTATTAAACAATAAAGTTCCTGGGTAAGCTGCTTAAGAGAGAGCGCGCACGTGAGTATTGCTCAACATGTTCCTAGCAACATTTGTCTTTGTTGCGTGTTGCTCAACATGTTCCTAGCAACATTTGTCGCTTTTGAGAGTTGGCCAATGGCCAACATCTTCCTAGCAACATTTGTTTCTTTTGAGTGTTGCTCAACATGTTTCTTGCAATATTTGTCTTAATTTGTCAACTTTTTCTTTTTTCCATGTTCATGGGCCGTTTAATTTCACCCACAATGCTTTGGGTACCGGGTATCTCACAGTCGGTCAAACTCGACTGTAGCTTTCCCACTTGTTTAAAATGTATTTAAAGTAGAACGCTTCTCTCTTTGCCCTACATTATAAAAACAGTTGATTAAAGTATATATGCGGTCAACTATTTTTGCCTTGAGACTCGATTAAGTATACGAACATATAGTGGGAATGCAATTTTATTATCAGGCCTCCACTTGAGCGCCATAAAAGATAATCTAATCCGGCTAAGTAGCGTTCGATTAGAGCCTTGCTAATCGCTTTCTGACTGGATTGTCGAAAAATGGTTTGTTGGCTGCTTTTCGAGCCATAAACCTGGCGAAGCGCACAATTTTGACCGCAGACGGGTTTCAGTAAATCTTTGCGGCTAATTGAAAGTGCCACCAGCCGCTCGGCTCTAAACATTTTCTTCGGTTTGGAAAATAGCAAGAATGGCTGCTTGAAAACGACTAATTTAGAAGCTAAACAACCAACCTTGAAATTAACTTGCTCCCTAATAGACACCGCATTTAATAGGCTTCCTGCTGGCTCTGTTGCCAAAATTAAATGCATATTGCCAGTCAGCTACTGAGACTGGCAATAATTGAAATTAGTTTACCACAAGAGCCAAGAGCCGAGACTAGTATTTGAATAGAATGTGCCTGCCACTGTTGATTTCCCCATTGCACTCCAATAAATGCATAATCAGCAAAATCTAGCATATTGGCAAATACTGAATGTTGATTAATAAATGCCCAGAATGAGGGAGGAAGGTGTTTGCAAGCGGTTTGAACTTTGAGTAATTTTTAGAAATTAATATATTACATATTAGTTGTTCTCACATCATTTCCGAGCCATATATTTATATTTTTTTCTTTATTTTGTTCAATATAAATATTTGTAGTTCTTTGTTCATAGTTAATTGTTTGTCGAGCTATAATTATTATACACATACACACATATATGGATATTGGTTGATTGATATATAGGAAAAGTACGACGACTGCAGTTCAGAACATCTCAGCAACATCAGCATTTTTTAGGGTTAATACGCCATTTTGTCTTCAGATGAGGTAGCCATTATTCACCTAGGCCTCAATGGAGGCATCGGCTTCCAGTAGGGCCTTGCGGCTTGGCTGGGGAAAAAACATTAATTAATAAAATAAATAATGTATATTGAAAGGGTTCCAAACTAACCTTTGGGTGCATCAGGATGAAGGGCAGCTCAGCGCAGAGCTCGCCGCCAAGGGCGCCCAGGAAGAGCTTGACTTTCACAGCATAGGACACAATTATGCCAAAGGCATCCCTGGCATCCTGGCTGGCAATCCTAAAGGGAGAAAATAATTATACAAATTAATTATAAGAATTAAAATTAAATAATTAAATTAAAGACATATTACTCACAGTGTGGTCGAGGCCAGAGCGGTATCCTTGCGCTTGATGTCACCCTCGACGGCAATGCCGGCGCGGTCACAGTTGGCCACCAGCGTGGGCACCAGATACATGACCTTCTGCAGGCTGGAGCCCGGATTCAGGGGGCAGCCCTCGCTGGTCTCCATGAAGGCGATCGTGTTGCGGAACTGGCCGTTCTGGAAGAGCACCACATCGACGCCCTGCTGCACCATGGCCTTCACCTTCTTGACCACCTTGTTCGAGTTGTTCCGCACGCAGATGTTGACCGAGATCTTCTCGCCGTGATGGTACAGCTGCTTGTCGAGGGTGACCTCCAGTTCGAGCTCGCCGGGCGACAGCAGGAAGTCCTTGCGCACCACGGTGCAGGGCTGGATGCCCTGCTTGGTGGGGGCATACTGCACCTTCCGGATGCCCAGGTTGATGGTGCTGCGGCGATGCGAGCGATCACAGTCGCTGTCGCCGGTGAAGATCTTCACAAAGTACTGGACGCCGCACGGCTGGCTCTCGTCGCTGGCCCGCTGCTGGAGGACCACCGAGGCCGGCGAGCTGGGCGGCATCTGCATCACAAAGGGATAGGCGTTGGAGCCCAGCTTCTTCAGCAGGCGCTCCTGCATCTTGGTCAGCTGGATGTCCTGCTTCTGGGGCGGGCACACCTGCTGGGAGACCAGGGTGAGCTCCTTCTGGAACCGCAGTCCGATCATCTCGTCGTCCTCGCGTCCATACCGGAAGTTGCACACCAGCTGCACGAAGATCTTGCGGTTCTGGCGCACGTACTCGTCGTCCAGCACCACGATGCCATCTGGAAGTGGTTCAAGGATGCTAATTAATCGGAGATTACGGATTAGGAAAGGTGCCCTGCTCGGTCACGTAACTAATAAGCCGGTCTTGTGGTTAATGCAGGCATCTTGGCCTGCATAAATTACGCCAGAATTTAATTATGTCCTGGCTTCTCCCTTTGCGGAGCCTAATTTTGAGAGCACAGAGCTCTCTGGAAAACTTAAAAAACTTTGATGAAGTCCACCACTTTTGGTTGCCGATACCCACCGATTGGCTCCACCTGCGTCACGGAATCCACGAATTCACGCCTGTTCATGTAGAGCGTGATCATGTTGTTCGGGGAACACTTCTTGAACACCTTGAAGTTGACCACCATTTTGAAGCTGTTTCTCCTTAGTTTCTCCGCAAATGAAAATATTATTTATGATTATTATAATTCAGAAATTATAGGTTCAACGTTCCGCGCTCGTCTGTCTCGGGATACGCCGCGTTGCGTTGGCCGCTTGGCTATTAATTAGCGCTCATTGGCAATCCGGCCTTTATACCTGGCATTGTGGCCGTGCTGGCCGTGTCGCACCTGCAAATTCAATTAGCGCTACGGACTCTGTGGAAATTCAGCAGTTCTCTGGCAGTTTCCTACTACGGCTTCCCTCGCCTTGTGGCGCAGCGCGCCTTTGATATTGACATTGCAGCCGAAGAGCAAAATCGATGGTACAACACGGCGTATTAGCAATGCAGGGCCCGAAAATAGCCAACCAAATCGATACAGCCTGCGTATTTTTGGTTTGTCGCCTTTCCACTTCCAAAAAGTGACGCATTTATACAGAAATATTACGTGCTGCCAACCCCGGTCTTTTGCCTTCCCTGTTTACGTAATTCTTTTTAATTTAATTGAGGCTTTTACGGTCCTCTGCTAAGCGGTGATAAGAGCCCTGCCCCGATTGCTTTGTGGTCCCTATATGGGAAAGTTTGGAAAGGCTGGGGTTTTCCTAAATATTCCTTTTCTAAATTTTTTGGTTTTAGGTAGAGTATAAAATCTAAATTTAATATTTGTGAGTATACTTAAGTGGGTTGGTTATTTTTTGTGCAGTTTCAAATTAGTAGAAAGGCTCTTTTTAATTTCAAATTAACATTTGTTTAATTTCCTTTTGCTTTATAATAAATTTGCTACAGATTTTATTGCAATTAGGAAATGTCTTAATACAATTAATTATTTAGACCATAGAAATATTTATTGTTCCTATTTAGAATTTACATTAGCTTGATTTAATTGTCTTTACACAATTTCTACACAATTTATTATTGAAATTATTTAAATTAAGAACGCCTTCAAAACAGTAAAATACTAACAAGTTTTAATTAGAAATTTCTGACCCTGAAATACCTATAATTTCTTATTAAAATTAACATAAGCTTTATAAAATTGTCTTTAACTTTCTATTCAATATGTTATTTAAATTAAGAAACGATTTACAAGTTTGCTTTTACAAATTTCTCAGAATCTGGAAATATTTATTTTTCTTATATAAAAATTGCCTAAGCTAGAATTGCATTAAAAATTCCCAAAAATAAAATAAAAAGAGCTCGTGACATATCGGGAAACCTGAAATTATTGAGTAAATAATGAAGCCTGAGCTCTTCAGCAGAACTCCAGCAGAAACTGTCACTTAAAGTCTCTCTGCACATTCAATTATGTTAAAATATTCGAGACAAAGCTCCGGGGAAACCCTCCAACCATTTTGGCCATTTTCAGTTCCAGTTTGTGCAATGAAATCACATTAGCATAAAGTAGGCTACTTAACAAAGTCAATGAACGTAATTATTATACTCCTGGCATTAAAAATATGAACAAAGTTGTGTGAAATATATTGTTCTTTATTGTGTGGTTTGGGGGGCCAGGACAGTCGGCAAAGTGTGTGCAGGTTTCCCAGGCTTTTCCCCGCAGTCGTGTGTGTGTGTGGGGGTGTCGGGCGGAAAATGGCGTAGAGTAGGGGGCGTTACATGGCGGCGGACAGTCGCCGAGGGTCCAACAAAACCGACAATGAGGCCCTTAATAATAGCAAAACTTTAGCACTCACGACGTGTGGGCCAGCGGGAAAACGGCGCTGGTTATGGGCTTGTCTCTCATTTAAATACATTACAAGTGAACTTTTTCGAGAGGCGTTGATACAAGCTCGTCCTGGTGGCAATATGTTGTAAAAGCGAGCTGTGCTTAAGGTTCTGTTAAGAAAACGTAAAGGGTAATTAAAATCAATTAACTATGCGGTTTGACCCACGAAAGGGAGTCCCCAGAGTGGTGCTTGCTTTAATTTTTAATAGAAAATTAAGATTTTAAGTTGCAGAGTATAAGGATTTAAATAGAAATAGTTTTAGGAAATTTTAAAATTTAAATTTAAAGTTACTTCAATAAAAATAAATATATTTCCAATAATTATTATATATAGTATCCCATTCGCTTTATTGTTAATACAAGATAATGGAGCCTTTGCTTTAAGGACTCTGTATATCCCATATCCCCACCACAATATTGTCTCACTCGCAGTCAACTATCCCCCGGCACATGTGTGTGGCCTCCACAATGGTGGCCTTTGCAACCAAGCCGCAAATCGCTGGCCACCGCAAAACGCAGGCTCAATTATTCGCGTCCAATTGCGCCAGATGTGAAGGGCCATAATTTCGCTGAACCTCCTTAAAGCGACAACGATTTAAACAGCATCCAGATCCAGAGCCAAAGCCAAAAGCTCTTGCACCATTCTTCTCCTTCGGTCCACTCGAGAGCTAATTTGGGCAATTCAATTGCCTGACCGAGGCGAGACAAAGGCGTTGGCCAAATTGCATTGCACAATCAGCGCGATTGCCACGGCACCGAACCATCCAGACCCGGGCCAGGACATAGAAGCCAGTGCAATTGTCGTTTGGCCGGGCCCAATCGACAGCTGGAGCCAACTGGGCTTCACTTGGAATCTGCTAGGAACTGAAAAGAATTTTTGATATTTTTCAAGGCTCAAATAATAATAAAGAAAATATTTATTGGAAAGAAAAAGAAATGGCAAAATTAAAGGGAACCCTATATATTATATATAGTGTAGAACTTGTGAATCTCTATAAATTTAAATAATTAAATATAAGTTAGGAAAATCTTTATAATTAAGATCTCTATAAATTTAAATAATTAAATATAAGTTAGGAAAATCTTTATAATTAAGAACACGAAATTGTTGATATTAACGGAGAGATTCAAGGAAAATGTAAATACAGCAACTATTTGTTGGACAAGGCAAAGACATTTCTAAATAAATTTCTAAATAATAAAAAGAAACATTTTATATGGAATACAGAAATATCTATGTATATAATTTAGCTTTGCTTAATTAGCTCTTTAAAACTGCACTTTAGTACATTATATTAACGGAGAAATTCAAGGAAAATATAAATACAGAAAATATATATTAATACATAGAAATTTCTATATAATTCACCAGTGACTAAATTGCACAGATTTCACCACATGAAAGCTGCAGTCTCTATATCCTTAATTGCAGCTGAAAACATTGTGTAAAACTTGAGCTAATTCTAGTAACCTTTATATCTATATTCTTATAAAATATAAAATATTCTTTATTTTATTTAGAGCCCCCATTTCCCCCTGTGTACCATTTAGGACCTGCCAGCAGGGCCAAGAACTTTCAGGTGGCTCCTCAGTCCGGACCACCTTGATGCACGGCCGGCATCTGGCATTGAAACGTGAGCGCGGGCAGCCGCAAAGTTTTAGGCCAAAAGTCGGACGCAGGGCCACTCATCAGCCAGATCAGGCCCAATAGCACGGAAAATTGCAGCGAAGCCGAATTTGTTGTCTTATGAAAAGTAAAAGCAAACACGGTCTAGAAATGGCGGCCAACCTTGCTGCCATTTCCCATTGGCATTAGCAGGGCATGGAAAAGGGACGAAAAACGAAGGACGTGTCGCACACTCCGAAAAAAAAAGCTGAAGAAGAAAAGCTGGCCCAACATAAAAAATAAAACAAAAATACTGCTCCTGTGCTGGTTGAGCGGTCTTGGCAGCGATGTCGTCGCCACCGCCGTCGCCGACGCCGTCTGACGATGTGCAAACTGGCGAAGTGACAGCAAATGGCGCGGAAACTGTACTGCGTGTACTATACGCCAACGTCAACTAATCGTGGGTGAACAAATCCCTATGTATACGGAGAGTGCACTCGGAAAAAATAAACAGCTTCAGAGAAATATTGCAAGGTCCGCTCATGAAAACGTCTCAGATTTTATCACATGAAAACTGCAACTTGGAGCTAGAAAATTATATCTATGAACTCCGTATCTAAATACTTACACAAAAATTAAATATTCCTTAATAAACAAAAAAAATGGATTTAAAAAGGGGACCCTAGTTTTTATTTCCTTAAAATATTATATAAAACATGAACAAAATCGGATGAGGCAAATGGCTCGATTCCCATATCAGCGCAATAACTAGCAAGTTCGTCTTTCCTGATTTTATTTAAGGTTCTATATATTTTGTATTTATTTAATTTTCTCTGTGTGAATAGTTGGTACATTATGCATGGATCCGTGCACAGTCCCCAGCGAGGACGTCGCCGTGCGTGTGGTTATGTTGCAGCCAAGGACAGGTGGGCACTGGCAAGGGGTCCTGTTGTTGACGCCAGTCGATTGCACGTGGTGTCCGTGACGTCGAGTCCAGATTGCTTTGACATCTACATCGCGGATGGTTTTAAGAATAACAGTTTCTCAGGTGGCAAGACAGTGTTTGATTTAATTGAAGCCAGAAGGCTTTATTAAACGAGCTTAACTTGAACTTAAAGAACTCATTAATTCCATCAATTCAGTAAACTTTGAACTGAAACTCTGAAGGTCATATCTATTAACGAGAAAGAAAGCTAACTTCGGTAAACCGAAGTTTGTATACCCTTGCAGTCTGCAATTAGATCATTGAAAATCAATCCATTTTGGTAATGTTGAAAAAAAAATGTCAAATTATTATTTGACATGTAGAATTTTACATTTTCATATAAATCGACCGATCCCTTCTATGGCAGCTATATGATATAGTTGTCCGATCTTAATGAAATTAAAACCGTAATTCTAGAACTACAAAAAACGACTATATATCGAAATTTATAGATATTCGTTGAAAAACAGAGAAGTTAAAATTTTTTTTTACATTCATTTCGCCATCATTTCTATGGCAGCTATAAGATATAGTGGTCTGATTTTGGCCGTTCCGACATATATACTGCGTGCTAAAGAAATAAGACTATGCTGAAAATTTCAGCCCGATAGCTCAAAACTGAGAGACTAGTTCGCGTAGAAACCGACAGACGGACAGACGGACTGACGGACAGACGGACAGACGGACAGACAGACGGACATGGCTAGATCGACTCAGCTGGTGATGCTGATCAAGAATATATATACTTTATGGGGTCGGAGATGCCTCCTTCACTGCGTTGCAAACATCATGACAAAATTATTATACCCTCTGCAAGGGTATAAAAACATCTAGGATCGTATTATTAATATTCCAGCTATTACCTTAATTTCTCTGGAGATAAGTTAGCGCTTGCCTCACTAACGTATTTTCCGCACTGCGAGGAGCAGATTTATTCCATAGAGAAATTTGATTCGCATTCAAGTGAACTAACCAAGTACCCGGATATTTAATATTGCCGTGCAAGTTCCCGTGGCAATTGTTCAGAAAATTGCGAAGAGCCTGCAAAGACCTTTCGTCTAGCTGCTCCTTAACAGTGATTTCAATCTCTTGTAGATTGGTAAGTTTACTTAGATGCTCGAAAGACTCCAAATCGGTAAAGGTGCAATTTAGTTCTTCAAGTGATTGTATTTTGACGAGCTCAGAGGTTCCAAACTGATCTAATGGTGGACCATAAATGTCAAGTTTTCTCAATGCGAAAGAGCCTTCTGGATGCAGTAATCCCAAGAGTTTTGCCAGCTGTGCTTTGCTTGTCTCTTTCGAACAGTACAAATCAAAAGAATTAACATTTAATACTTTTATTAGTGAAGCCAATTCGCTGGCCATTGATGCCATGTATCTTTCCAGCGATAGCCATCCTTCGCCATTAGAAACGAAAAGATGGCCTCCTTCCCTAACAGAGATTTCAATCTTTTGCAGATTGGTAAGTTTACTTAGATGCTCGAAAGACTCCCAATCGGCAAAGGTGCAATTTAGTTCTTGAAGTGATTGTATTTTGACGAGCTCAGAGGTTCCAAACTGATCTAATGCTTGACCATCGATGTCAAGTTTTCTCAATGCGAAAGAGCCTTCTGGATGCAATAATCCGAAGAGTTTTGCCAGCTGTGCTTGACTGTTCTCTTCCGAACAGCGCAAATCAAGATAATCAACATTTAATGCTTTTATTAGTGAAGTCAATTCGGTTGCCCTTGATGCAATGGATCTTTTCAGATATAGCCTTCCTTCGCCATTATCAACGGAAAGATGGCCTCCTTCGGGAACAGAGATTTTAATCTTCTGCAGATTGGTAAGTTTACTTAGATGCTCGAAAGACTCCCCATCGCTAAACGTGCACTTCAGAACTTGAAGTGATAGTATTTTGACGAGCTCAGAGGTTCCAAACTGATCTAATGCTTGACCATCGATGTACAGTTTTCTCAATGCGAAAGAGCCTTTTGGATGCAGTAATCCGAAGAGTTTTGCCAGCTGTTCTTGACTGTTCTCTTCATAACAGCGCAAATCAAGATAATCAACATTTAATGCTTTTATTAGTGAAGCCAATTCGGTTGCCCTTGATGCCAAGAATCTCAGTTTTAGCTTTCTTTTGCCATTTTCAACGGAGAAGTCGACTCCTTCAATTAAGGTAAAGGTTGCGTAAAGTTTCTCGGCTCGGTCGACATTTGCAGTTAATTTCAAGCAATTATATCTTGCTTCCAGCAATACACTTATGTGACTGTCATTTTTGGAGTATGTGCGTAATGTTTTCAATAAGTCTTTCCGCGGCAGCGTAACGCTACTTAAAGCTGGCAACCAATCTTCAAAGACAATATTCAAAAATTCATTTCCAGGTTTCTGGCATTTTCGCATCGCCTCAAACATTGTCAGCACCGAACCATTCTCGAAGGCTCCCTTGAGCTTCATTTTCCCTAATTTGGGTAGCTGGGCTAGTGGTGCATATTCGGCTAGATCGACATCGGGCTTCGCAACAAATTCAAGCTCCACAAGATTGCGGCAATGTGGCACGATGTCGGACAGTCTCCCAAGAATATCAGTGCTCATAATGGACAATTTTCTTAAGTGCGGGTTTGACTTGCAGATAGTTGCGAGGGCTTCTGCACTCACTCGTACGTTCAATTCGAGTGTTCTGATGTGGCCAAAATTTAAGTCATCCAAGGAGTAACCTTTAATGGGTATTTGAAAATTTAAATTTTGGTGTTTGGTGTTAAAATCGTGTAGTAATTTTAGGACACATACCAGTTATATCAATTAGTACAAATTTGAGGCTTTCTTTATTTTCAAGAGCACGTTTTATCATTTGAAAATTATCCAGAAAATCGGGTTGAAAAGATTGTGGCGAATACAACAGTTTAACATTCTTTACTTTACTATTTACTCGTATGGCATCAGCAAAGAATCGCCAGAAGGCGTCACCTGCTTTTCCTGTGTGTATGGATTGTTGCTCTGCAAAATCTATACTCAGTTTATATCTGTTAGTCACAAAAAGAAATTCAAGGGCTTTGTACAGATTTTTGTGATATAGTTCTAACACCGCCTCCAATTCTTCGTGGGCCAGTGCAAAGCGTACTAAGTCCAAATACTTCATTTTATTGCCATGAGATTTACCTTTCAACTCGCAATCAGCAATGATACATTTTATTATACCAAGCTTGCCATAATCATGGAGATCTAGAATGCTCGTATTGCTCTCCATTTTTTTTTCTTTGTTGGTTTCCTCATCCATCTTTTCTGCAATAACTCAGATTAGTGCTCGCTTTCCACATTCCACGTTTTTTATTGTACTTACATTTTGGATAATAAATATATTATTTATATACATATGTACTTGGTGACTAAGTTAAGGCGCATGGAAAGTTACGGATCCGTTCTCCTCTAGTTCCTTTTATAAACTGAACATCTGATAGCTGATTTAATTGTATTGCGAAGAGGAAGGCATGATTCAGGGCCCAAGTTTTCATTCATTGACTACTTCATTAGAACCTTGAAAGCATTTTGCGTGCAGGGTCAGAATTCCGTGAAGAAAATGTCACATTTATTAGGCCAAGCGCACACTAGCAGCTGAAAGAGGAACTTATTGCTGAGAGTTTTCAGCTCGAAAAAAACAAACGCTCTGTTTGCTTGAAAATGCGCACACTGAAAAGAAAAAAAAATATTAATTAATTTTCTTCCGAAGCAGACGAGCTCCTTAGCAAATCAACGTTTTCACAGTGGTAAGTCACTATAATGTCCCCTCTAGTATCGTCTGCGCAATTAAAACCTGCAAGAAAGTAATTTCTGCAGAGGACCCTATATTGCACGCCAAATGCATTGATTGCACAGCAGAGAAAGCCAAGAGTGTCATTATTGGGCACTATCCGCGTTCCGTGTTTTTGCGATTCTATTTCACCAGACACCCAAAAATTTTGCGTAGATACATAAGTGAACGGCACAGTGTACTCAAAGCAAATGTACCCACAGCAAAGGTACATAGATCACAAAAAGCAATGCGCAATAATGCGCTGTGAGCGAAACACTCATGTTTTACAGTTATGATTTCGAGTGTCTTCAACTTTTATGCATGACCAGGGCATTGAGCACTGATCGTATAAAATATGTAATGCTTTTGTTGAAAACATTAAAGTTAAATACATAAGTACATATGAATATATAACACGCAATAAAGCAGCAAAGCATTTTTTTTTTTTATATTTATCTCACATGTATGTATGTATGTGTATGTGCATATTCAAAAACAAATATGTATGCACGTATAAAGTTACTGCAAGAATAACAAAACACACGTGTCTCTCACATATTGTTTGTCTTAAGTGTTGTGCTCTCAAAAAAATGTATTTTTATTTTTAATAAACACTTATTCACTATTACAATTTTTCAATAGGTCGAACGTATTTTATTCACTGCCCATTTACTTTAACTCGAATTTTTCGACTGCTCGAATCGGATCTCAAAAACTGACTGCCCGCTCTCTGGTTCAATGATCAATAATCAAATCTCTGCTTAAGAGATTTATCGCTAAAAATTGATAAAGAGAATGACTCAAGAGAGTCGGAAAATTAAATTTGAAATCCAAAATCCAAATCCAAAGAGAACGAAATCGGTTTGCGATTGTGCGTATGAGCATGTCCGAAAATTTCAGTACAAGGCCACAAGCCTTATTTTAGAGTGCCGATCACACTCTAACTGTCGTAAACGCACAAATGATTCGGGTACACTTATTGTTAGGGTGTACCCTTGCCGTTCTCTGTGGCACAGGTCGGATATGGCTGATAACATTACTAAAAACATTGGAAGGGAAAGGAAATGATGTCATTCATGCGGCAAACCAAAAATGGTTTTAAGGAGCTTCTTGTAAGTTTTCGTAAAACTAATGAGGTGCTATTGGCACCAAGTTTGTTGACCTAAAGCTGTTAAACGAGTCCCCAAAGCGCAAGAAAACCACTGTTTGCACACCGTATTTGGCCGCTGCCCTGCAACTCGATGCAGGTTCTCAACAGCTGACTCCCTCGGCACAGCCCCCGACTTCAATATATCAAACTCCAATGATATTAAGATCGGGGGCGAGGGTAGATTCGGCCTCCGTATGTGCCGCGACAGGGACCGCAGCTCCAGTGATGTCCGTTGAGTCCGCTTGCGCGTCAAAATCAAAATTAACGACCCCACAGAACCCCGTCCCTAATGCTCCCCAGGGTGACAGGCCTAGATTACCGGCCGAAATTGGTAATACAGCCAACCAGTCTATGTTGCCAAAAAGCCCTTGTTGCAGTACCACCAACGAGGCAGATATTTGTCTCTCGGCTTCACCCATCTCAAACGTAGTAAGCTTACTAAATTGTATTCTGATAGTATTTCCTGCATCCTTGCATCCCAGGTGATTGTGTTCACAAAAACCTGGTTGAAGCCGGAGATCCTAAGCTCCGAAGTTTTTCCAGCTGTGTACACAACACACAGGCTTGATCGGCCTTCCAGGCGAGGGGGCGGGGTCCTCATTGCGGTTGACTCAAACCTGACGTCTGAAATATTAGCTTTCGGCGAATGCAACGGTGTCTAATTCCTCTATTCCTCTATTTGGTCCACAAATGAATCCTCAAATACACTTTTGACTAAAGCACGTCACCACTTTATTTATGGCTTGTTTGACATTTCGTTGTCTCAAGTCAACCATGTACGAAATTCCTTAGATCGCTTGCACGATCTCTGCTTTGTCTCTGACCCGGCAAGAGTCAGTTTGGTTAGGGTCCCGCCCTTGACGCAACCCGAAGATCCATACCATCCTACTTTCGATGTGACTATATTGGGACTGCTATGGAGAATAAGTCTGATCGGCCAGATAAGAAAGTCCACTGCTTTCGCAAGGCGGATTTTCGATGGCTGAATAATTTCATATATGACTTTGATTGGTCCGATCTCTACATGTGCACTGACATGGTGGGTGCCATGGATATTTTTTACAATGCCATGAACTCCTTTTTTACCGAATCCGTTATACTATCCGTCAATCTCGAATAAGCCTCCCTGGATTAGTAAAGAGTTGACTCGCCTCAAAAACATTAAGTCCAATCTTTATTCTAAATTTAAACGTAACTGTTCTTAAGCTATCCATTCTCGCTATTTAGCGCCTCGGTCTAAGTTCACCGTGCATGCCCAAATCAAACCTAATCTTCAGGACTAGCTTAAACGAAAGCTCCCTTCCTTTGGATCTTCAATGTGTCAAGCCGGTTTACTCGCCAGGTCCGGATGGAATACCAGGCTGTGTGCTTAGGTATTGTGCCGAGTCCCTGCGCAGTCCCCTTCTAAAATTATTTACCTTATCCTTAGAAACATCCCAAATTCCCCTTATTTGGAGGGAATCATTCTTCATTCCTCTCCACAAAAAAGGTAGCAAAGTGGATGCTAACAACTAAAGAGGAATCTCTAGTTGTCAGCCATTCCAAAACTTTTCGAAAACGTAATTACTCCCCATTTGCAGCACCTGTGTAGATCTATAATCTCTCCATGCCAACATGAATTTATTAAACGAAGATCAACGACTACTAACCTTCTGGAGCTCACTTCTTTCATTATAAGGGGCTTTCCACAAAATTTGCAGACAGATGTGATCTATACTAATTTCAGTAAAGCATTTGACTCCGTTAATCATTCCCTTCTTGTTAGGAAACTCGACTTAATGGGTTTTCCTGTCGATCTTCTTAGGTGGATCTCAAGTTACCTGAATGGCAGGACACAAAAGGTCCTCTTTAAAAACAACGCGTCGAATGTTCTCCAGGTGACCTCTGGTGTCCCGCAAGGGAGCCACCTGGGTCCCTTACTTTTTACATTATTTATTAACGACCTGCCCAAAGTCTTGACTAACTCCAGAGTACTCATGTACGCTGACGACGTTAAACTTTGTGTGCAATACAGGGACCGCGCTTGTCAGTCGGATTTACAAACAGATCTTAATAACTTTCAAAATAATGGTGCAATGCAAACTTATTAAACCTAAATGGCTCCAAATGCAAGCTGATGACATTCTCAAGTGTCTCTCCCAAGCTTGCCACTTATACGCTGAACTTGTGATCTCTGGATAGGATCACTCTACTTGACGATTTGGGTATCCGCCTAGATCCTAAACTAGAGTTTACTGATCATATTTTGCATTGCTTGGATTTATTAAACGGTGGTCGAAGGAATTCGATGACCCCTATGTCACGAAAAATGTATACATTTCGCTAGTTCCTCCTATCGTCCACAGCAAACGCATTGAGTCAGTTCAAAAGAACTTTCTACTAGTCGCTCTTTGTGGCTTAAACTGGGATACAAACCTTAGGTTGCCCTCTTATTCTAGTAGACTTCTCCTAATTAACCTACCCTCCTTAGCAAACCGTAGGCATTTTCTTTATGTATAACCTGATCCGTGGTGACGTGGAAAGCACCGATCTTTTGGAGCAGTTGAATTTTCACGTTCCATGTAGAACCACTAGATCGTAACCTCGAATGAAATGCATGAACCCTTTAGAGTACTATGTTCAGATTATAATGATTTGTACAAAATAACCTCATCTGTCGATAGCCTTTTTGAACTAAAACTAAACTTTACTGTGTGTACTACACGCCAACGTCAACTAATCATGGGTGAAAAAATCCCTATGTATATGAAGAGTGCACTCGGAAAACAGAATTTATCTTCAGAAAAATATTGCAAGGTCAGCTAATGAAAACTTCACAGCTACAAAAAAACTGCAACTTGGAGCTAGACAATTATATCTATGAACTCCGTATCTAAATACTTACACAAAAATTAAATATTCTTTAATAAACAAAAATTATTTGAATTGTTTTTGAAAGAAATTTTATTAATGGATTTAAAAAGGGGGAAAACTCGTTTTTATTTCCTTAAAAAATTATATAAAACATTTGAAAAATCGGATGAGGCAAGTGGCTCGATTCCCATATCAGCGCAATAACTAGCAAGTTCGTCTTTCCTGATTTTATTTTAGGTTCTATATATTATTCAATATTCTATTTTATTTATTTTGTATTTATTTAATTTCCTCTGTGTGAATAGTTGGTACAATATGCATGGATCCGTGCACAGTCCCCAGCGAGGACGTCGCCGTGCGTGTGGTTATGTTGCAGCCAAGGACAGGTGGGCACTGGCAAGGGGTCCTGTTGTTGACGCCAGTCTATTGCACGTGGTGTCCGTGACGTCGAGTCCTGATTGCTTTGACATCTACATCGCGGATGGTTTTAAGAATAACAGTTTCTCAGGTGGAAAGACAGTGTTTGATTTAATTGAAGCCAGCAGGATAATCTTTTTTTCTCCTTTATTGAACGAGCTTAACTTGAACTTAAAGACAACTCGGGATGTGACAGTAATTGATGCATCTAAATGTAAATGGTTTGTTTTTAAGAACGTTAAGGGTTTAAGAGATCTTATATTTTCTTAATATTCCAGGTATTTCCTAAATTTCTCTGGAGATCATTTAGCAATTTCCTTCTTAACAAATTAACCTTGTCATAGTCGATGTCATAGACGCGAAGACTAATTTCTTTCTCTCTTAAGATAATATCCGAATAGAAACCTCCAATATTACTACATCTAATGGTGCCGTGCAAGTTCCCGTGGCAATTGTTTAGAAAATTGCAAAGAGCCTGCAAAGACCTTTCGTCTAACTGCTCTATAACAGTGATTTTAATTTCTTGTAGATTGGTAAGTTTACTTAGATGCTCGAAAGACTCCCAATCTGTAATGGTGCACTTCAGATCTTGAAGTGATTGTATTTTGACGAGCTCAGAGGTTCCAAACTGATCTAATGCTTGACCATCTATGTGAAGTTTTCTCAATGCGAAAGAGCCTTCTGGATGCAATAATCCGAGGAGTTTTGCCAGCTGTGCTTGACTGTTCTCTTGCGAGCAGCGCAAATCAAGAGTATTAACATTTAATACTTTTATTAGTGAAGCCAATTCGCTGGCCATTGATGCCATGTATCTTTTCAGCCATAGCTTTTGTACGCCATTAGAAACGAAAAGATGGCTTCCTTCCATAACAGAGATTTCAATCTCTTGCAGATTGGTAAGTTTACTTAGATGCTCGAAAGACTCCCAATCTGTAATGGTGCACTTCAGATCTTGAAGTGATTGTATTTTGACGAGCTCAGAGGTTCCAAACTGATCTAATGCTTGACCATCTATTCGAAGTTTTCTCAATGCGAAAGAGCCTTCTGGATGCAATAATCCTAGGAGTTTTGCCGGGCTTCCTCGACAGTTCTTTTCCAAACCGTGCCAATCAAGATAATCAACATTTAATGCTTTTATTAGTGAAGCCAATTCGGATGCCCTTGATGCCAAGAATCTCACTTCTAGCATTCTTTTGCCATCTTTAACGGAGAAGTCCACCCCCCTTATTAAGGTAAAGGTTGCGTTAAGTTCCTCGGCTCGGTCGATATTTGCAGTTATTTCCAAGAAATTATAGCTTGCTTCCATGAGTACACTCCTGTGTCTGTCTTTGTAACTTTCACTTTCACTGTCACTATCAATAAAGGTATTGCGGTCACTGGGAAAGTAGCTGGATACTATGCTTAATGTTTCCAATAAGTCTTTCCGCGGCAGCGTAACGCTACTTAAAGCTGGCAACCAATCTTCAAAGACAATATTCAAAAATTCATTTCCAGGTTTCTGGCATTTTCGCATCGCCTCAAGCATTGTCAGCACTGAACCGTTCTCGAAGACTCCCTTGAGCTTCATTTTCCTTAAATAGGGTAGCTGGGCTAGTGGTGCATATTCGGCTAGATCGACATCGGGCTTCGGCACAAATTTAAGCTCCTTAAGATTGCGGCAATGTGGCACGATGTCGGACAGTCTCCCAAGAATATCAGTGGTCATAATGTACAATCCTTCTAATTGCGGGTTTAACTTGCAGATAGTTGCGAGGGCTTCTGCACTCACTCGTACGTTTAAATAGAGTCTTCTGATGTCGCCAAAATGTAAGGCACAGTAACCTTTAATGGGTATTTGAAAATTTATATTAATTGTTTGGTGTTGAAATCTTGTAGTAATAATTTACATACCATTTAAGTCAATAAATAAATACCGAAGGCTCCTTTTATTTTCAAGAGCGCGTTTAATCATTTGAAAATTATCCAAAAAATCGAGTTGAAAAGATTGTCGCGAATACAACAGTTCAACTTTTTCGATTACACTATTTTCTCGATTGGCAACAGCAAAGACTCGAAAGACGGCTTCACTTCCATTTTCGAACTCTGCAAAATCTATTTTCAGGCCTTCTCTGTTCGCCACAAAAAGGAATTCAAGGTCCTTGTACAAATAGTTGTAATAATGTTCTAACACTGCCTCCAAATCATCGTGGGCCAGTGCAAAGCTCACCAAATCCGAATACTTTATAATATTGCTCCGAGATTCATCTCTCAACTCGCAATCAGCAATGATATATTTTAATATCTTTAGCTTGCAATATTCATTGAGATCTAGAATGTTCGTTCTGTTCTCCATTTTTGTTTTTGTTGGTTTGCTTGTCCGTCTTTTCTGCAATGACTCAGATTAGTGCTCGCTTTCCACATTCCACGTTTTTTATTGTACTTACATTTTGGATAATAAATATATTGTTGATATATGTATTTGGTATTCGAAAATGAAACAATTACGACCAAGTGCAGGCGCATGGAAAGTTACTGATCCGTTCTCCTCTAGTTCCTGGTATACACTGAACGTCTGATTCATTGTTGCCATTTTAGCTTATTTCAAGATGTCCGTCAAATTAGCGTCGGTGAGTTAGCGTCGAAATGGAACGGTGGGAAATGGAACACGGAGGGAGTTTTTATTTTTGAATTATTTCCTCAGTAAAGCATTTAATCGAACAAACTAAAGTTCCTACTTGTTAAGAATTTAATTTACTAATGTTTTTTATTGGGTTGGGGCGGATTTGGCACCCGCGGGCACCTTAAATATCCATTGGAAAAATCGAGTCCCCACCTTTTTTCAAACTGCTCCCCCCACAGAGGATGAGCCGCAATGCACGGTAGGCCAGGTTTGGGGCATTTATCCAAGTATTACCCCAAAAGTTTCATCGAAATCCCAACGACAGTTTTGAGAAAATCGCTCAACAGTGGCCAAGCCTAAAGAACCCGTCCATACAAAATCATGCAGCAAAAATTCAATGTCATAAAACTTCTCTCTCAGAGGATGAGCCAATATGCACGGCTTATAGGCATATTGGGGATCGAATTAAGAATATTTGGTGAAAGTTTCATTAAAATCGTATCGACAGATTTTGAGAAAATCGCATTACAGTGGGGCGTTGAAAATAGCTGTTAGGGAAGGCGCGAGCTCCGGAGCTGGAACCAGACGAAGTCAGTGGTTCAACCCCCACTGGAACCACTCTGGTTTCGCATTCAAAAATTGGCGGGAACTAGAAAAACTAGTTAATACATGAATGAATTTAATTAATTAAAGTTAAAGAAATGGCATTGTATGTCATTGGCAACATGCGTTGGGGAACCGATAGCTATTTGTACCTATTTTTATGCTATTCATTAATGGGGTCAGAAATGAGAAAAACTTGAATTTCTAAAAAACTGTCGATAAGATTTGATTAAACTCTAAACCGAAATTAATAAACATTTTTCCCCATTGTTTAAGATACCGTGCATGTTGGCTCATCCTCTGTGGGACTTGCAAGAATTTTTAAAAGTTAGCGTCGAAAATTTTGTTTGGGCAGCCACCGCGTGGCCAACCGAGTTGCGAACTAGTGTTCATTAATGGGGTCAGAAATGAGAAAAACTTGAATTTCTAAAAACTGTCGATAAGATTTGATTAAACTCTAAACCGAAATTAATAAACATTTTTCCCCATTGTTTAAGATACCGTGCATGTTGGCTCATCCTCTGTGGGACTTGCAAGAATTTTTTAAAGTTAGCGTCGAAAATTTTGTTTGGGCAGCCACCGCGTGGCCAACCGAGTTGCGAACTAGTGTTCATTAATGGGGTCAGAAATGAGAAAAACTTAAATTTCTAAAAACTGTCGATAAGATTTGATTAAACTCTAAACCGAAATTAATAAACATTTTTCCCCATTGTTTAAGATACCGTGCATGTTGGCTCATCCTCTGTGAGACTTGCAAGAATTTTTTGAAAGTTAGCGTCGAAAATTTTGTTTGGGCAGCCACCGCGTGGCCAACCGAGCTGCAAATAGCATAAAAATAGGTATAAATAGCTATCGGTCCCCCAACGCATGTTGCCAATGACATACAATGCCATTTCTTTAACTTTAATTAATTAAATTCATTCATGTATTAATTAGTTTTTCTAGTTCCCGCCAATTTTTGAATGCGAAACCAGAGTGGTTCCAGTGGGGGTTGAACCACTGACTTCGTCTGGTTCCAGCTCCGGAGCTCGCGCCTTCCCTAACAGCTATTTTCAACGCCCCACTGTAATGCGATTTTCTCAAAATCTGTCGATACGATTTTAATGAAACTTTCACCAAATATTCTTAATTCGATCCCCAATATGCCTATAAACCGTGCATATTGGCTCATCCTCTGAGAGAGAAGTTTTATGACATTGAATTTTTGCTGCATGATTTTGTATGGACGGGTTCTATAGGCTTGGCCACTGTTGAGCGATTTTCTCAAAAACTGTCGTTGGGATTTCGATGAAACTTTTTGGGGTAATACTTGGATAAATGCCCCAAAACCTGGCCTACCGTGCATTGCGGCTCATCCTCTGTGGGGGGAGCAGTTTGAAAAAAGGTGGGGACTCGATTTTTCCAATGGATATTTACGGTGCCCGCGGGTGCCAAATCCGCCCCAACCCAATAAAAAACATTAGTAAATTAAATTCTTAACAAGTAGGAACTTTAGTTTGTTCGATTAAATGCTTTATTTACGAAATAATTCAAAAATAAAAAACCCCCTCCGTGTTCCATTTCCCACCGTTCCGTTTCGACGCTAACTCACCGACGCTAATTTGACGGACATTATTTCAAGCTAGATTTAGCATATTTTAAAATGAAATAGCTTTAAAAATACTTGAAATGCATATAGCTTAAAATCTGGCTTATTTCAAATTTAATTTAGCTAATTTCGGCTTAAAAAAATTTATAACAAAATATGTTTTGTTTTTCGATTGTATTATAATTTTTGATAATTTTTATTGATAATTTGGACAAAAGTCATATTTGTTGTTGGTATTTTAATAATAATCGTTAGCAAGTTTCGGTCACACTGAAATTGTGCACATGTTTGTTTTGCTGTTGTTGCGTCGTTTTAGAAACATGCCGAAAGTGTCGAAAGGAACAGACTATAGAGTTTTGGTCAGAAGTTTTAATGTACAATTTTGATGTACAAGGATGCTGGCCAAAACAAAGCATCCAAGCAACTGGCGTTATTTGCTTTGCATATACCTTCACTGCCATGGTCGAATGCTGCGGTTGAGAGGGTATTCAGCCGAATGAACATGAAACAGCTTGAACGCAATATTAAGAATAAGGTTTGTTTTTGAAATTTTAAATTATTTAAAATATACTAAGTATCTTTTTTAATGTTTTAGATATGGACTGCGACGTTATGGCAAATGTTGCCATGACTACCAACTTCCAACGAAATACCTCGCTTTAGTTCAATCATCCGCCAAATATATGGAATCTAATGATGAAGTTGATGAAATTATTTCTTTACTATAATAGTTATATAAATATCATATCAATATCGTATCAATAAAAGTAAAAAATCAACTATTTTAATGTTTTCCATGGTTAGCTTATTTTTAGCTTTTTTTTTTAATTTTTAGCTTTTTCTAGCTTATTTTTTTCTTCAATCTAGCTTATTTTATCTCTCAAAATCTGGCAGCACTGGTCTGAATCAGACCGTTTTGTCTAATGAGCAATCAATATACTTTTTAGATACAATTTCATGAATTAGAGACGGTATATTCTATCGAACTCATTTTTTGTCTGGTATTTTTTTTCGATAAGCCGATAAGTTTTTTAATTAATGAGCAATTAATGTATTAATCTCTCATTGAAAGTGCCGTATAGTCGTCTTGCTCGCACTTAGGCAAAACCCTATCGTTGCTGTCAAGCCTCTAATTAATGCGCAAATTAATGAAGTTTTTAAAACAGTGTCATAATGCTATTACAGTTACCTTGTTACAGTCAGAATTAATTTATAAAACAATTATCGTTTATCGTTTTCGTTGTGTTAATTCCTTGCTATAAACCACCGGGGTTTTTTTTAAAACTTATATCTTGTGTCAATAATAATTCACTGTTTCACTTCGCGTGTGCATGCAGCTGTTTTTGTGTATTAATAACTATATAAATTGCAAATTTTAGTTTTGCCCAGCGATCGTTATAGCATTATGACACTGTATTAAAAACTTCATTAATTGGCTCATTAATTAGAGGCTTGACAGCAACCATAGGGTTTTGCCTAAGTGCGAGCAAGACGACTATACGGCACTTTCAATGAGAGATTAATACATTAATTGCTCATTAATTAAAAAACTTATCGGCTTATCGAAAAAAAATACCAGACAAAAAATGAGTTCGATAGAATATACCGTCTCTAATTCATGAAATTGTATCTAAAAAGTATATTGATTGCTCATTAGACAAAACGGTCTCACAGATTATATTGGTTTTTGCTGAAGGCTGGCATAATTTTCAGCAACTATTATGCACAAAATCAAGATAAATTAACAAAATAAATAAGTTTTCGGCGGCATGGTTTTTCCGCCGTTAAATTTTGCAATTGTTATGAATTAACTAAATCTATGTACAAGAAAAGCTGTAAAAATCAGTTTAATGGTTTTCATATTAATTTCTGCAGAAGTATTTGCATAAGGATTCCAGAAATGAATAAATTGTGCACTGCGAATTCCGCCCATTGTTATTGTTTACCTTTTAAGTCAGTGTGACCGTAGTCGCATTTCGAAAAAAATCCGAACTGAAAAACACATATAGTTGTCTCTTTCAAGGTTCTAATGAAGTAGCTAATTAATGAAAACTTGTGCCCTGTATCATAACCGTATTATCTGTTTTTTTTGCATTCCTCTTTGTGCTTTATCCGTTACGCCGATATTACAGCTTGACGGCTTAAGCTCCCTAACTTTCGCTCTCTTGCTCTCTCTTAGTGCACGTAACTACAAATTAAATGAAACATGCAAATTGCGCAAAGATAAATGTATACAATATATGGCAAAAAAATATAACAACGAAATAGAAAGCTAACTTCGGTAAACCGAAGTTTGTATACCCTTGCAGTCTGAAATTGGATAATTGAAAATCGATCCATTTTGGTAATGTTAAAAAAAAATGTCAAACTATGTAAATTTTTTAAATTTTACATTTTCATATAAATCGACCGATCCCTTCTATGGCAGCTATATAGTTGTCTGATCTTAATGAAATTAAAACCGTAATTCTAGATTTCGTTGAAAAACAGAGAAGTTAAAATTTTTTTTACATTAATTTCGCCATCATTCCTATGGCAGCTAAAGGATATAGTGGTCAGATTTCGGCCGTTCCGACATATATACTGCGTGCTAAAGAAATAAGACTATGCTGAAAATTTCAGCCCGATAGCTCAAAAACTGAAAGACTAGTTCGCGTAGAAGCCGACAGACAGACGGACAGACAGACAGACAGACGGACATGGCTAGATCGACTCGGCTGGTGATGCTGATCAAGAATATATACATATACTTTATGGGATCGGAGATGCCTCCTTCACTGCGTTGCAAATATCATGGCAAAATTATAATACCCTCTGCAAGGGTATAAAAAGAATAATCGTACTTTTTGTCTTTCAAAATGCATGCACCATTTCAATGTTATGATTTTTTTAAGTTTTTTGTCCAACAGCGATTATCTCGAAAAGTATTGATGGTAACGAAAAATTATTTAAGGGTCATTATGGAGCACTTAAAAATGTTTCAGAGCGAAAAAAAACATGGGTGGCCGAGTTGATATGGAATGTCCCACATTTATTTACATATAGTTTCAAGACCAAGCTAAAACTCTACAAAATGCAATATTTTAAGTCGAAATTAAGTTGGGTTTTTTGTGGCAGTGCACCGAACAAGTGGTAATTAGGCAGCATTATAGATTTTTGAGTATCTAACTTCTTATCTGGAACAACTCAACCGCTTCTGGCTCAACTCATAAAGAGAGTCCCCCTCGACAATTCAGTTGAGGGTGTGCGCCTTGGAGAGCTTTTGCCACTCGACCTATCTGAATTGCCTTAGGTTGCTTGAGGAATTCAAAACAACATTTAAAAATAGAAGAATCAGCAGTTAATTCGGGGAGCAATTCAAGTGAGGGGGTCCGCTTTCTTAATCTTATCGCCAAACTCTCCCACCAATCAATCCCAATCTCAATATAATGATCCATAAATATGAGTGGATTAAGTGGCTCGAATAGCAGTTGCCGGTATCGATCGAACGCGATGTGTTGCAAGTGCTGCAGTGTCCGCCAACAGAAGATCTGGGTCTTCGGCCTTGGCGGAGTGATCCTGGCCATCGGTATCTTCCTGGCCGCCGCCTGGCCAGCTGTGTCCCGGCAGTGGATCCGTAGCCTCATGCCGCTGGGCCCCAACTCCTTCATGTACAAGCGCTGGGTGACCACGCCCATGCCCATATACAGCACCATCTACCTCTTCAACTGGACCAATCCGGAGCACCTAAACACGGCGGGGGTAAGGCCGCACTTCGAGCAGTTGGGGCCCTACACCTTCAGCGACTTTAAGGTCAAGGAGGATCTGCTGTGGAGTCAGCAGAGTCCAGAGGTGACCTACTATGGCAAGCGCACCTGGCACTTTCTGCCGGAAAAGTCGAATGGCTCGCTCGAGGACGTCGTGGTGGCTCCACATTTTCCGTCGCTGGTAAGGATTACTTGCTGCCTTGCCATCTGCTTGTAAGCCGCGAGCTCTGTGCGAAAATATCTGTCGGAACGTGGAGTAATCCCGGCTAATCCCGCTTTCCGATTTAGACAGCTGCCTTGTACTCGCGCCGACTTCGCCGCATCCTGCGCAAGGTCATGAACTTCGCCCTGAACCGCGAGGGCGGCGGCACGCACATGACCCACCCGGCGGGTCAGTGGCTCTTCGATGGCTACTACGACCGACTGCTGGACTTTGTGGAGCAACTGCACTCGCCCCTCCTGCCCATTTACAGCAGCAACTTCGGCTGGTTCTACGAGCGGAACAACTCCAAGATGGCCGAGGGCAACTTCACCATTCACACGGGTCACGGCGATCTCCGCCAGATGGGAGATCTCCAGCTATGGAATGGACAAAATATCACAGGTTAGGCCCCTGCCCATCTGCCTGATTTTAATGATAAAATGATACCTTAGGTTTTTACCCGGGCGAGTGCGGCAAGGTCAATGGCAGCACGGGGGAGCTCTGGTCACCGGACAGGCGGTGGGACCAGCCCACCTCCATTTTCCTCAAGGATGCCGCCCGCTACCTGAACCTCTTCCCCCGTGAGAACCTCACCATCGACGGCATCCCCGTGTGGCGCTACGAGTCCACCAATCTCACCCTGGACAACGGCCAGCTGTCGCCGGACACTAAGTGCTTCTGCCTGGAGAATCGCGAGTGTCCCCGCAATGGTGTCCTAGACTTCGGACCACCTGCCTACAACGGTCCGTTCTACATGTCGCATCCGCACTTCTACCTGGCCGACGAGCACTACCGGGAGAACACGACGGGTCTGAGGCCCGAGGAGTCGGAGCACGGCATGTTCGTGATAATGGAGCCCACTCTGGGCATTCCGCTTAGCCTGAGGGGGCAGCTCATGATTAGCGTCCGTGTGCAGCGAGACGAGGCCATTGAGTGAGTAGAAATTGATCCTAGAATTAGGGGGAGGAGCTTTTGAGTTGGAAAGAGGGTTGAATAAATTTTCTGGTAATAGTCTGGGAGGATTACATTACTTTATGTTTATTTTCATAAATTTCTGCCACAAGTGGAACTGTGAAAATTTAGTTAAATGTTGATTTATGACAAGAAAATAAATTGAGGACTTTAGATGGGTAAAAATTTAAAACGTAGAGGTGAAAGCTTATTATTGAAATTTGTCATATAAATTATTATATAATTAATATTCAAATATAGCTTCTTCAAAGATGAGCTTTTGAGTTGGAAAAGGGGTTAAATAAATTTCTGGGAACATGTATACTTTATGTATAATTTCATAAATTTCTGCCACAAGAGGAACACTTGATTAAATAAATATTTACAAAAATAAAGCTATTTATCAGCATGAAAAAAAATGAAACATACTGGAGGGTACTAAAAATATAGTTTAAATTCCTATTATCGATATATCTTTGCTGTATCGATTTTTTAAATCAATACCGATATATAAATCAATATTTTAACCTTGTAATAAATCGATATTTTGTTTGATATATCGGACTCAGCCAAGGAAGAGTCTAAGCTTAGTGTACATTGATGAAAATAAATAAAAAGTGACTCTAACAAATAACGTTCAAAGGGATGCTTTAAATAATTTCGTTAAAGAGTTTAAATACATTTTTTTTATTGATATTTTTCGATATTTGCGATATTTCTGTCGATTGGACTTTTTCTCTTGATACACATCCCACATATAAATACTTTGCTTTTAGATTTTTTATTTATTTATGAATATTTATCATAATAATTATTATACAATTAAATTTCGATTACAGCTTCTTCAAGGATGTGGCCTACGATCACTATGCACCGCTCTTCACCATGCGAATTCATGCTGACTTGGATGACAGCCTCACCAGCTTACTGAAGGTAATGTAAGACAAATTCATACAAACTAATTAATTAATTATAAAAACCCCACAACAGCTGGCTTTGAATGCTGCCAAAATCGGGCAGTACACGGGAATCGCTTTGCTGCTGCTGGGACTCATAGCAATCACAGCCGGCGTCTTCGTCACAAAGAATCACAAATGGCACCGCGAACAAAGGCCCGAGGGCGTCGGCAATGGCAATAAAGTAAAAGTGGCAGAAGAGAAAGAAAACTGCACTTGAACTAGCCCCGATAAGATAGTTAAAGCCTGCACTGCCATGCCCGTTATCTGGATTAATCGCCAGAAATATTCAAGTATTATTTCGAGGCTTTAATCAGTCAGTCAGTCAGTCAGTCAGGGCCATGGGCCAGGGGCCATAAAAAATGCAAATTACATAGCCCAGCCCAGGCGTGGATTATCCAATTTCGTTCAGGTGTTGCCCAGCTGCAGGCATCTAGAATTACACAGAATTATGGCCTTTCAAATATGCTAAAATTTATTAATATGTTAATAATTGTTTTTTTGCGTCGGCGACGGCATATCCTTGAGCACGTAAGCTGCATACTTTATGGCGTACGAACTCTTTCGCCAGGGAAAAGGCACCGCCAGGCAGCAAATACCGAACTGGAAATTTGAAAAATGCCAAAAGAATATTATAAGCGACTAATTTATATGCGGCAAGCACGCAAACTTACGTTTTGCACACACATTGTTTGTGAAAGGACGAAGGACGAAGGGAGCAAGTTAAACAATGTACGAAAATGTGAAAATATGAAAATTATATGGCTGCCAGTATGTGTCGGCCATAACTTTAACAAAATCTCATTCGGGGGCAGGCAGAACTGGGGTAATAAAATATACATTGTTAAAGGGAGTAAATGCAAATATTTCTTTAAATATTTTACGGCAGAGCTAGCGTATACAATCCCCTGTAAACAAATAAGCACCTCAATGAGATTAATTTTAAATAGCTTTTAAAAGCAAAGAAAAAAGTGTCGCAAAATTGATTGATATTTACTTTTATGCACCTCCCTGTTGGAAATTATGCTATTGACTTTACAGCAAGTCAACACATAAGACGTATTTGCTATTGATTAAAAACAAAAAAAAACTGCATGCAATTTTCTCTGTTTGAGCAGCAAAAACAAGGTGAAATTCTTGCATATTTTATTGCCAGAATTGAATTTATAACATGGCTAACTGTGACATATTGCCAAAGGCAGGTCAAATAAACGGATGCCAAAATATTTACTAAAATTTATTTCACAGCAAGCTTAGTTTATCATTTTTGTACATTTTCCATTTTATTACATTTTCCCTTTAAAATCGTTGGACAGCTTTTGATTTACACTAACTTTATTATTTATTTACATACAATTAAGAGACTTTCTCAATATGAATTCTGTGCACTTTTGCTTGACACATTTTCCTTTGACATTAAACGACCGACAATAGCAATTTTCTGGGAATAATTCTCTTTACTTGGTTTTTTATTCTATAAATTCACAGGCTTGGCCAGTGACTTTTTTCGGGTTGATTGCCAGCTGAAGATTTATTCTATTTTGGGGTTTTTCTTTTTTGCATCAAGTAACCACAGCAATTGTGCCGGGAATTTTTAATGAAATATTTAAGAAACGGCAGATAAAATGGAGGCACAACCCAGTCAAAAAAGGTGCCAGCAACAAAAACATTTAATTTTGGAAATAGGTTGTCAAGGTACGCAGGCTGTCTGACATTTTCATACTTTTTTAATGCCAAGAATACCGCAGAAAAAGTGACGAGTGGGGGCTTACTTTCTGGGCAATGTTTGGTAAGGAAAAAGACAAAATGTTTTATTAATTTGTGATTGACAGCTTGGGCAATAGAGAAGATATTATAATAAGAGCTTATTATAAATATAATATATTATATTTAGAATATAAGTTTTATTAAAATAAATCTGAAAACTAAGGAAGAGGTTGAACATAACTTAACTTAAGTAGGATTTTAGCTAGCAGTAAATGGCAAATACTTAAATAACTAATGTAGTTATACTTATGTATAATTTCTTCCATTTTCCTTAATAGTTTAAGATTTACATTTAGTAAAAAAAAATAATAGAAACTTTCCTAGCTTCAACAAACTTTCCTAGGTAACAACAAAGCCAAACCATCTGTGCTCTAATATTTTTCTATAATTTTGTATAATGCCTCTGTGGTTTTTTTTTGCTGTAAGCATAACAAGCAACAGATCGCCTCAGTGGCCGACTTCATTATTTCGACTAAATCCGCAAACCAAAAAAAAAAGAGAAAAAGCGCTTGAAAGCATAAATGGACGAGTGAGTCCTGTCCCGTCTCATCCCTGTTCACATTGTTGCCTGCTGTCCGTTTATGTCGCGAAAACTTCGGTGTCCTAATCTGCTGCCCGACTTGCATACTAATTTGTTTGCTTCGCTCCTTTTCGGGGAATCCCCAGCTCCTAACCCGGCTCCTGGCCCTGCTCCTGTCCATCGTTTGGCCGCCTTTATGGTCTTTTGGGCTGCTGACAACCCGTAGATTATGTTGTTGGCTTTGGCTTTGGCTTTGGCTTTGGCATTGGCTTTGTGTGTGCCGTTCAAGTCCGAGTGTGAGTGTCATGTTGCCTTGGCTTACGATTTTCCAGGCTCCAGGATCCCGCGACCCCTTCTCCTTCCCGCTTGTTTGTTTATTTCTGCCAGCCGTCTATAAAACCCTGTTTAGCTGCTTAATTTTTTCCTTTGTCATGTTGACAGTCTCTCGGCTCAAGGACTCGTGTTTGCGGGACAGCCGCTTGTTGGGTCCGTTTTTCGCACAATTTAATGTTATTTAATTGGCATTTAAGTTTGTCGCAATGCCTGTGTTTCGAGCACACCGATAAGACCGTCATTATGTTAAGAGTAAAGTCAGTTTTTATTTAAACCTGGAATTTACTGAACTTAAAAAAAAAATTGTGAAATAAATGTGAATAATAAATGATTAATTTCATGGATTTTCAGCTCAAAATTAAGTCTAGTATTTAATAATAACATTTTAAGAGTGAACAAGCCGAAGGGCATCAAGTATTCAAAGCATATTTGTTTAGTTGCGTTCCATTCACCCCAACAATATCTTCATAAATATTAAATGTACATTTTAGACTGCATCGCCAGGCAGAATATACTTTTTTTTAAGCATTTATTATTAAATTTAGTTCGGAAGCCGCCCACCAATGAACGCTAAATAAATCCGCTTTCAATTAATAATTTGTGACATTTTAACTACAATGTTGAAACCGCAGTTGTGTCGCCATTTCTTTTTTCTTTTTTTTTTTGATACCCCTCCAGAATTTATGTTACAATTTTCTAGGCCATGTGTAATGGATCTCCCTTTATTTTTATGAATTTTATCCCTTCTTTTTTTTAGCAGCGCAGATGACATTGGGCCTTTGGCGTTGGGTCAGATGTTACAAAGTTGACAGAGAGGGAAAAATCTGCTGCAAAAAATGCTTAAATAAACATAGCTAACACCAAAACAAAACCGACAGAAAAAATCAGCGGCGAAATATGCTGTTGAAAAAATTTAAAAATTCAATTTAAAAAGCATTCCGCAATTGTTCCCGATGCCCCTTTTCCACACGTATAGTGTTCATAAAAATTGGGTTACGGTTAGAACGATTTATACTTTTTTTTTTCGTTTGTTTTTGAGTTTTTCTTTTCTCGCAATTTCCCGACTATGCATTTGCATTTGCCAGTTGGCTGGAAATGTTTGCCCAAAAAGCTTAAAGGGGGAAAATATACAGGATATAGATATAGCTATAGTTATCCGGTTTCATGTGAAGCCAATTGATAAGCGAGCGGGTTGAATTTGAAACCAGAATGTTGGTAAATAGAGCCCAGAAACTAATTAAATATGGCTGTAAATTTAGCTCGAATAGCTGGCTCATTTTCGGTAATTTACTCTGTCTGAAAATGTCGAAATTAATACCACAACTGGCTAACAATCATCTGGCAGCGCTGTAATACGTATACGCAGTGTGGAACCTAATAGGGCGGCGATGAGGTAACTCAGAACGCTTCACAAACTAATTAACAATTTTTGGAAAAATGAATTCCATTCGCTTTTGTTCGGTTATTAACTGAGCTGCCAAAAGTTGCGTACTTAAAACTGCGCTCAGCCAACACAGACACATCGTTACGCATACGCCATGTGTGCTGAGCGTTCTAATTGCGGGCATTTATGAAGTGAGCATTAAGCCCGAACGCATTAGGCAGACTGCAGACTCCAGTTGCCAGCTGGGCTAAGAAAAAGCTTCAGTTATGTCCAGGCTTTAAGGCCAAGATGCTGGAGCAACGTCTTTGGCTGCCACTTTGCCCGGGGATAGAAACATTAAACGAGTCAAAGTGTTGGCCAAAGAATTTGCTCGAAAAAAGGGGAGGAAGAAGTGCGTTCATCCGAGAGGGAAGGAAGGCATACTGGAGCAGCATGTCGGAGCATATGACTATGCATATTTGAAAGGCAATTTCCCCAGTGTTCTTTCGTTCGGGGGTCATCGATGCAAATGCAATTTCATTCTGTGTTTACCAGACACTTAACCATGTCCCCATGTCCCCCTGCCTTCGTTACACACACATACACAAATTTACGACGAGCATCCTTTTCATATCCGTTCTGGCCTAAGGCCTTATATCGGGACAGCTGGCGTATGTTTTCAATCAACTGAATCGCAAAAATTCGCACTTCCGCGTTTTATCGATCAGCCACCTGGCACACACACGCTCGCAACAATTTTCGCACTTAAACCGCAGAAATTTTGTTAAATTTTCATTAAAAATACATGGCCCGGCAATTGTGGCAGCTGTGTGCGCCGGCATCAAAATGTCACTGCATTTCGCCCCCCCCTTTTGCATCCGCTCCTCGGCAGCCATGTGTAAAAAGTTTGGGAGGATAAATGGGAGACATGGAAATTTCAGCTCCTCCAACGGAATATCCAAACAAGTCACACCAGTCCGCCAATTATATATGGAAATATTCACGGATTCAGGGATGTCGCATGTATTTATTTAAGAGCTCCTTGTAGTGGTCTCAGAAATTGTGAAAATCTGGCGGTATATTGGATGAAAATATCTTCTTGTTATATTCAAGAAATAATTAAGATGGTTCGGACCATAACTCTTAAATATCCACTTAAATATCTCTCGTAAATATCTCTATAAATTACTTAAATAAACCTCTTCACCTTATTTGCTTTTGCTTGTATTTATTTAAGAGCTCCTTGTAGTGGACTCAGAAATGACGAATTTCTGGCGGTATATTGGGTAAAAACATCTTCTTATATTCTGTAAAAAATAGTTTAGATTGCTGGTCTTAAATATACCCTTAAATATCTTTCTAAAATATCTCTATAAATTATTTAAATAAACCTCTTCAGCTTACTTGCTTTTGCTTGTATTTATCTAAGAGCTCCTTGTAGTGGTCTCAGAAATGGTGAAATGGTGGCGGTATATCTGGTATCTTATATTATGCAAAAAATAGTTTAGATGGCTGGTCTTAAAAATACGAATCATCACTCTGAGATATATCCTAAAATATCCCCTTAAATATCTCTGTAGTGGTCTTAGAAATGGCGAAATTCTGGCGGTTTATGGGGTGGAAATATCTTTTTTTGCAAGAAATAATTAAGATTGCTTTCTTTCTAAAATATCTCCATAATTGATTTAATTAAACCCCTTCACCTAATCAGTATCTGCCATTATTTTCCCAGCTAGAGCCCATAAATAGCTTCAGCCTGGGCATTGTTTAAATATATATCACAATAATCAACTATGAAATTCAATTGGCATTCCATTGAAGCCGTTTCCTCTCCAAACACACACACATAATTGTCAACCGCATGCCGTTTATGCCACTGGGCTTTCCATAATTTATTTACATACCAAATATATAGATACATGTGACTTAATGCCGGAGCCCCGGCATTTAATTAAGGCAAATCCGTGACCATGGAATGCCCTGGCTCATTGTGCGACGAGTATCACAGCGGCATTTAATAATGTCAATTCCCGTTGACTTGTGTTTGCGTTGATTTAGTTAAGGCTTCTGCGGCTTTGCCGTTGCCAATTTACAGTCCTGCCGCAGGACTCGTCGCCTCCTGTGCCCTGCGCACCGTGTAGGTGAGCTGGAAGCCCGTCTCGGAGGCACTCGACTGTGCATCGCTGGCAAAGAGCAGCAGGAAGGGCGGCCGGGCGATGAGCTCCTGGCCAGCGAGTCCACTGCCACAGTAGTGAGTGGCCTGCAGCTCGGGCCGGGAAACCAGGTACGAGTTGGGCACACTCAGGTAGTCGGACACACGTCCTGGAGTCCTCACTGTGCTCCGGCAGTCGCTGTCGTAGCCGGGTCCTGGCTGCTGGGAGTTGGCCTTCGACAGCTCAAAGTGGTCGATCTTGTAGCTGGTTTTGCGGAGGGAAAATACGTAATTTAACTTTGTAATTGGTAATTGAAGTGATTGTGATTATTATCTTGGAGAATTCCACACCTAGCCCACTTTATGTGATATCTTGTTCCCCCAAAAACATCTCTGTGACTCACCTTATCTCGCTGTCGGCCGCTCCCTTCACGCAAATGGAATACCTGAAGTTGGGCATGTAGATGCCGCCGGCAAAGTTGAAGCTCACAATGCCGCCGGTCGCCGTCCTGAAGTACTGATCACAGCCCAGCGGAGCCAGCAGCTCCAGATCGGACAGCGAGGGCGACCTCAGGGATTGGATGAGCTGGGCGGCGGGGCCAGAGCCCGAACCGATGCCCGATGCTCCCCCAAAAATGGTGCGTGGCAGGAAATTGCCCAGAAAGGGCAGAATCGGACGCACAGTGGGTTGCTGCTCAGTAGGCTGCCTCGCCGTAGAATCCCTGGGGCACTCCAGCTGGGTAAGGGTCAGCTGCCAGGAGCTGGACTGCCTGCCAAGGGGTGTGGCCAGGCGGAAGAGTAGCTCCACCTCCTGGCCTCTGCGAACAGGTAAGTACAGGTGCTGGCCGCTGCTGCGACCGCAGAGACGGAAACGCTGAAGCTGCACAAAATCGGAGCACTCCAGCTGGCGAGAGCTCTCGTTGACCTGCGGCTGGGGCAGCTCCAGGCGATCAAACTGGACCAGCAGCTGGCACACCTGGCCACTCCACGGGACCACGCGGTACTGGCACGCGTCCAACTTGGCCAACTCGCCGGCTGCCGGACTGCGGATAACGATGCGTTTCTGCGCGGTTCGCGAATTGCAGGCCACCGCCACCTGACAGCGGACAGGTGTGAAGGCAGGTGAGAGCAGGGCCGAGAGTAGCAGCAGCCACACTATTGAAAAATCCATTCTGAAACTCCGCGTCGATTGTGACATTTTGCGCTGAGCGCATCTTTTATATCAATTTTTTTTCGGGGGAGGCAACAGTCAGTATCTGCCTGGCATTGACATTTGGCGATAACACTTGCCAGATATTAGCTACGATAATGTTTCCCAACTGAGTTGCGTCCCTGGCAACTCCACGAAGTGATTGTGAAATTTTTGGGTGAAAAAAATACAAAGTTTGGTGAGTCAATAGCATAGTTTAAATAGTTTTTTGCAGGAGAGCAAGGTTTTTTATATATATAGGTCCTTGCACCGCAAGGTTTTTTAGTTTTATTAAAGTTTTGCCTTACAAAAATAAGAAACAACCTTAATTAGCTTAATTAGAAATTAAAGGCAGCTTAGACTTAGTAGTTATTATGGCTTGAAAAATTGTATTTGTTTATTAAGAATTGAATGCTTTATCTATGCTCCATAATTACCTGCTCCCTATGAGTTTCTCCCATTCAAGGCCACCACGAACTGGGCTCAAACTCTCCACCTCAAGAGGAATTTTCACCCACTTCGTAAGTAATCATTATCGAATAAATAATGCGCCGGGGAAAACCGAGAAAAACGCCCGGAATGCATGCAATCTTCCACCGCCTGCGGCAGATAACATTTGTTCTGGTTCGCTTTAAGCCTTTTTCCTCAAATAGGAATTCATTGCCCAAACGTTTTATCAATAAATGCCACAAGGAAGTTTTACGCACATTTTATGACAAGGATACGCACGCACACTGCGCAGGAGGAGAGGCGTTTATGGGTGTCTTACACCTTTTATGAGCTGCCTTGGCACACACACACACACACCCCAAGGTCCTTGACGCACGTAAAACAATAAAATTCGAGGCATTTATATATGGGGCATACCTTTGATTGTATTTGAAGAGGTGCGAGGTTACCTCTCATGTGTGCTCTGTTACCTCGCCGCCCTTTGCATATTATTTCGCGGCATAGTTTTGCCATTTTTTATGCTCGCCCTGTAATTAAAATTAAATGCTATTAAATTTAAGGCTCAGAGCGACGAGGTGGCGCTAAAATTAAACAAACGACCAAATAATACTAAAATTGCATGCACAGCGCGATTAACATATCAACGGCAACAAAAAATGTCATAAACCAGCGGCGAAAATGTTGTTTCACAGCAAATTTTCCAGCTCTGCATTTTCCAACAATAACGCGCGCACATTTGCGTTCAAGTTTCAAAAATTTATGGCCCAAGTACAGGCCCGGTTAAAAAAACAAAGCCAGTCGTCGGCAAGCAGCCTTCAAAAAAAAAAAGGATAAAAAGTACCTGAAAGAAATATAAACAAAAAACACACAGCTCGTGCAGCCGTCGCATAAAAATGAAAACTATGTACTAATAAGCAAAAACAAGGTTGAAAAAATAAGGAAAAAACTAACGTCGTTAGCAGAATGGAAAATGGGAAATGTGAAAGGTGCAAATATTGTCGAATTTACTCAAGGAACACGGTATGCTCTTAAAATATGAAAAAGCCATATTTGTCCTTAAGGGGATGATAAATAAAACCTGGCCTTGAATCTCCTTCTTTAAGTCCTTTTTATAGCAATTTCATAGAAATGCTTTCTTTTTTAAAATTGTAAAGGAACACAAAACGCCGATAAACTAAGTAAATTATTTCTTTTAATTAAAACCTTTGCTTAGATATTCGTGACATAATTAAAGAAATTAGCAACAAAAATATAGCTCCTTGAAGGACAGCTAAATTAGATGCGGCTAATGTATTTTCTTATAATGAAAAGATTGGAAACCAATATTATTCTATATTAATTACAGAAAGCATTCCTTCTGCCCATAAATAATTCCTTCCACCATCGCATTAACCCAAGAAACACTTATGTAAACTTTATATCCATAAGCGAGGCCACATCCAAACTAAGCTCCGATGCGGCACGCCCACACATATAGCAAGTATATTCCCGGCAGACTTCATCAGCAATTTGTAATACCTACTTTCCAAGGGCATATTTCCCAAGCCAACGGAAAACGACGGGAAAACACAAAGTTTTGTTGTAACCGCAGCCACAGCAGCGCTCACGTATTTATGTCAATGTTTTGTTTTTTTGTTTTTTTTTTTTGGCTTTCAGTCTTCAGCCCGAAGGTGGCCTCCGCCCCTTAACCCCTTTAACCCCTCGTTGCATGTCGTGCCCACTTGTTTTACCTTTGAACCCATGGCGAAAACAAGAAGTGACGCCGCCGCTCCGAGGGCTTCTGCTCAGTGTTCTGTTCTCTGTTCTCTGTGTTTTCTGGTCTCGACTCGAGCCAGCTTTATGTGATCAACAACTTGTTTTGTTCTGGCTCAAGTTGAATGCGAAAATTGCAGAGGAGCACAAGGAGCAGGGGAATGGAGGCCAAGAGACCTAGGACAACGGCCACATCAAACTACAAGTGCCTGAACGTCAAAGCCATGCAAACAAGACACTTGAACAGAAAATATTTATCGGAAATGGGTTTTCCCTTAACCAATTGTACTAATGGATATTTGTTTTTAATACTAATAATGATAAGCTTATTTTTAAAGAGTTAAAAGGACATTTTTTTAATAGGCAAGTTCAAGGCATTAGCAGAAAGGATTTGTGTTTAAATGGTTAAACTCTTAATGGTGTAATTATAAAATTCTAAGATCTATTTATACATTAAAAATATTTATTTAAATATAAGAAAGAGTTAAAGGATTAACTTCTTGTTAGATATACAATATTTAACATTTAAAATGATTAAACAAACCTTTTTCTTAATGGCAAGCTTAAGGAATATGAAGAAGGAAAATGTGTTCATGTTTTAATATAGTTCTCTGATTTATGTAACTTATTTGTATAGCTATAAATACCATATTTTAAAAGTAACTATCCCCTAAGGACAAGTATTTTTTTCGCTGTGCCATCAATTGCTTGGGCTTTTGTTCAGGGCCCCAGAAAAACTTATTTTCTAGCCAAACTTATTTTCTTATTTGTTTGTGCAGTTTCTTATTTTGACTAACGGCCCCATAAAACTAATGTGGCAATGTCCTTGCGGCTCCGAAATTGCAAATGAACTTCTTGTGCCGCCGCGCTTGATCGAAATTTAGTGGGAAAACTTCTCAGCAGCTGGTCGGCGAAAAGTGTGTTGCATAAAAAGCCAATTAAGTGACATTCGATTGCTTTGTCCTGCATACGAGGCAGACTTCTCATCCTGGGGAAAAGGGACGATGCCACGCCCCAATCATAAATATAAACAACGCGACGGCGCGACGACGACTATGGCTTTTCCATCTAAAATGGAAATCTGCCGGTAACAAGAACATGCATATTTTCCCGGCTCCCAACTCCCGGTTCCCGGCTCGTGTTGATTTTTCCCCGCCTTGCCTCGTGTTTGCTTATCAAGTGCAAATGCATGCAACTAGCGGCGGCAGCAGCAACAACGTGAATAACGAATAACGAATAATAATACCAACAAGCAGCGCAGATAGGCAGTGGAACGGCGAAACAGCGACGTGTTGCTGCTGCTGGCTCCCTTCTGCCGTCAAGAAAAACGAGTTGTTTCCGGCACTCAAACACTTTCTGATTGCAGTCCCGAAAAAATAAACAAACACAAAATAGGAGGGGAAAACGAAGAAAAGTCGGGGGAAAAAATATGCGAAAATATGCAGCACTCTTGTTGCCGACGCTATAAATTTAAATGCAATCGCATTACGCGAAAGCAACAAATGTACGAAATGCAACATTCTGGAATGGGATTTCGGGTGTCTCTGCGTAATTTATGTGGCATGCTTTACGGGGTTCGATGGCTTCCGAACTTGAACTTGCCCCGCAGCAACATAACTGCCACGATTTAAATGTAATTCAATGGGGAAAATACTTTAAAAAAATTTATATTAAGGTGGGAAATAAAATTTAAATATATGTATTAATAACAAAGTTGTATTAAAAATTAAAACTATTTTAGTTTAAACCCTATTAAACTCCTTTAGATATTATATTCTTAATATGTCAATGCAATTGTATTGGAAGAGTAATTTTTAATTAATTTAATTTGAGATAAATCTAATTTTTCAAAATATTTATTATTAACAAAGCTTAATAAATAATTAAAGGTATATTAGGTAAAACCTAATTAAGCTCTTTGAGATATTATAATCATGTAATGCAATTCTATTTAATAAAAATATTTGAAATTAATTTTAAAGTGGGGAATATTTAAAAATAAATTTAAAAAAAAATGTATTAATAACAAAACTTTATGAAAAATTTATATAATAATAATAAAAACCTAAGAAAAGCTCCTTGAGCTTCTTTTTTCTTGATATAATAATGCAATTTGATTGGGAAATTATTTAAAAATTAATTAAAATGTGAAAACATGCAAAACCTTATAAAGGCTCCTTAAGATATTGTATTCTTCTTACATAAATATTTTCTCTTTCCTATAAGATTTATAGAATTCCCCACAAACTAACCAAAATTGCGATTGGGATTTTGGGAACATTTTCGCATCTATATTTCACTTCGGCCGGACGATGTTGACAAGAGCCGGAAAGCAAATTGAAAACTTGATGTAAATACAGCTGACAGAAAACAAAGCTAGCTAGCAAGATTCGGGCTGCTTTCTTTTCGTTTTGTATTTAATTTAATGCATTCTGGCCATCAACATCATCATTGTAATAAACTTTCAGTCAGTTGGCCATTGTTATTACATTTCAAACTCTCTGGCTCTGTCTTTCTCTCAATTTCCCCATTGCCAAGACTCCAAGACGCTCTGCATTGTGCATTTCTTTGTCTGGGAGGACGAAACTTTGAGCAAATAATAATTCAGACCAGACCAGACCAGCGCCGAGGTAATGGCTAAGGGACTCTCTACTCTCTGCCCAAAGAGGAGGAGCCGGAGGAGGAGTGGCACACAAATTAATGCGCAATCAACTAGCGGGCTCGGCCACACGACCGCTCATCAGTCAAAGCCTTTTAGTGGGCCAAAACTTTGCCCCTTTTGCCTCTCAACTCGGCTTATTTATGTGCGTCGGCTGCAGGAGCCATGAATTGACTTTGTGACTTTGGAGCTAGGCGCCTTGCCAGAGAAACCCATTCTCTTCCATAATGTGCCTGACAATCCATCCGCCCCTCAGCTTTTTCCTGATTTTGCAGAGGAAGAAAAGGGGGTCTCTAAGTGTTAGAAATAAAAAGCAATTAATAGCCTGGAAAATAGGGCTAGAATTTTCATATTTTATTTTCTAAATTAGCAATCCTAACATAATTAGCTTACAAACCTTCTCAATTCTTAAAATAAATTATTTTATCAAGTATTTTCCTCTTCAAATTTATATTAATTTTTTTATATAATTTTATTAAAATGTTACTTTGATTCCCTCAGTGCTGCGTGTGTGTCAATGGCAGGGACAAGGACATTGTTGCAGGATCTGTTTGCCACATGATGCACTTGCTGCCACCAGGCGGCGCACAATATGTCTTTTGATTTCCGCAGACTGAAAGCCAGCCACAAGCCGCAAGATTGAGGATGATTTGAAAGCAATACCCACACTGCATGCCGCCATTGGCCGCAAAAGAGAGGAAACGTTTCCAGTTTTTCCCCGGGGAAAGTGCACGCAAACGGATGAAAGATGGAAATGTGAGGGCATTCGGGAAATACTCCATGTGGAAAGGCTCATGGGAGAGGGACCATAAAGTTACAAAATGCATTTGGTTTTTTTCACTAAATTATGTTTACATTAAGCAGCTATTATTTAATTGGGAATTAATGTTTTGCATAAAAAGTTAAATCTAATTTTTGCAGTTTTTATAACAAATTTAATGGTATATTAATTACCAAATAAACAAATATAAATGTTTACATTAAGCAGCGATATTTTCATTGGGAATTAATGTTTTACCCAAAAAGTTAAGTCTATTTTTTCCAGTTTTTATAACCAATTTAATGGTATATTAATTATATAAATGTCCTGCTTATTAAAATCAAATAAATAAATTAATGTATGCTGAAAGTAAAGGTAATAAATTTGTTACAATTTATGCACAATTATTTTAATAAACACCAAAAATATTTGTAAATAAAGGAATGTAGACTTAGCCGCCTTCAGTACCATGGACCTCACAATTAATTCCAACAACAGAAGACAGCTTAGTCCAACAATTATGTTTTAGTTTGGAATTATTCGAATTAAGTTCCCACAAGTTAATGTTAATAATTGTTTAAAGAGATTAACTGCTAGGCCAAAATGGAATTTGACTATTATGAGCAGCCACAAGCAATCAAAAATCTGTCCATTAACAGGCAGCATTTGAGGCCATCTTTAATACGTATGCATGACTTGCGCAAGTCAACAGGCCAGCATGGCGTATGAGCAATATTTGTCAAATACTTTCCATGTGAATTGAGGCCTCAGCTATGCTGGACTTCTATCTGTCAAACCGAATGAGCTTTTAATTTCTATTTATCTATGCAGATGTCATGGCTAATTGATTTTCGTCTATCTCTCAATTGTTTGTTTGCTCAAAGCCCTCAGCTTCCGAGTAATTTAAAATTACAATTTCGCAATGATGTGCAGATGTACTTGAAATCGCTTCGATTGCGTTTTTATGCTTGGCTTGGGCGGTGCACGTAAAGCACATAAAGTTGCGAGCCGTAAAGCCAATTCGCAGGACACCACACGGCGTATACTTAATACACACGTATGCAACGCGTGACTGCTGCAATGCTAGCAGGATACACTGGCACTGCAAAAGAAATCAACTTAAAATGTGCAAATTGTTTATACTGGGCTGAGGGGGTGTCCTACTGCCCCCGCCATCCTTTTGCGGACAAACACAAACATATGTGCGCCGGCATGGGTTAAAGTATGTGCCGGACATTGAATAAGATTAATGAAGGTTTCGCTCTGCTATGTATTGCCCCTCCTTTTATTTTTATGTTCGGTTTCGGGTCGGCCGCCTGCTGCGGTTTCGAGGTCCTGCCGCAGGATGATGCCTTTGCCCCCCCTCCCCGCGCCAGCTAAAATATTTTTGCAGTCGGCCTCGACTGCTGCTGCTGCTGCGGCTGCTGTTGCTGTAAACGAAAAACATATTTCAATGATGCATGCATCCCGAAAACAACATCAAGCAGGCGGCTACGGCTACCCATGGGCCCCAAACAATAAACTGACCCAACAACAAGTTTCATCAGGGATCTGGAGCTGGAGCTGGTTCTGTATCTGAAGTTGGCGACCTCAAAAACAGGTCTGTCCGGAACATGTGGCGAATTGTGACAATTTTATTGGTCAGCCAGGGAATAAAATCTGAAAAGCATAAAAGGGTGGGCAATTTTTCCTTAAAATATGAAAAACTTTAAAATTATTTAAAGAACTTTAAGAAAGCCTAATTATCTAAATAAATTAAACATATTTCCTACTTTAATTAGATAATAAAATACTTAGAGCCTGTAAATCTTTACAATAACAAAGTAAATATCAAAACAGTTATCATAACGGCATAAATATTATTTCCATTGTTATTTACAGCTTAGGAAATTATTCTTTAATTATAAGCAACTACTAAGATAAACTTTTCCTAGCCAACAATATTTCTTAAGTTTTTTTTTGAAGACACCTCTCAGTGGCCGATCTCTTATTAAATTACAGGTAAGTGCTAGCCAAGTTGGCAAACTTTCTATCTTCCCACTGACCACATTTCTATCTAGCATAATCATTTTGCAGTTTTACTGAAATAATTTCCCAAGCTCCCCAGAGAGGAAAAAATAGCATAGAGTAAGTAGAGCTCCAGACATATTTAATTATAAATGCAGTTCAACTTTCGCAAGAAAAATAGGAGAATGAAAAAACTCGGGCATAAAGTGCCAGCTCGTAATCAGCTAAGCACGAGCTCCATTTCCACTGAGCTAGCTCCCCGAAATTGCAGTTTAATGAGCTCATTGACAGGTGCAGTCCCGAGTCCTGGGCTAAATGAAGTGTAATTCTCAGCTGCGGGCAGAGCACTAAGGCAAATGCAATATTAATCATCCGCTTTAAACCAGAAAAATCTCGCATATTCCCAGCAGCGAGACCTCAACACTTTTTGTATTTTCTTTTTATGTGTGTGTGTACACTGCCAGCATTCCATTTTTTAATTAACCGCCAGGAGAGCTGGAGGAGTACCCGAGCTCTTGTCCCACGGAGACCTGGCTGTCAGTTTACCTGGACGTGGAGTCCTGTTGACATTTGCCACCGTCATGCGACATTTTGAACACGGCCTGCCAGCGTTCGAGTGTGGCAAGGGGTTGTGTGTGTTGTGTCAGCCGGTGAGTGTGAATGGTTGTGCGAATGGTGTGTGACGGGTGTGTGTGCGCAGTCGAGGACCCCTGACAGCTGTTGCTCGAGTAGTTTTTAAGTAGCTGCTAATGAGTCGGTAACTTGCGAGGCAGACAACTTTCAGGGGACCATTTCCTTGCGGTGCTACACGAGTTTGTACTTCATTTTCCTGTCGCTGAGATCGCAGAAACATATTAATAATTATAATAATTTGACGTTAGTTGGTTCTTAAGTTTTTCTGCTAGTAGCTATCTCCCTTTTTATTTAATATTATTATAAAATTTTAACATTGTCATACCCTCCTCCTCGAGCAGGAATAACACGCTGCCATCTGCTTGCATTTGCTGGCACTCGTGCTTAAATATGCTTGCAAAACGCAGTTATCCTTCATCCTTGCACACACACACACAGACACGCGCATCCACAAATTCCCCGGAGGAAACGGAAACGAGGCGGAGAACAATGGCTAACAATATTACGCATACGACGCGGTGCCCGAGTTTGCTTTGCGCCCCATCGAAGGGCAGTCCGAGAACACGAAATCTGCGCACAATTATGTAACATCGCTCTAGAAGGAAGGTGATTCCACTTTTTTATATTTTCTCCTGGCGTTAAATTAAAACAACGAAATACAGCGAGTTTATGAAGTAAATAAAAGCATAAAAAAGACAGAGAAGGAAAGGAAAAAGAAAACCGAGTTTTCACCGTATAAATTCACACCAAACTGGGGATTTCAAATGGATTTCCTAAGGCCGAGCCAACAATGGCATACTCGGCATAATCGCCATGAATGAAAGCGCAGCATCATCGAAGCCGAGAGAGACGACGAAGGCGACAGCGTTGACGACTGACAGGGAGTCCTGTCGGAGGCAGCAGAGATGACGGCCATGACAGGCGGAACAAACGAGCTTGGCGTATATGGAGACGTTGTCGGTGTACAGCTGTTGCAGAGAATCCCTGTTCCATGGTCCCTGCATAGTTTACTCAGCACTCTTATATATATATAGATATATACTTAGTCGACTTCCTTTCCATTCCACTTTATTTCCTACCAAGCCAAGGAGCCAAGGAGTAGCGGTATAAATCGCATTAAGTGGATCATACTTTGCATATGAAGTATCAGAGTAACTAGAGATGGGGTTTTGTGGAGTTAATTTATAAATAAAGAAGGACAACAAAAAAAATTAAGGGAAATAATAGCTGTACTTGAAGCAGTGAGGCTAGAGATGGGGTTTTGTGGATCTAATTTTTAAATAAGGATGAACAAAAAAAAAATTAAGGGAAATAATAGCTGTACTTGAAGCAGTAAGTTGTTTTTTTTTTTTAAACAAACATTTTTCAAGCGTATTTTAAGCTTTGAAACATACAGAAATACCCTACAGGCGCCTCCCAGATTTGTTTGTTGCCTTATACCTCTTGAAAAATCCTTTGAGATGCCGCCTTTGACCTTTCCCATCACTGCTGCTGACGACCCAGTTCGAGCTGCGAGCCAGAAGAGCCACAACAGATAAAAAGAAAGCACTTTAACATAACAATGAACTCTCAAACGAACGCCAACGCAATCAAAATTCAAAAGTTTCATTTGCAGGTAAATGCTGGATTTACTTGGTGGATTTTAGTGCCCTGGCACCTCGTCCTCGTCGTCGTCGTCGTCGTCCTTGTTGTCAATTGTTTGGCAGCGGATGATGAATGACGGCGATAGCGCTCTCCCCGATGATAGCGCGAATTTGTTGCCGCATTAACTTGCCACCGTGAAGTTTTCCTAGGGACGAACCCAGAGGTCAGCACAGGTTGCCTGCGAGATCTTAATGGGAATGCTAAGTAGAGCATACTACAGTAGTAAATTATGCGAGAAACTTTTACACCAGCCAACCGCGACTCCTTCGGTCTGTTATAAATGATGAAAAATCCACTGCAATCGACCCAAATTTTTTGTTTGTTTGCTTTAGATATCGCTTTCATTTATAAATTGCAAGTCGTTGTGACCTAATGCTTGGGAAGGCCAGATTTAATATTTTGCTGAAACTTAATACAGAATTTAATACAGACATGTCATTGAAAATCTTAAATATCCATTCTCTATCAAGTCTAGACATTGTTAAGCATAACTTTATCGATAAAAGCAAAAATATTATTGCAACTCGTAAACTTTAACTTGCATAAGTACGAAGTCCTTTGTTCGCACGCCGCCCCTTGTAATTCTATAAATAAACGAAGCCATTATCATAAATATGTTACTGGAAAAAAAAACAACCAATTAAAACGCGACTTACTGGCCAAAGTTACAAGCAACAAATGCGTAAACAAAAAATACTGTGTACAACAGGCCATTCGGGCTTGTTAATGAATAATTAATATAAATACTGAACAAGTTTTTGTTTGCTTTCCAATGTTAATTGAAATGAGCATTTAAGGGACAATAAATACGCGGCAAAAAGCCGGCATGGAAATGGAAATTATACAACTACCAATTCAGAGCCAGGACAAGGCGGTGTAATAAGGACAATGCCATTGCCTCAAGGAGCGGCCGCTGGGAACGCTTACGAATGCCATTACACGACAAAGGACTCGAGTTGAGTTTGACTCCTCCTTGGCCGAGTGTCCTTATCGCCAATCGCATAAATCTCGTCCTCAGAGAGTTGTTACCGGGACACGCTGGCCCAAAGAGCTGAAAGAGCTGGAAAGGCGAGTCGGCGAGCGTTGCCACCTAGTTGCAAATTGTACGCAAGGGTTTCCTTCAAGCAATTATTGTATCACGCAGTTTTCCTGCTCTTAATACCAGGTAATCGAGGATAACAAAGGGGTATATTAGTTTTTATAAAAATGGAATTGCCAAGGGTTTAATAATTCGTTGGAAATATTGAAAAAATATGTACTAACTTGTCCGTTTGTCCGCTTGTCCGCCAAATTGCAGTAAAATTGATTATAATAAAAGATATATAAAGCAACACCGCTTTGCCGCTCTTCCCCTCTTACCCTTTCCTTAAAACTTGAGTACGGATGTACTCAATTCAAGGATTAAACCTTTTCATTTCAAGAATATTTGTCCTTATTTTTAATGTAGGTACTTTTGAATTAATTTTGAATTTTTTTTCAGAGGTCAGAGTAAAGAAAAGAAACTTAATCTAGGAATTTTTAAAAAATCCGTACTCAGAATAAGAATAGTACGATTTTGAGTACCCATAGTTCTCTCTGTGTAGAAATGAAATTATCACTTATCGTGTACAGGTATACATATAATGTTTATATTAAAAATAAACAAATAAATACTATAACAAAGAATATTTAATTAATTCAAGGCAAGCATGCGCCTTTTGGCTATGCAACACATTTTTTCAGGGTCACTTCCCATCGGGTGTCCCATAGTCGTAATGCCCTTGACTATAGCCTAGTTACTTGCTATTTTATAGACTCTCCTGGCCAGCGAATCGGACTGCTTGGACTGTTATTTTTTCTGCTGACTCTGACTGTATCGTGACTGCGTGACTTTTATTGGACTTTCTCTGCTTTTGCCCTTCTTGAGCCGAAAGTTTCGGTCTTGTTTATGGCATTTATCGCGCTGTTTATTCTTGGCTTGGCCCTTTTGTTTCACATTGCCGCTCGCCTAGAGTTTTCCCAGAGACTGGAGTTTTTCCCTAATGCCATCGCATATCCCGCAGCGTTTACTTAACGCGCCCGGCGCGCTCTTATCTAAACGATTGCCTGTGGAGTGATTATGAGTGTTTGAGGTTGTTAGCATAATTGACGCCCCGTGCGCGCTTAGCAAAGGAATAACAACAGTAACAGCAATAGCATCGCCAGCGAAAAAATAAAGCGGAATAAAGTTAGAGCGGACAATGAATAATAATCAAGTGCCATTTGGATATATATTGAGGCTAATAATAAGCCCAATTGTGTCGAGAAAAAGAGAAATTTTCTTATTATTGGATTTAATATAGGTAATACTACTCGGCCAAATAAATGTTAAGATCGTTATAGAAAACCAAAACACAAATTATTTAGTACTCTTAAATGTCCAAAGTAATTAAAACCTACATTTTTCACCCTCATTTCAATTTCCAGCAGATTTTTTGTTGTCTAATTAATCATTCATTTTTTAAGCCCCATTTGCTAACTGTGAGGTAAATGGTAAAATTGTTTAATAAAAAATTCATGTTAGCAAAGCATTTTTCCACACAAATTGTGTAACTCGATTCTCATTTTACTTTACGCCCTTATATTCTAAACATAAGTACGGCACGATTCTGATTTTCAATGGCATATCAAATATTTATTTTCTCTTCGCATTTAAATTTCCAGGCACGTCAGCCTCCAGCCTCCCACCACAAAAATCACCAAATGCGCATTAATGTTACCTGAAAATGTCAGAACTCTTTCCAGTGCCCCCAACCCGACCACACACAATTACCGCAAATAATTTCGAACTCATCGAACTTTTGGAATGCAAAAAATGTTGCACGTGGCATTGATTTCGTGAGCCACGATTGATTGGCAAACTGGCTTAAAGCCGCGCTCTTGCCACAAGGCTTAAATAAGAGCAGAGAGGAATTTTGAGTTGGTTTAGTTTTTGGGCCAAAAATGTTGGCCTCTTTGCACCTGGTCCACACACTCTGGCAGCACTTATTATGATTAGTCGTTCAAAGAGGTAACTAAGCGCCAGGCATGGCAGAGTTTCAACAGGTCGCATGAGTGATATTGGAGATTTTGAAGTAACGTGGGTAAAAAATACAAAATAAATTAATATTTATAAGAAAACGGTTGCTGGTAGATTCGGTTTTGATACTTTTTACTTCTTTGAGCGTATTTATTTCTCAATAATGTTTTTTTCCCATTAAAATCATCCGACAGCCTGTGAGCTGCAACACTTCAACAGGTCGTATTAGTGATAATGGAGATGGTGAAGTAATTTAGGTAAAAAATACAAAATAAATTAAAAATTATAAGGAAACGGTTGCTGATAAATTTCTTATAAATATGCCATAACTGAGCTCTGTGTTAACTAAATATTTTAAACTTCTATAAAATAAATAAATAAATTAATATTTATAAAGAAACGGTTGCCGAAAAATTCCTTATAAATATGCCATAACTGAGCTCTTTGTTAACTAAATATCGTTGGTACAAAAATCTCCCCAAAATCACTTTAAGAGCCACAGCATCCCCATCACTCCCAGCTCCGGCAATCAACAGATTTTGCTTAAATCAATAGCTCAGAATCAAGATGTATTTGTGCGTGTGTCACGCTCGCATCTCTGTGAGCCAAGTTAAGGCAAACTGATTGCGCAATGAGCATTAGAGCATGAGCATGACACGCATCTCACTCACGTCCCACCCCCGGCAGACTCGCGCTCAAATTTAAGCATCAGGAATAATCGTTGGCTGTTGTCGCTTGTCGCCTTTAGCCATCCTGGGCCCCAGGAGCTCCACTCTCATTCGCTCGTCGCCCGTCGCCTGTTGCCTGTTGCCTGTCATTGTCATGTTTGCACTTGGCTTTAATGCTACTCCGCACCGCCATGCTTTCGGGTCTGGTTGAGCCCTAACTCGGCAGGAGCGCAGCACTTGCCGCCGAATAAAACTTTGAACCAGTTGCCAGTGGGGTTTCGGTTTCGCTGTAGTCACCAAAACCTCGGAACTCGGAACACCAACCTGCAACCTGCAACCTGCAACCGACGAAGGGCAAACTGCACTGCGTTCCCCCAAAGCGCCTGCAATTAAAAGCTGTCTTCCTGGCTCAGTATTTAGAAACGCACAGTGAAACAAATATATATGAATGTGATTTAATATTTAGAAAAGTCAGAGGTTTAAGAAATATAGGGAAAAAATATTTTAAATAAATATTCAGCGTCATAAGATGCACTAGAACTTCTTTAAGTATTTAGTAAATTCAAAAGAAACTCAATATTTAAATTGCCTTTAAAAATGTAATTTCTGGGTACTAACTTCGAGATTGACCATGACAGAAACCGCTTAATAACCAAGCTAGCAGTTTTTAAATACATTTTTTACTTTAAAAAAAAATTAATGAGCTATTATTAAGCATTAAATAATAAATTTCTCTCCCTGCATGGCTTAGTTTGCATCAAATTTCGCAACTGCGGTGTTTTTAGCATGATTACTTTGTCTACGTGAAGTGCAAATGAAAGTCTCACTCTCCGTTTCCGTTTCCGTTCCTCTCCCTGTTTGGGTGTGTGTGCTGGTTTGTTGGTAAAGTTTGTTAATTGTGTTGATTTCGTGTTGATGCCGCTGCAGGCGCCAAATGCAATTGGGGAAAGTGTAAGAAAATTGCAATGGAATGTGATAAACTTACCTGTTGAACTGCACGTTCTGCGTGTGTGCAGGCTAAACTATTTTAAATCCATTAACCAAGGTAAACTTGAGTAAGGTAAGAAGAGATTTTTGCCATTTATTCTTAACAAATCACTTGTACATAATTAAAGGAAAATAGAGTTGCAGCATCCTTCGTCACTTTGAGGGGGTTTAAGAAAAGGGTTCATATCTCGTGACAAAATAAATCCTTGACTTTATTCTTTCTAGCCATTTGTCAATTTGAAAAATAAACCGATTAAAATAACACACACAAGTCAACGGAAAAACTTGCGTTGGCAATTTTTCTTTGCAGTCAGCGGGAAAATCTCGTTTTGCATCAATAAACATTGACATTGCCGCTTAAGTGTGTGTGTGCCATACGTGTGTGCCGGCGAGTAAATCAAGTGTTGAGGCAGCAGGAATGGGAAAATGCATTTTCTTGGTTTTGTGTGCCCACACACATACGAGCCATAAATGATGCATGCCCCGCAGGCAACAATAAAATCAGGGAGAAGAAGATTTTTCCCCCGAAAAATTCGATAAAGCATTTTTCTTCTTTTTTTTTTGTCTTGTTAGAGGCTAATGCCGTGGCGAAAGCGGGGAAAACACACACAAAGGAGTTTTCCGGCAAAGTGGCAGAGTGAAACAAGAGATTTAATGCAACAAAATCCATATTTAAGTGAGTTGTTCTTCTCTCTGCTATTGCGTTTCTGCGTTTGTTTTCTCTTTTCCGTGACTGCATAAAAATGATGCAAATGGAGATGGAAATGTGGATGAGGACGGGGACTCGCCAGAAACACAGAGTTTTCCATATTGCCTTGTTTTTCTGTCTTGAACTCTTGCTTTTTTGCTTAGCAAACTTGCTTAGCTTCTTGATATATTTATATAAAAATATCTTAAAGTCCTTTGCTTTTGCTACTTTAAGAAAATTCAAGAGAAACATTTATTAAATACCCAAAAATTTAAGATTTTAAAATTAAGCCACAAAATAGTTACTTAAATGAAACCAAGCCAGCTTAAGTCCTAAGCCAAGTCTTAGTTGTCTATTATCAGCCAAAAATTTACTTTTAAACCCCTTTTAGATTTAAATTAAATACACAAATTAAGCCGACTACAAGTTAAATCCTGTAACATGACTCCACAACTGCCGGAAGTATACTTTGGCAGGAAATTAGTTGCGGGGAGTTTTTCGGCATAACTTTAAATACCGCTCACGGACGAAAAAGTGCTGGAAACACGCATAAGCTTACGCCATTAGCCGGGCTTAGAGCCGAGGCAAAAATCATAATCTTCTAATTTCGAAGAGGGAAACCGGGAATGGGGGAGAACGAAGGATAATGCACGGGACGTGCGGCACGCTGGCGTATGCGTAATATGCCTAATGCAAAACGCAAACTCAAATAAAAGTGAAATACGAAGACGCCTCTCTACGCAAATGTATTTGTAAGCAGGCACTTAGCACACTCAGGAGCTGGGTTTTTGAAATATGCTTGACGGCTCTTGGCTCTTGGCTGACTGCCTTTAGCAGCCGCAAAAAATAAAGAAAAAGAGAAACACACAGAGACAACAGCGGTAGCAGCTAAAAGCCGAGGTCCTTATGAGAATTTGACAACATATTCTCGCACAAGGGGCGGAGTATCCTTGCCGTTTTCCTGGCAATCTCAGCGCGTGCCGCACGCTTTGCGCATTTAACGCGTATTTTGCACTGGCTTCTATTTGGCGAAAAACAGGACTTCGTCGTCGTCGTTGTCTCCTTTTTTGGGACATGCCAGCAGGCAGTCGCCTGCCAACTTTGTGGCTCCATATATAGTTCTGGCATACATAGATGCCACATGCACTTGCCACCGCCCGCCCCTCCATCGCCACGCGGAATGCTGCATAAATTGTTTTTAAAGTCCAACGGAAAGTGAGTGAAATGCTAGGCTCACCTGTCGCCCCTTTGTGCGCTCACTCACCTGTCGTGCGCTGAGGGAAATTCTTGGAAAAGGTACTTGAAGCCTTTTTTCAGAAATGTTTTATGTAATTTATAAATATCAAAATATTTGTTGTACATTTTTTAAATTATTTTTAAATCTCTTTTCTAAAACAGGTTCTCACAAATCCCATAACTGGTTTAGAAATTTTCTCTTGAAATATTTAAATAAAAGAAGAGTTGTTGTTGGCCACAAAAACAAAGACATAATATTTAGGTGAAGAACAACACTTTAAAAAATATGTAAAAATGTACAAGAAAGTTAAATCAAAATGAAAAAACTTTAACCCTGTAACCTTATTTTATATTTCCCCAAAATAAAAATATTTCCCACAAATTTTTCCCTCGATGCACCTCTTCGAATGCACATACCTGTGGCGCTGACTTAGGGCATCCACTTGGCAGGGCAGACAGGTCGCTCTTCTTTAAATACAGGCTTCCCCATTCAGCCTTGTGATAGACAGTCCTGGGGGAGGAGTGTTGACAGCATCAGGACCAAAAGAGCCAGAGAAGGAGGAGGATGAGCAGCTGACTTGGCACCAGAGTTCGCCTTGGGGTGTCGTTTGCGGTTTGGCAGCCATCTGGCTGTGCGGGGAATATGCTTATATGCAACCACATATGCAGGCTGATCCAAATAGTATATATATATATATAACACCAGTGTGTAGGGAAAGGCCACTTACCATGCAGAATGAAAACAAACAGGGAAATATTTTTGGGCGGGGCTTAAATATCCTTAAAATGTCAAGCGAACGTATTAGTAGCTCAAATTTAAATACGGGTCACAGTCTGTCGTTGTATTCGTTCAGGGATAAGCTTCAATTTGAATAGGGGTCACAAAAGGCAGGATTTTGTTGTTTTTTGACAGACGGAATGATGCCGAAATTGATTTATTGCGTAACATTAATCTTGTGTCTGTGTTTAGTGAGTCTTTTGATACATTAAAGAAAATATTAAGCAAAAGGAATAATGTAAGAAATGCCTAAACCTTAACCCCTTAAAGTGTACAAGTTTCCTTGTTTTGTTTGCTATTTATTTATTCACATAACAGATTCAGAGATCCACCTTTCAAGGCAGTTATTTACCCCTCGAGGGGATTATTTGTAATTTACAATTTATGTGTAATGTGCGTGCTTGTAATTTGCTGATTTAATTAGTGGCCATAACTCATTGTTATGGACAAGGACGCGGCCAAGATAATAAATGACTTTTAATTGTTGGCCATACTCGTAATTAGTGAGCAGCAGCGGCGGGATTTTGGATTGGGGATTGCCATGTAATAAATGGGTCCCTGCCAGGCCGCATCTTATCGATGATCTGGTAATGGAGTGCACAATGTGCTGAAAAGGTGGTTACTTCGTACGTACCTGTTAAAGGATCATTGCCGCCATAATTCGCGTCTAATTTGCGGTTAACCAACTTACAACAGCGCCCAAAATGATAGCAAACATTTAACAATAATTAATAATCATTAGTAAGCCGCACATTATGAAGTGGCTGACTAAATATTGAAATTACTGTGATATTAATGCCAGGCCAGGAACAACATAAACAATGGCATTATTATGGGCTCTCGCTCACGCATCCCCCTTAGTCCCCGCCATTATCCTCGACTGTCCTTAATGACAACAATGTGCAAACTGTTTTGAAACAAACGAGCAACGGAAAGTGGCAGCAGGCATCCGGCAGGAGGCAGGAGGCAGCAACAATAATAACAAGTGCCCAGCAATGGCAATATTGTCGCTCTTGAACGCGAGTGTGTGTGCGTTTTTCGGCCCAAATTATGGACATGCGTGTAAATTGAAACTGTGACACGCCCATTACCAGTACGGACAAAACATGGAACAGAGATATTGAAATTAAGCAAGGATTGGGTCGAATTTAAGTTCGAGTAATAGCTATTAAGATAAATTATGAAAGAGATTTTTTTAGAATATACAATTTCATCTTTTTTAAATAGCAAATGTACATTTTGTCATGTAGAAATGGAAATCCATTTTAAGAAATTTGGCAAATATAAATATTAAGCCAAATTTGACTATTTTAAGTTCAAAATTAAAATAAATAAAGTTCGAAATAATGTTCCTTGAAACCAAAATAATATGAATAATTATACATTTGATCCTTTTTATTTTCCAAGTGCACCAGACATGGCCACCGGCCATTACAAAACAAACTATGCGTTGGCTTCCGCTCTCGACAGACGCCATTGCATCCCATTGCGCTTCAGATAATTATTTCTTTCGGTAATGATAACTTTCAAAAATACATAATTCAAACACTGTTAATTAAAATGCAAAAGGAGTATTTATTAAGGACAAAGTCTGGCTACAACAAATAATGGGAACACTTGAAGACACATTAGTTTTGGAAAATATATCCTTTAAAATAAAAAATGTATTTATAAAAAAGGAAAAAATAATAATTTATTTAATTTAAGATCAGGGTTTTCTTGATATCTTACACATCTAATAGAAATAAATTACTTGAGAACATCTCACGTAATGACCCTAACTTTAGCCCTCTTCGGCTTCCATAAATCGGCGGACTTAAGCCTCCGCATAACCAAACTATTTTAACTCTCTCCAAGAGAAGTGGCTCTCATTGCTGGCGACTTACCCGTATTTATGGTGGCCAGGAGGAGGGTCCCATCTGATCTCATCGCCTGCGGAAATTGCATTAATAATGCTGCAGGGGCGTACTTTTGACTGCATACTTTTCGGGGGCTGAATTTAATATTTGGCAATTATGCGAGTGCGAGAAGTGTGTGTGGGTAGCGCCAAGAGGCAATGAAATATGTGTGGAATTGCGTATACGCACTGTGCGACTGTGAGTGTAAGTGTGAGTGGAGAGTGCATTTGCCATTATATTGCATAATTTATGCGTGCATTTAATTAAATTCCAACCCTTTCACTGGTTTTTTGCGCCGATGACCCAAATAGCCGCGTCACAGCCACACTTAATGCCTGCTTAATTTAATAAACTAAAAGTCCAAAAAAGGGAAAACATTAACTGTCAAAATAGCTTTAAATTAATTTGAAACTTCATGACCAATTTGTCACCGCTAAAAGTAAAATAAAAAAATATGCAGCCATTAGTTTTTTTTTTTTTAAGGAAACCAACCGATAATGTGTGGAAAGTTAATTGCATTTAATGAGCACTAGAGGCTAAGCGGATTGCGGATGCTGCAAAGAGCAAATGTAATTTGCAATTGACAAAAAAACCCATGGCAGCAATTAGACTAAATGTGTTTTTTATGAAATGAGTATGAATTTAGGTACAAAAAGCTTTGTGTGTGCTTCAAGATTAATTTAGCTAAAACAAGTTAAAAAAAAAGGGGATTTAGAGCTTTAATTGATGATGTTCTAATTAAGAATCATATTTATTTACATTTTAAACAAAGGCCTCAGGTTTTTACCATTGCTATAATTTATTTTTCACAGAAATACTTATTAATTATAATTTACCTTGTTGCCCTGGGCACCCGGAATCGCTTTGTACAATCAATAAGCTAAACGCAGAAATTCAATTAGGTACGGAAAAAATTCATAAATTCGTATAACTAATTTAGCTAAACTCTGTTGCATAATTGTTGATTTATTTCGGCAAAATATATATGAACATTTCACATTTTGTGTCGCCACTCCGTTAATTGGTTTTCAAATGCCTGGGCAACCAGAAAAACTGGCATCAAACCGCACTTTCGCCAGCCGAATTAGTTGCGGAAATTATTCTGCCTAATTTATGAGATAAAACGATCCGCAACAAATTCAATTAAATCCAGTAAGTGTTTGGAAAAAACATGATTTTAAATAAGAGCTCGAAGCATATGTGTTACCCCTGGAATTTGTGCACAATTTGCATCAGCATTAAATGCAATTAATAAATAATGAGCACGAACTGCCCCGGCGCAGGGTGTGTGTGAGTCTGTAAAGTGAGCATAAATGGAGTGGTGTCTGTGACAAGCTCGTCTTAATGTCCTCTGCATGCTTCGGAAGGAGACAACAAGTGACCGGCAGGGAAATTAGTTACGGTGTCGCACAAGGACAAGAACAGGACCTCGTCCTCGTCCGGCCATGTGTGAGTGACTTAGTGCCCGGTCCCGGGCCCGCCTGATCTATCATCATTAGTTGGATATGTCACAACAGACACTCGGCCCAATTGATTTAGTGTCCGGCACTGAGCTCAACAGTTCACTTGCCAGCTAATACGAGGACTCCTTCTCGTCGTCGTCGTCTACCAGCATTCCTTGTTGACACACACTCCGTCCAGAGATCGATGGCAGGCACAGACGGGTGAGCCACGGCAAGTGAATTTCAAATACTAACCTAATTAGCTTGAGGAATTAATCTTGCACCCGGTCAACTAGCCAAGCCAATCAGCACTTGAGATAACAGATTAAAATAAAACCACAAGTGTCTGATTGGAGATGGAATTTATGTAAATAATTTGATTATTTTTAAGAGGTTCTCATTATTTAATAAAATTTAATTAATTTAGCTAGCTGTGGGAGATTCTTCAACCTCTCATTTGTTCAATTTTAAATAGTATTTATATAAGATAATGAAGTTAAATACTTGACAAAAATTATTGCAATATTATAATAAACCAACCTACAGGACTATCAGACTTTTTACAAGTGTAAAACCCACAGCAAGGACAAATAATTTGATGGCTTAGTACTTGACTCGGCTCTGCATGCCAAGATGAATATTCATGATCTGCTGACCAGCCTTTTTGACCACTTCAAAGGGCCAGCTTCCTCTGCAACCAAAATTATTACACCCCCGTCGCGTGATTCGCACAAACGTCAGTCTCATTAATTTTGGGCAAGTTGCAGTTTTAAAATTTAGTGCCGGCCACCGCCCCCAGTTAATTAACACCTGAGCCTCTCACACACACACAGCTAAAGGAGGGAAAAGCCGGGAAAAGCTCTGTGGGGCAAGCTGGGCGGGAAGGTAGCCACTTCAGTCACACTTTTGTGCTCGGCAGCCGTGTGCACTGACGCAAAGCGGAAGTGGCACTTTTCCCCAACTGAAGCTGAATTCCCGAGCTCGTTCTGGAGCTGGAACTGGGCTGCCAGTATCGACAAATAAATATCGAATTGATTTTAAGTTAAATATAAAAATTATAAAATTATTTTTTAATTACAAACATTTTTTTTAAGTCTCGCATTAACGTTTTTGATATTTATTGATATACCATAAAATCTATTCTCTCTGAGGAATTTTTTATTATTACATAAATAAATGTATTCTCAATAAAATTTCGATAATTTCGCGATATTTTTAGTAAGTATTTTCCCTTTCGATATACAACATCCCTAGCTAGAACGAGAAGCTGAGGTGAAACCTGAAGCTGCCACCAGCAGGCGTATCGAAAACCGAAACTTTTGATGGAAAAAGTTTGCAACAACAAACGCATGTTGGTGGGGCAAGGGGGGCAACTGAAAAGCGGTGGTAAGAGCGCCTTTAAACCTTCAAGTAAGTCGCTATAATTCGCGCGCATCGCCTCATGAATTTTGATTCTTTTTTCCTGATTTTTTTTTTGCATTTTTACTCCTGCCTGCCATCGCTTTCGCTTTAAGCTGCGACTTAGATTTGAATAATGAGACTTGGCCAAAAGGTGCACAGAACTGGGCCACAATCGTGCGTGGCTTAAAGATTTACGGCGGCGTTCTAGAAACCGATTAGCGCCGCTGATATAAAAGTTCGCATAAAGTCAAACAAATTTGCAGATTAAACGGTGGAAAAATGAATCGTAAATTGCGAGACGTTAGGTCATTTTAATGGGATATATTTCTCTGATAAATCCCCACAAATAATACGAAAATAAACACATTTTCTCCGAATGATTTGCCTAATTTCTGACCGGATAAAAAAGCGACGAGTTGATGGTGCAACAAAATAAAAGTTTTTACCGATGCGCAGCAGAAGAAACTAAAAATGCAACAGAGGCAAGTTGGCTGGCTTCTTCTCTTATTTTTTCCGCTGATGCTGCAGTTTCTTTGAAAGCCGCTGCCTGCTGCATGCTGATGACTTTGTCAACAACTTAAATTGTTTGGCCCAATAAAAAAGAGCAAAGTTTAAGTACATTTAGGAGCCGCAGATCAGTAAGCGGATTTTGGCTCGGCTTCCTTTGATGTCCTTTGTGTCCACTTGAAATTTACAACACTTTGAGGTCTTGAAGACATTTTAATTTAATTTCTTCGTTTGTAAACAAATACGAAAACTAATAGCAAAACCATACACAAGTTGTAGACAACGCATATCCACAAGCCAACACTATTGCAGTTTTGCAAAATTCTGTAGGAAAAATGTTCTGGTTCTTGTTCTTGTTCAGCGAAAATCTCTACGTAGTTATCATTATCCTCAGGTTGAACTGCATTATTTTCTGGCATCTCCACTTCAATGATCTCTGCTTCCAGCAATACATTTTTGTCTTCACTTGAACTGGTATTTAGAAAATATTTATGAATTTTAAAGTGGTTTATATTTTCCCCGATTTTTATTTACCTCATGGCTGTTCGTCTTAATTAGATCTTTCCAGCTGTAAGGCTCTGGATAAACTGAAGATTAAACAATGTCACGGATTCCATGGGACTCCTACTCAAACATAAATATTCCGAGAAGACGATCCTCTCAGCTTCTGGCGGCAGTGGCTCAAAAGTATTTGCACACTAAAAAATATTTAAGATTTTCTTGTTATTTTTTTTAGAGTTGAAATTTATATATTATTTTTTTGGTCTTATTTTGTCCACAATATTTCAATGTAGACCTAAAAAACCCTCAATATTTTCCAAATAAAAAAGTGCCAAGAAATTATACCTAGATTAAAATTAAAATTCTTTTTAGAAGTGTATAAATAAGAGAGCTTATTTCTAAAAGAGTATTTGCTGTCTAAAAGAGAACCCTAACCAAAAATATCTGAAGAGCCGTCATCTAAGGATTACCAACGCCATAGTGAGTGACTTTTTAATACTGAGACTTAAGATTCAGACTTTTCCCAGTGATTTGTTATCAGAACTAATAGATTTTGGAATATATGGATATCATGAATTGATAAAAAAATATACAATAAAGTTCTTAGAACTTAATCTAACCTTTGTCTTCTCTTATTTTTTTGTACTTTTCTTGTCACTCTGGGATTCTCTGCTCTCGCTGACGGGCTTCATACGTCTTCGAGTTGAGAGATATCTTATCTGAGTCAGAAGCGACACAAAAAGATTGTCAGCTCTTGACGTTTTTCTGGCTGCTTTGTTGTTGCCCCAATTAACACCTTTTGGAGGTGGTGGCGATAATAACGCAGTTGCTCGGCACTGCTGATTGGTAATCAAGAAAAATGGAAAGAAACCCAGAAAGAGCGAGAGAGTTGAGTGATTGGACTATTTGATACCCTATAACTTTAGTGTTTTACTTAAATAATGCAAGGAAAAATGGTTCCGACCATAAAAACAAAACTTAGTGAGCACGAGGCATTGCCTACTTTTTGGCGACCGTGTAAGGGAAAGGTTGTGGCGGACAAGTTTAAATATATTTTGTGGTCGTAATACTTGATCAGAAATATCTGTTATGTTTCATTAACTTCCCTGAAACCAATATACCCCTCCCCTGACAATGTAATGAGTATACACCGTTCAAAAAATATTCAGAGACCAGTGAGACTCTCTTTAGTCAAGCAACGAACGCGTTTCGGAATGGACACGGATGAGAAGATGGCGAGCTCCTCGGTTCCAGGGATGTCCCACGACGAGGTTGACTTTACCAGCGGCTACGAGACCCAGTACCGGAAGGAGTACAGCCCCCTGAAGCCCATCTTTGTGCCGCCGCCGGAGAAGAAGCATGCCTGGTTCCGCAACTGGTCCACCATTCTGATGGTCTTCTTCCTCAGCGGCGTCTTTGTCCTGGGCACCGTGATGCTGGTGGTTCAGGTCTTCACGGCCAGCCCGCTGCAGATATTCATGATCGTGGCCATATATCTGGCCATAGCCGCCGTGGTCATCTGGCTGGAGGTGCAGTCCGTGAAAGTGCGCTGAGACGAAACACGAAATACGAAATTGAATAGGAACCGTGACTAATTCGCTACGTTATCGCATTAAAAATGTCGTGCTAATTTTGCAATCGAGCTGTGTTGTGCAAACAAATTGGAAGCTTAACTAGGAGGAAGCGACTCTACTGATTAGGCGCTAAGAACCAAAAACCCATGATTTAGAATAAGCTCAAAACAAATAAATAAAAAGTTAAAAACAGAAAAAAACCCAAAAATGCGTGAGCTTTATGGCCGACTAGACAGTGGCTATGACATTCCGCGATAGCTGCTGGCTTTCAGTGAAATCAACTAATTATTTACAGCCCATAAATGAACGTAATCGGGAGAGCAAAAACAGTGGGCAGATAAAGAGCTTTGTGCCATTGAAGTGGACAGATAAGCAAACACAATTTAATTGAACAACAATGGATTGTTGGCAACAGTTTGTTGCATTTACCCCTAAATAAACACACACATACATATGCGCCGTGTGTGGCAAGAGACACAAATTCTATTTAAGTGACAAATTAATTAATTGCAACAAAAGAGTGTCACAATCGAGTGTAAAAACAATAAATGCTAAAATCCATTACCTAATTAAATATTCGAAGGGTAATTTAATTACTAGTTGGTCTAGTTTGCTTGGATTTATATTTGTTAATATCAAGTTAATCTGATCATTAGATTTAGTAAAGGTTCCTTCTTCTTCTAAATTTTTACATTACATTTTAAAGAGCAAAACATAAATTTCCTAATTAAAACTCTGCACATCTTTAAACGTAATAAATACATACATCTTTGACAGAAATTAATAATTTATACTCCAGTCGCTTAAAGCCTATATTTTATTTTAAATTCTTTCCTTAACTATAATTCAGTTATCTGCAAAAAAATACAACTGTATATTTTCTAAAGCCCTTAATAAATTTCCCAGCACTTATCTCGAAATAATAAATAGCTTAAGTACTTAACAACTCGAGTTAATACAAAAACATGTCTTCTGTCACATTATATTATTTCCAGACGCCCTTACCCTATGACCTACATGACCAAATGCATTTGGTTGTCCAAATATTTCCACTCTTTATGCACATTTTTCTAAATCACTTCTGTAATTGCTTTTCACACGCCAGTGGTGAAAAAAACTTACACTCTCGCACAATCGCCCTCTGTGTGTCCCTTGAAAAGCTCGAAATTTCCCATGTTTTCACAACAGTTTTCTCATTCCCCCGCTGCTGTGTGCATCGTGTGTCTCATCGAGTTGGTAAAATTCTAGTTTAATAGCTTGAAATGTTGTGAACACATGGTTAGTGAAAAACCAGCAGGGACAAGCTCATTCTGCATTGCGAAATGAAATGCTTAAAAAAATGAGAACTCGTCGTCCCATTAAACTTTAATTTCCGTTGACAATGGACGGTGCTTTTTGCCCCGCTTTTTGCTATGCATTTTTATCCAGCGCCTCCGAGACGAGGGCAACAGCTGACTTACCTTAATTACTCACTGTACTCCGAGCCGTGCTAATTATTTGCAGGGAGCACTGCCCAGACGGTGGCGGAGACGGAGGCGGAGTGGCCACGCCGATGGCGTCGCTAGCGCCTTTAATTATATATACATATATACGCTGAGGGCGCGCAGCTTAGGCATTAATGCCATTTCCGGTCGCCGACCACCGGAGACTACGGCGACACTTGCTGCCAGGCGGCAGGACACTTTGTTCGGTGTCAAAACAAAAACGCTGGCTTTGGTTAGGGATACCCTGTAAAGTTTAAGAGTATGATGCGATTTTAAAAAGCAGTAAAACCCAATTTAAGGTAAAGGTTATATTTTTAGATATACACTGCGCGTCATCAGATTAGCGCCCCCCTTTTGGTTTTACTTTATTGCATCTATCTCTGTTTCTATTGCACGCAACTTCAAAATTTTTGTTGTTGCTTTTAAAATGCACAAATTGTCGCTCTCTGAGAGAAATACCGTTAGGTGAGAGATTCCGTTATCTATTTTTTCTTATTTTGTTTTACTTTCGCTACAAAAGCTTGCACTGATTTTGCGTCATCAGATTAGCGCCTGTAAATTCAAATTTAGTTATCTCGCGTAATTTTTGGCGAACAGTTGTGAAATTTTTTGTGCTGATTAATTGAATAATTGTTTATAAACTGAGAATCAAAATGGGTAAAGGAACTGTCCTATCTTTAGAAGAAAAATCTAAGATCGAAGCCTTTAGTGAAAGTGGCTTATCTCTACATAAAATTGCTGAAAAATGGGAAGGCATCGAAAACTATAGCCAGTTTTCTTAAAAATAAACAAGGCTATGGTAAAAATATGAAAGGCGGTAACGACAGAGTTCTTTCCGAAGCAGACATTCGGTCTATAGTTAGACATGCGTCTAATTCACACGACTCTTCTACCAAAATTAAAGAAAAAGCGGTGTGGAAGCTAGCAAGTCCACGGTATTACGAGTCATAAAAAGCAGAACTTTTAAAAGACTAAAACTAAAAAAACCACAACTAAATAAGTTACGAAAGGAAATGCGCCTAAATTTTGCTCGCTCGCATATGACATGGTCGAAGGAGTGGCGCTGTAGTCTTTTCCGATGAAAAAATTTAATTTAGAAGGCCCTGACGGCTATAATTATTATTTCCATGACATGCGTAAAGAAGAGCATATTTTAGATCGTTTACATAGCCGGGTAGGTGGCGTAATGGTATGGGGAGCCATATCCTATTATGGCACCTATGAGTTACAATTTCTCACCCGAAAATGAACGCCGTGGCGTATAATAATCTTTAAAACGGCTTTCCCACATTTCCAAAATTGGTTTGGAAATCTTAAATGGCGTTTTCAACACGACAACGCTCAATCCACACTGCCCGATCTGTAAAATCGTGGATACAGGGCCAAAACGTTGATGTCCTGGAGTGGCCGCCGTACTCTCGGACTTAAATATAATAGAGAACGTGTGGGATGGCTCTCGAGAAAAGTATACGAGTCTGGAAAGCAGTATAGTACAAAATTGGAGCTCATCGACGGGATTAAAGAAGCTTGGTCTTCAATATCATTACAATACATTGAGAAATTGTACGAGTCACTTCCCAGCAGGATCTGTGAGGTCCTTGAAATGGGGGCGGGACCACCCACTATTAATTTGATTAGAAAATAAGTAAATAATAAGATAAAACATAAAACACTACTAGTTGTTAAGCATTAAGTGAAAATTCATTAAATTTAAGCAGGGGCGCTAATCTGACGCAAAATTAAATTCATATTTTTGGTATACATTTTCTTTTCAAATAAATAAAATATTATTGTTATACTTATCATTATGTACCTTATCTTATTTTGAAGAATATTATTAAAAGTATCGTCAAAAAAAGTTTTATGGCTTTAGCCTTGATAGTTTGGATAATATTGGATATTACCCGAGAATGCTCAGGGGGCGCTAATCTGATGACGCGCAGTGTATATTTTGTATATTTTATAAAGTTAAGTTCTGGGGATCTCTAGAGCTCTCAAAAATTCCCTTAACAAATATTTTTCCGCGTTAAAAAATGTTTAGAAAATTTAGAAAAATAAGTCAAGTACTTAAATAATTAAATATTATTAAAAAATTATAATTGACATTTTTTGAAGTAAAGGAAATTATTTTATGTAATGAAAGTTTGTATGAAAAAATTATGTACATATAAAGAAAATAATTTCCTTACTTTGTCTTTGCTAAAACATTATATAAACCATTCATTTTATTAATTATATAAATATTATTTTCACTTTTGAGGGTATCCCTCAACCAGGGACAACCCTAGACTACAACTATTTCCTCTTAACGTTGACAAAGGACTAGAAAGAAAATGCAAAAAGCACCTTAATTATGGTCGCGTTAAAGCTCTGTTTAAACCATTTTTTAGAAGGATATTACAGTTTCTGCTTGCAGGACGAAAACAATAACGCGCCCGCCGCAGCAACCTTGAGCCAAAGCAAAAGCAAAAATATATATTCAATATATTTTTCACATATTCAATATTTTAAATTGATTTATTGCTTGATGGCCATTGCCTGCCTGCCGGCTCAATATGCCACATAAAAGGCATTTAAACAAAAGCTGTCTCAATTTATTTCTCTCGCTATTTTAAATATTTAAATCATTGCATTTTGCAATAGCGAGCACAATCTCCATTATTCAGTGCTTAAACAAGCTGGCTGGAAAAAGGACACAAATGAGAGAAACAAAACAAGTCGAAGGACAACTGTGGAAATGCAAATAAAATGTTTGACTGCAACGCCATCCTGAGGCATTCAACTCCACTTGAGATACTCTGGCTACTGCCGCCTGGGGAAATGTGTCTCGGAAATGTCCTTAAGTAAAACTCACTTGAACGCTTTTCATTAGACGACCACTTGCAAGGACGAGAAGAGGAAAAGTCAACGGTCCTAGAGGGCTGTAAAAATAAATATAAATAAAGTTCACATTCATGACTTTGCCCTCTAACTTAAAAAGGGGAGTAAAGTTTATTAGGGATTTAAATTTAAATTATTTCCAAAACTTTTGCATTATTTAATGTTTAATCTGGAATTAATGTGTTGTGTGTGTTCGCTTGAAATTTATCACAGATTTTGCTATTAAAAAGCACTTTTTCAGTCGAACACTTTGCCTTGCACAAAGCCCACAATGCATGGCGATTTTATGTTAATTATTTATGTTAATTTCCATACTTAACCGGGCCACTTTTTTTCATATGCAAAATGCAAAATGCATAATTTAATTACGACAAGTCTGCAAAGTGTGACCGCATTAATAACATTTTCAATGCTCTCAAATGAAAAAATATTTTTATTTTTTTTATGCCGTTCTTAAAGTGGCGAACCAAACACTCATTTAAATCAAAACAATGGCAACGGCTTTAAATTAAAGTGGAAGAAAAAGAGCGTGAGTGAGCTCTTCCATTCGCAAGAGCCAGCACCCATTTGAATATTCAATTAAGTCTAACTGCCAATCCAGTGATAAGACCCTGACTGACTCCCGGCAACAAAGCCCTCTTACCAAGGACTAGTGGCCTTGGAACATGGCCCATTGGCGATAATTTCAGTTAAGACCAAAAGGGATGAGAGGCGGAAGTTGTGGGCAGTCGAGGATCACAAAGTAGGCACTGGAAGGATTTAATACAACGATTTATGGATAGAAAAACAGAAGATTTAGTAAGGCTCTTAATATAGAACTAAATAAATATTAAAATCTGCAAAAATTTCTTTCTAATGGAAAAACGGCATCCTTTGAGAAAACTATGCAAATATACAATATTTATCCTACCCTTCAACTAGTCCTAATTCAAGTACATTTAATATATAAATTATATATGGATATATTCGGTTAAGTAACGGGCGTGTCAAAGCATTTTTGCGACATCTTTTATTTATTTTCTGACCAACAAAAGCCAACAGTCACCAGAACGCAAACAGCATGCATAAATTACCGCAGAGCGACACGAAGAAACCAAAGTCCTCCGCTATGTATTTCCTCCTGTTGGCCGAAAAACCAGTGCCATTGCGATGCAGAAATTGTGTTGAAATATTAAAAAAGAGGCAGAAAATAAGAAAAGAACCCGAAAAACGAAAATTGTGGCCGAAATGCAGATGAGCAGGCGGCAAAACGAATTCCATCTCCATTCAACTTTTCGGATACTTTCCGAAGTCCCTTCTTCTCCCGGCGGCAGCCCTTATTTTTTTTCGTATTTGTTGAATGCTAAAAAGGCCACTTTAGTTTTAACCACAAAGTTTTCTTCACTGCGAGTGTGTGTTGTGTGTGTGTGCTTTTCTCGACCTCGTTGCACTTTTGTTTAGGGCCAAGGGGCATCGGTCTTTCATGTCATTTAACCATGTTTCGCCCAGGACAATTGGGCCCAGGTCCAGGGTCTGAGTTCCAGGACCTCGACTTGGACTAGAGAAGGTACAGCTTGTCGAGACATGAATAATCTCATCGAAATGTATGATATTATTTGGCTCTTGATAATTATTTTTGGTTAAATAAATAATAATCTATTTATATCGACAATATTTGGGCTTTATAGATTTTTAGCTAACTTCATAATTTAATATCAAAACTTTAAAACGTTTTCCTGCAAACTTATTATAATCGATATTAATTTCCGTTCGATATATTAACCAATATATTGAAACGATATTTTTATCGACACATTCGCCCAACAAAAGATGTTCCTGTTGCCTTTAAAGAGTTTTATTATTAAAGTAAATATTATTAATTTATTTCAACCCTAAAAATACTTCCATGTGAACTCAACATGGATTGAAATTAATCTCCGATCAATAAATCCTTTTAGATACTGAAATCGATATTTTTATCGATACATCAAAAAGGATTTTTCCCTAAATTTATTTCCCTCGCTCTGAGTAGCGTTAATGGCCCAGCATATTATTTTAATATTATTTTAACCCTATTTAGATTTTCTTGTGAACTTAAAATTGATCGAAATTAATTTTCCCTTCAATATATTTGACTCGATATTGAAACCGATATTTTTATCGATACATGGGATTTCCCCACTCGATAGGCATCCCTAGCTCAGACTGGCGTTGATTGGCCTGCATTTAAAGTGTTTTCAATGTAAATCTATGTAAATACATGTTGCCAAATAAAGGAGCAACTCTATGGGTTCTATGGGCCGTGGCCAGTGGAAAGTCTCGTCTGGATAAATTGTGCCATATTTATTCGGAACGCCGTGGCCATGTGTGCACTCTTCAGACAGGAGGCCCAAAGACTTTAATCCAGTCTCGCTCCCTAAGCTCTGCGGCATATTTATGCACATTTTTTCGGTCTGTATTTTGCTTTCATTTCTGCACTTGTTTTTGCTCGATTTTTCTCCTGCTTTTCCCCCGGTTCACGCTTTGTTTTTCCTTTGTTTTTGCCTCGGAAAACCTTGAATCGGCCGCATTGATTGGGCGTCCTTGCGTTTGATTGTTCTATATTTGTTGTGTTTATATTTGTTTTCCGTAGCACTTGCTGCATTTAATGGCATGCAAATTAATTTGACATTTAATAGCCCACTCGCCTTTTTTCAGCATTAATGTATTCATTGTTTTTATGTTTGCGGAGTGCAAACAAATAGCCGGCGCGTATTTTATGTCGATATTGATTTCATGTGTCACGTGTCGCCTACCCATGATGCCTGCATATAATAATTATGAATTGTGCAAATAAATCAGCCAAGTAGCGACCTGTTAATGTGTTAATAATTGCCAGCCAAGAGCTGTTCAATGTGTTTATGTCTTGTTTTCCGTTTCCGTCGGGTCTGTGTGCTTTGGGTGTACGCGGCGTATGCTTGATAAATTAATTATAAAAAGAGAGCGAGTAAAAGAATTAACAGAAAGAACGGATTTATTTATTATTTTTATATACTTTTTTGAGTTGGACTTGTTATTATTGAATTTTAATCTGCATTCCAATATCCTTTTTTTAATATCATAACCAATACCCTTATATTACTCTTATTGAAAATCTATCTTTTGTAATAATCTCTTTATTTATTTTAAATAAATAATCTCAATTGAGTGTTCACGTTCGATCCCAGTTCGGGTTCCTTACAACTTGGCATTGACATGGATGGCCAGGACACCATCATCCTCGGAACGGCCCACATAGATGGAGGCGCGTCCGTCGGATCCCACAGTCACCGTCTTGCCGGTGCAGGAGGAGCCGCTCTTGGTGCCAGAGATGACGTCGCAGTAGGTGCCGGCGGGCAGGCCCGTCTGCAGGGAGCTGTTCAGATCGTAGTTGTCGTTGTTGAAGGCCACGAATCCACGGCTCCCGCGGCTAAAGGCGATCTGGTTGCTGCCGTTGTCCCACCAGTTCTGGAGGCCGTCGGAGCCGACGGCGTTCCTGAAGGCCACCATGTTGTAGATCTGGCGCCAGCGGTGCTCGCACACCCAGCCGCCGCTGCAGGAGTTGTCGCTGTTGAAGGTCGGGGAGGCGATGTTGTGGCCGTCGGTGGTGGGCGGGCCCTGGTCGGTGTTCGAGAAGGAGAAGGAGGACATCACGCGGGGCGTGCCGAAGGGGTGGGCCAGCATGAAGGCGGAGGCCATCTTGTACTGCTTGGGCACTTTGTAGGTGAGCACGTCGGCGCCGCCGGCTCCGTGTCCGCGCTGGTTGTCGTGGTTGTCGACGAAGACGAGGGAGCGATCGGAGGCGGCGAAGCCCCAGCCGGTGCCCCAGTTGGACATGTACCGCAGCTGGTCCTTGCCGCGGAAGGCCTTGCCGATGGAGTCGGAGTGGCGGAACTCGGTGATGGCACCCAGGCCAGTGTACTCATTCTTGCTGATGGCCTCGCCGCCCATGTCGATGACCTCCTGCACGATGTAGGCCTTGGCGCCCGAGGCGAAGCCGTGGTCGGTGTTCAGGTTCTTGAGGCGGCGGTAGATGACGCCCAGATCCGCGGGCCACATGTGCTTGGCGGCGTCCACGCGGAATCCGGCCACTCCGAGGTCGATGAGGTGGTCCAGGAACTCGACCACCTTGTCCTGCACGTAGGAGTTGCCCTGGTTCAGGTCGCGGAGGCCCACCAGCTCGCAGTTGCGCACTTGGTTGGCGTCATTGTAGTTGTTGATTGCGCAGGTCGGGTTGAAGTCCAGCGAGGAGTAGGGCACTCCGGGGTAGCTCTTGCTGCTGGGGCTGGCGGTGCTGCCGCCTGTGCCGTAGGTGCCTCCGTCGGCGGCCATGTGGTTGAAGACCACGTCCACGTAGATGCGCACGCCGGCGTTGTTGCAGCGACGGACCATGCTGGCGAACTGCTGCTCGTTGCCGGAGCGGGTCACGAGCTTGTAGGAGATGGGCTGGTAGCGCTCCCACCAGGGCCGGCTGTCCTTCACGGCGTTCTCGTTGACGGGGGAGACCTGCACTCCGGCAAAGCCATTGGGGCCCAGGAAGTTCTCGCACTCGGCGGCGATGTCGTCCCACTTCCACTCGAAGAGGTGCACCATGCCGCTGCGTCCCGAGGCGTAGTTGGTGTCGAACTGGGCGCTGGCCAGCCCAAGAAGGGCGAGGCACACGATGCTCTTGGCCAGAAACATGCTGATTCTAGGTGGAACTCTAGGTTCACTCTGCTTCGGCTGGATCCCCTGGAGCTGCTTATATAGGGGGTCTTCTCTCGGGCTTCGCGGGAATCTTATCGGCCCCCAAGGCGCTCTAATCGGGATCCCGTGCAGACGGACTGACTGGCGCTGACTCTCCTGGTCTGGTCGGATGATTAGTTAAGCACGAATATTGTTATTTCTGTTTCGCCAATAAATTGGGATAGTGCATTCCGCCGATATCTGCTGATGTTAAGGATTTATGGCCCACTTGATGCGCACGCTGCTGGAGGCGTGATCGATGTGAACTTTAGCCAAGTCGATGAGCATTTCTACAACAATTACATCGCATTTGTATTCTTTTTACTCGTATTATCTCAAGACACTTTAATTGTTTCTTTGAGCGCTATCTTAGAAGGCTGTCATCCTGGAAATAAAACTATTTATATTTACTATTCGAAGTGGAGTCGCAAATTTGATTTATAAGTCTTGTGCTCCGATTTATTATTTCGAAGACTTCAGGCAGCGTATTTCGTGGCTGCTAAATAAATATTTTCTTTATTAAGACGAGGAACTGAGATAGTACAGCTCTTGTTATATTTAATTATAATTATAGAAATACCAGAAATTTCTAGAAACCAAAATGTTTACCTATCAAAAGGGGGCTGCATTGATTATTATTTATATCAATTGAGTTATGTAAAGATACCTAACCTTTGAAGTATCTGCATTACATGTAGATTCTATCTGCTCTTCACAGTCACTAAATAGGAACTAATTTAAAACGAGAAAGAAAGCTAACTTCGGCAAACCGAAGTTTATATACCCTTGCAGTCAGCAATTGGATCATTGAAAACCGATCCATTTTGGTAATGTAAAAAAAATGTCAAATTATGTAAATTTTACATTTTACATGTAGAATTTTACATTTTCATATAAATCGACCGATCCCTTCTATGGCAGCTATATGATATAGTTGTCCGATCTTAATGAAATTAAAACCGTAATTCTAGAACTATAAAAAACGACTATATCTCGAAATTTATAGAAATTCGTTGAAAAACAGAGAAATTAAAAATTTTTGTACATTAATTTCGCCATCATTCCTATGGCAGCTATAGGATATAGTGGTCCGATTTCGGCCGTTCCGACATATATACTGCGTGCTAAAGAAATAAGACTATGCTGAAAATTTCAGCCCGATAGCTCAAAACTGAGAGACTAGTTCGCGTAGAAACCGACAGACGGACAGACAGACGGACAGACAGACGGACAGACAGACGGACAGACAGACGGACAGACAGACAGACGGACATGGCTAGATCGACTCGGCTGGTGATGCTGATCAAGAATATATATACTTTATGGGGTCTGAGATGCCTCCTTCATTGCGTTGCAAATATCATGGCAAAATTATAATACCCTCTGCAAGGGTATAAAAATCATTGAGACGATTGTTCTTTTTTAATCTTATATTTGTTGCTGGTAATCGAGTGGCTCGTGCCAAGGAAAATTAAATTTATAGTAATTTATAGTAAAGCAATAAAAGATTAAATTTTTGTTTGTAGATTCATCAAGTGTAATAATAAGTGATTTCTTTTGAGTCAATACAATCTTTATTGTTCGATGTATTGATTATTCCACACTAACTTAAACCTTCTGAGGACTGTGTTGTTGACTTTGAAGAAAATTAAATTTATTGAAAATTCTATTAAATACATATATTAAAGGGTATTAATTGAAAGCCACTTCCTTGGCCCTGCACTTGCATTTTCACAAAAACTTGACTGTGCCATTGCATAAAGAACATTAATTTGAAATTAAGTATTTAAATAATTTTAAATACGAACTTATTAGCATTTAAATTGCTTTAACACTTTACTTTACATTCTTGTTACTAAATCGAACTCTAAAAACGGCTTTAATTTGAAACTGCTAGCAAAATTCCGAATCCAACTCCAATACGTATACGTATACGTATTACGTATACGTAATGTTTACTCTCTCAGGGTTTGTGTCTTGGCTGCCAAACAAAGCTTTATTTTAGTAAACTTTAACTTGCTAAGCTTAGGCCAGTTAAAAGCTTAACTTATTCATCACAAAATTGTCTTGGTTAACTTTGTAAGGCCAAAGCTATAAAAATATATAAAAAATAATAACAAAGCCTAGGAAAACATATTCTAACTAACTTTTTTACATAAATCTAGGTAGTATATATACCTTTTTCAAGTTATATTAAACCCTTAATATTTATAGGGCAACCTGACAACCCTGGGCCATAACCAAGGAGCCCAAAAAGCACCCACAAACGACGCAACCGAAGCGAAAGCTCTCAATTTGTCGTCAATTTTCCGGCACAACAGACGCAACATTTGCCGAGAGCAACGCGCGAGCTGCGTAGAGCGGAAAGTAAATTCCAGTGAAACTCAGAGTGGAAATTGCAATGAAAAACTCTTAAAACAGACCCACTAAACAAAACCAAACTAAGCCAATTAAAAGCGAAACGCTCAATGAAAATGTGCAGCGAACGAAAGGCGGGGAAATATCAGGCAGCCCAAGGAGGAAATAATAATAATAATGCCGAGTGGAAAAGTGACGCCGAAAGAGGGAACTGAACTGTGGAACTGTGGAGGCGAAAGAACATATATATTTTTGTGCAGGAAAACTAAGTGCAATAAACTGTGAATAATCCCAGAATTAGCGGCCTGTGTGCATCGCGGGGAAAGTGGGGTGGAAAGTGGCTTCGGTTCCATTCTATTGCTGAATGTCCAGATTTATATTATGCAAATTAAATTTCAATTGGTTTGCACTCTGGACTCTGCGCCACTGTATATTGTTGCTGCTGCTGCTGTTGCTGTTGTTTCTCCTCCTGCTACTGCTGCTGCTGCTGCTGTTTGTGTTGCTGTTGCTCTTGGTCACTGTAGTATGGCAGCGTAGTACTATCACTGTCACTATCACTACTACAAGCCACCAACTACAATCCACAACTGTTTTCGTATACACAAATTCGGCCATTGGATGCTCAGGGAGTTTTCCCCACACTACCATATTCATTTCCATTTCCCTATTCACTCACGGAAAATGATGAGGTAGAAGAAAATAAGGAACTTAAATCGCATACACCAAAGAATAGGATTGTGGCTTTAAAGATAAGAAAATATCTGCAAGAACTTATATATATATTTTGTTCTAAAAGCAAGTTGACAAATTATATAAATAATTTTTTACCTCTCAGGTGTTGAATTCTGGTTCTTCATTCAATTGAAGACTAACAAAACTTTTGATCGTTTCATTCTGAAGGAATCGAAACAAGAGAAGGCGCACCCCAAAAAATTATTTGGTCCTTCGAGCCATCATTCTAGCTAAATATATAAATCTTCTGAGTTCTATGACGAATTTATTTAACTCAACTTTAAGTAATTCTTATTTCCCATTAAATATAAATTAATTACTTACATCTTAACCCTAATTCTTGCCCAATTTCTTGCTGTGGAGCCGCCACACATAAGATCTGAGACGGCATAACAAGTGTGTGTTCGTGCCTTGGCTTGATTTACCGGCTTTTCCCGGGGTGAAAACTATGAAAATTGTTTCCCAAGAATTTTTTAATCATACAACAGAATGTGTGTAACGTGCAGAAACCAAAAAGAACGAGCCAAACTACGTAGTGTAAGCTTTACGTGGAAAAGTAATTAAAAACCGAGCCGGTGGAAGCTCGTGTTTGAAGGAAAGCAGAGTAGAGTATCCGGAAACTATCCCAGAGTCCCAGACAGAGAGATGCCTATTACAAGTCGTTTAAGTTCACCTTTAAGTGGGTAATTTTTTTGTAACTAGTTCATCCAACTTGACGGAAAGTTCAGTCACTGGGAAACTTTCGACATTTAATTTAAGTCAACTCAATTCAGTTCCTCAAACTGTGACAATTAAAAAACTATAACATTTTTAGCTGGCAATTACCAACAGCCAACAAATAGGGAATAATCATTGAGAGGAAAGAAGAAGTAAATATATTTACTTTTCCTTGCTTAAATTTTTAAGACCAAGTTGCATATTTATGAGGCCTGGCTTAAGCACTAAATGTACCAATAAAAAGCCGAATTTTAATCAAGATAAAAGCCGAGTGGCTGCCATCGCATACAGAATGCAACTTGCTTATTAAAAGCCGACCAAAAGTATAAATAAACCCACCGCCTGACAATAATATCAATTACAATACCGTCGACCGGCAGGCAGCGTCGGTTTCCGACAATGGAGAAGACCTGCACGAGACTCTCATTAAAAACCACACAAGCCCTCGCACACACACAACACACACAGAGCGCTCCGAAAGAAGCCAAAAATACCAAGTTGTAACAAGGCAAGACAACATTTATATAGTGCAGCAGCAGTCAGTCGGTTGATGCTAAAGCTCGGCCACAGAAACCTCGTCAGCACAATCACAGCAATTGCTGCCAGTCTGGAGGTTTCACTGAGACGAAATTCTGTAAAAATAGGGGCTTAAATCGATAGTTATACATATTAATATGAGTCACCAGATGATATAGTATTTAATTAAAAAATAGTGAAGACAAACCTTACCAGACATTTTATATAAATAAAAACTTAAATATTGATTTCCTTTTTTTAAAATTTAGGGAATGCTTTAAACGAACTCAGAAAACATATTTTCTTAAATACCTCAAACAAAAAAAGTATTATAAGGCACATTTTGAAGTTTTCATTTTAAAAATCCTTTATTCTGACTTAAAAACAAAATGTGTTCTACTTTTGACCGCATTAAACCTCAATAACCTAACCTATCCTAGACCCAAGACTCAAAAAAGTCTTTCTCCGCTCCGTAACAATAATAGTGTCCTCTTAAAAGTATGCTTTAGTTTTTACAAACTAACTCCCAGGTATTATATGGTGGGGAATTTCATAAATAAATTACTAATATAGAAAACCCAGTACTATTTTTTCCCCGTGTGAGAATAAAAATGGGAGCGGGAATGGGATTGGGTCTGAGGCTGAGGGACTGATGCTGGCACTGGGACTGGGACTGCTGGAGACTGCGACTGCGACTGGGACAGATGGAGGGAAGTTCCGCAATAATGGGGAAACCACTGACAGACCAGACAGCAGTAGTCCATGTGAGCCGGGACAGCGGCGGTAGTTGCACAATTTTGCACAAAAGCCAAAGCATAATCATGAATAATGAGCGTTTGTGATAAGTGATAAATGCCCGGTGGCAAATGCACAGGGAATTTGAATGCGATGGAAATTGTTTTTATCGGTTTGGCTCTGGGAAAGCTTTTACATCAAATTGATTTTTTAAAAGATTTGATTTTGTAAGAGATTTAATTTGATTTTCTGCCATTAAATTAAAATACTTATTAAAAAGGGTTATATGTTTGAAAATATTAATATTTAAGCCAGGGTAAATTTATTTTATATAAAGTTGTTAATACAAGTTCCATATATATAATCTAGATATACATTTCAACATTCTTCAGTATTTTTACTTTGCTAAAAAAATGTATGACCTTCCAAGAATATTAATTAAAATGTATTTCAAGGCTTTCCAAAATCCTTAGTAATTTTTGGCAACCCAGCAACCCCCTGCCCTTTTCCAGGGTACACTTCAACGTTGCAATTTAAACAGGTTTTCTCTGGGGACTGAGGCTGCAGCAACGGCATCGGCATCCCATTTCCCATTGGGGCAGCCGCTGAGCCCGTTTTTCACCGCCTTTGGCTCGTCGACTCGTCGTTGTCCCGGTCTTGGGAATCCGCTCCAGTCCGCCAGTGGGGCGGCGACTTGACCACCCCGGGACTTGGCCTCAGTTCGACTCGGGAATCGGTGAGGTTCAGTTCGCAAATGCGCGCCAAAGGTGTTAAATTTGTTATATATTTATTTATTATTTTTTTTAAAGCCAAAAGTGATCTCTTGAAGTCTAGCGAAGCTTCCGGAATCCGTAATCCGAAAATCGTGGAAATTTTTGTGTGCTGATTGAGAGCTTTTCCTTTACTCGATCCGATTAGTTTCGTTTGCCGCAAAGTGCTGTGGATTTGCGCCGTAGTTTTGTCAACTTTAATTGAAATTAATTCACTTTCTTCACACACCATCTGCCCGATGTGTGTGTGTGTATTTCTGAGTCTCCCTCGGGCTCGGGTTCTCTGTGTCGGTGTGCACATGCCGCTGAGTGAGGAGCACAGCCTTGTATGCGATCAGATTTGAGCGCAGAGGTCAGCAAATAAACAAATTGTCGCACATTATATTATGGTTTTATTGTTCAGTCGCGATTTATATATATTATATGTATGCAAAACGAAATGGAAGGGGAGGGAAGAGCATCAGTCGTGACTAGAGGACCGATACCCATCTAGTTTGCATCTCATTGCAGAAATAGTGCCGCCCTTTTTGGGTTTTCCCCCCAGAGACTGCATTTCCAATCGCCGAAATGCAAATGCCAAACACAGGAAGAAAATTATATAAAAAGAATATGAAATTCTTAGAAATTTATATAAACGCTTTCTTTATTTAAAAATATAAATATTCCTGTTGCCCGAATAAGGTCGTCCCTCTCAAATTCAATATTTTTACTATTTAAAGAAGGATTTCTTTCTCTGCAAGCTGCTACAACCCCGCAAACTGTTCTAGGCAGCTCAATCTTTTCGTGTTTTTATTTTTTTTTTCAATAAATATTCCCCTACATATATTTGTATTTATAGAGAGGCGAAAATGCGATACGATTTGCATACAAAACACTCGACGGCCCACGGGCAACGCCTGGAATTTTAACAAGTTAAAAGTTTGCAAAAACTAATCAAAATCACACCCCTCTGCCCGCTCCCTCTGTTTCTCCCCGCCAGCACTTGACAATTATGTAAAGCCTTCTCTCGCCCGAGAAACACGCTCGCAAGCAAACGAAAAAATGAATAAGCTCGTGGTACCATAAGACTATCCAAAAAACTGAGAAAAGTGGCAAGAACTCTCGAGGAAGAGAACAAGAAAACTACAAACGAAAACTCTGGCCAAGTGCTAGCAATTAAAAATAATTTACAATCTGCTAACGAACAAGAACAAGTAGGGAAGAGAGTGACAGAAACCCGAAACTCGTAACTCGAATGTCGCGCAGAATGTTGCAAGTGCCGGTGGCAACGCTCCTCGTGTTGCTGTCGCTGCTGCAGATTGCCGATGTTGCAGCCGCCGCGGATGCAGCTGGAGCTGGAGCTGGAGATGCAACACCAGCAGTAGTGACAGCCGTGACAACCGGAATCGATCCGAGCCTGAAGAACGCCCGGCTGATTGAGGCCAAAGTGCTGCCCGACCTGGCCATCATTCAGCGCAGCCAGGAGGATGAAAAGTGGCAGCAGGTCTACCGCTTCATCGACGACGGCTTTCCCGTCCTCGAGCTCTACGGCTACAAGCCAAAATCGGGTGAGTACTGTCAAGGAGTTGGAAGGTGGAAGGTGGAGGTGCTTCCAGACTGCAGGGAGAAATTATTAATTCAAGAGAACAAGATTATTCCATAAAAGGCTTGCAATCGAGGTGTGAACATTTAAAAAAAAAACTGACTTTAGAAGAAAATAAAATGCAGGAAATATATTTAATATTCAAATACTAAAACAACATGGTATATATTAAAATGTAGCTCAATAAAGTCTTTATAAAAATGTAAATCTTACAAAATTAAGACATTTATTTATTTTAAATCAAGGTATAAACATTAAAATTAATTAACGATGCAGAGTTCCTAATATTAAAAGTACAAAGCTTCTATTTTTGCTTACTTTCAAATATTATTTTATTATTAAGATTAATCTTATAAATATTAAGTATCAAAAAATAATATTAAAAATTCTCAACTTGGTAACCTTTTAGCTAACAGCTTTCTTATTTCAATATAAAACCCTACAAAAACTTCTTATACTTGACACTCTCAAAGTGTTTCAGCCTGGCAGTGCTATTTAGCAAAATGCCATTCGTAAACATGGAGAAAACCCAAGCCAGTCTCAAGGTTTCCAAAATAAGACCACGATCCAATTTAAAAACATTCATCTTACTCTTATCGGCAGTGAGTTTGGTTACCTTTTTATAAAGCCAAAAGATTTGTAGCTAGAAATATTATAAAAAAATAAAATTAATAATTAAGTAAAAAATATTTCAAAAGCTTAAAAATCATCTAACCTGAGGCTGTTTCTTGGAGTTAACTTTAAATTGTCCAAACTCTTTTTCTATGAGCCTGATATTCGCACTAACATGCAAGAAGACTAAAGAAAATATGGAGGATTTTAGGAGAGAGCTTACCATATGCCTAACTGAGTGCTTATCGTAAAGCGACAAATGGAAGCTGCCTATAAAAAGCAAGATGTTCTCCAGCATCAATGTCCAGACAATGGGCCTCACCAGAAAGTCCAGGTCTGACTCTGATCAGGTGTCGATAGTAGTCGAGGAGCTGTAAGGATCTCCTCCTACTTCCGCTATAAACCTGAATGTCATAGCAGGCGTACAGGATCAGAATGCCCAAGTGGCCAACCACGGACAGCAAAAAGGGCTGAAGGCATAAGAAGAGCAAGGCCGAATCTCGCACAATAATGTCCATTTTGGAGCCGAAACCCACATAGCTAAATGAGGACTTTATCAGGGGGGCCACCGAGGCGATGAGCACTCGGTAGGTTTGGATGAAGAAGAACCACCAATTAATTATGGGTCCGCGGCCACAGATGCTCTCGTAGCCATGATAGATCCTCACGAAACCATTGAGCAGCTGTCTCAGCTGGATCCGATGGTACCTAATCTTGGAATTATATTTAAATATTACATAGGTATTATATAGAAGCTTTACCTGTAGTAATAGGCCATTCCCAGAGTGATGACAAAGTTCTGGTGTATAGCCACGGTCAGTCCGATCTCATAAATGAGACTCAGGGGCCGCTCGCTGCCGGGCCTGACATCCGTGAGTCCGCGTAGAAACTCCAGCACCCAGTAGGTACAATACATCACCAGAGTCACCATCAGCCAGGGTCGGAGCCAGAATCTGTGCATCGCCCGGACCATCCGATGAGTCCTCGGATGAGTCCGGAATACCCGCCTGTCCTCGGCGTAGCTGTAGATGTTGCAACCCGAGAGCGTTGTCAGCACTTGCAGCAGCTGCAGAACGCCAGTTAGACAGGACATGGCGCAACCGACAGCCGTCGACTCATGACTCGACTCGACTCCCAAAAAAGCAGCTCTCCTCCAGACAGCTCTGGGAAACTCCGAAAATGGGAAAAATGGAAAATGGAAATGTACGACGTTGATAAATGACTGCGTTCAGCTGTCCAAATGTTGATCATAAACAAAAAATACTCAATTTAGCCATTAGACGGAGAGCGGTGGAGGCAAGGAGAACGGAAATGTCACAACGAAGCTGGAAATATAGTTACAAAAATAATAACCAAAAAATAATATTAATAACAATATTAAAAACATATTAGAAAGGGAATTTAAAATATTATTTTTTATAAGAAAAAGTTATGTGTTTATTTTATTCCGAACTAAAATATAAAAAATACGTGTAGCTTATTAATAAATTTAAAAAGTTACAAAGTTCATCCTAAAGAATTATTATATATATTTAATTTATAAAACAAACATTTAGTTTTAATTATAAAACCTCAAAGCCATATTTATGTCAATGCTTCTACTAAAGTAAACATAATAATATATTAAGGAATAATTCTCGAGTTTATCTTATAAAAGCTGTCATTTATTGATAAATTCATATATTTCTGCAAAAACATACTACTTGCCACAGAAAAATAGATTTACCACCTTTTTTTTTTGTACCTATCCAAGAGGAATCAGGAAAGATAACAAACTACCCAAAGTGCATGCAAGTTGACAAAAAATATGATAAATTAATTGGCAGAATAACGAAGCAAACACCACCAAAAGATGGAAATTGCTTACTCAGTAGAGACCTGCCTCGAGTGGAAGCCATTTATAAATATTCAGCGGATTAAAAGCCAGTTAAAAACGAATAAAGTTCGACATTAGTGCCTGCCAGGCATAAATTAGGCAATTACAAACTCAGAGCCATTGAAAATGGCAGCAGCTGACACACCTCCCAAGATGCGTGTGGCATAATAATAATACTATATAATATAATTGAAGCCACCAAATTCCCCAGACTACACACCCACAAAAGTGTGTGTGTGTACCCGAAAGTTAATTACTTGATTAACATGCAGACAGGTGGGGAATCGCGGCTCTTGGCCGTAAATGAAACGAAAACAGTTTACATTTTTAAGTGAGCAATTCCCCAAGTAACTCTGCCTCTCTCTCTCTCTCTCCTTTGCATGTGACCGCGATTCCGGCGGACATTCCGGCAGACATTCCGTACACATTGATTGTGCCGAAAATTGATGTGCGGAGCATCGAGAAGCCGCGGCTAAAGGAGTTCATGTTGGAGCATTTGGTGCCCGGAAGGATCTTCGACAGCTATAGTGCGGTCAGCGGCAAGGAGGAGCCGGAGGAGCCCTACGGCAATGGGAACGGACACAAAATCGTTTTCCGTAAATTGGAAAAATCCCACAACAATGTTTGGCTACTCAATGGACAGCAGATACTCCACAAGCTGCGTATCAATGAGAACCTGATGGCCATTGCAATTGATGGTTATTTGGGCGATAGGAAGTCGCCCTACTCCAAGCGCAATATACAGGAAACGAACAAGTGAGTAGTACTGAGACCACCCATCGCTACATCGCCCATTCACACACAGTGGGACGAAGATTGCTTTAAATTTCGATAGATTCCAATTTAAATATAATATCTTTAGATTTGAGAAAATAAATTGCTTTGTAGATTCAAAATCATTTTAAATGGAGTCTAAAAGTATGCTACTAAATATTAAAACATTTTAAGACATTACATTGCATACTTTTGGGCAGCTTTATAATTTATTTAAAATCTTTATTACAAACCACTTTTCTTAAGCCTTTAAATATGCTTAAAAAAATTTGTATATTTTTTATTTAATCATATCCTATTCTAATTGTTTTTGTAATCGGTTTTACATTCTAGGGGGTGCTATAGCAATCTCTAGCGCTTTAAAAACACTTAAAAAATTGTCTAAAACTATGTTTTAATCGTAAAAAAAAATTTCATTAAATTTGCTGTCTTAAATATTTTATAGCTTACTTTTAGACATCTACTAAAGTGATTTCAAAACCCTAGTGATTGCTGGAGTACCCCCAATTATTAGTTATTTTCATAATACTAATACTTGTATGATTTCCCCACTGTAAAGGACTTTTCCTAAGTTCCTAGTCCTAGTTTGTTTGCGGTCAAAAGTGCACTCATGCGAAATTTATCAGGCGGCAAACAAAGTTTTTGCTGGTCCAACTTTTTGCACACACACTTTAGGATTTTCCAGTTCCGCACTTTTGACCGAGGCCATCGAGCGAACCTCAATCGCAATCTGTGTGGGAACAGAGCAGCAGCCTACCCACTGCTCCACCGCATCATCATCCTCATTACCATCATCTGCATATTTATATCACATAAAAGAAAATTGTAATAGTTTCATCGGTTTTTTATTAGAGGAAATGAGGCTATAACAAGACTGATTAAAATATTGATAGAAAAAAGATGTCCCACTTAAATCCCTAGGTCGTTTTTTAATGTATTAAGTTCTAGATATATCTTCGGTTTTATCCATAAAAGTTTTTGTCTCAAACCAACCTCAAGCCTACCTTCATAATTTCCAAGTTAATAATAATTTCTCACCGTGCACTTTACAGCCGCTACAACGACCCCCAGCCGCTGGAGCAGCCGAACATTACGAATGCACACGCCAAGGTGGAGCCCATTATCAAGGAGTCGAAGGCCAGTCCGCTGATGTCGTTCCTGGCCAACATGAAGACGGGCACCAAGGTGTTCCAGCACTTTCTCTCCAAGAGCAACCTAACCCGCATCATGGACGACAATGCGTATACGGTGCTGATACCCTCGGACAACGCCTTCCAGCGCTGGCATCCCATCGACTGGGGCTTCTATCCCTTCTCTGTGCCGGAGTTCACGGAGTCGGTGCTGCGCAATCACTTTCTGCCCATGCAGCGACCCCTGCGGCTCTCCGATGTCCGGAATGTGGACGAGCTCGTTGTCCACACCATGGGCGGCGAGGATGTCGTCTTCCACGGCCAACGTAAGTGGCTTCCCATAAATTACCCGCCCCCCAAAAATTCAATTTATGACAATGCTTTCGCTGCAGCCACACCCACGGTGAATAATGTGAGCATTATGTCCGACTACAACCTTCCAATGGCAATCAGGTGTTCATTATCTCCGAGGTGCTCTTCGTTACCGAGGCGGTGGTCTCCAAATTGCATCAGGTAAGCTTGGGTTGTGGGTTAATCGAAAGATATTGGGGAAATCATGGGAAAATGTTTAGGATAAATTCTAGGTTTCCATAAATTAATTGCTTTTAATTTAAATTTAATATAATATTTAATATATATTTTATTTATTTAGAATTATAAAGAATGTCTATTTTTTAATGCACAAGAACAAGGAGATCCTTAGATCAGATATAATTTGATGTAATTAGGTTATTCATAATTTATTATTCTCTATTCTAAATTTAAATAAAATTTATAAATTATAAGTTATAATTTAATGCATTTAAAATAAGATTCATTATAAATACTTTATTCTAAATAAATAATTAAATAAATAACTTCTCTATTCTTTCCTCTAAAGATGCACAAGGATAAGGAGACACCTCCCTTGCTGGCCTTCCCCTGGTTTGGAGCACAGTTTCTCTCGCATTCATTTTTGGCTTTGGAAAGAGATCCCAGATTTTCACAGATAACCAGGTAAGGATTTTTATTCTTAAAAAATAAGAAAATACATGCTAAACCTTTCTCCAAAAGATACCTAAACAATGCTGAGATTGCTCCCCACATTTCGGGAGCCAACTACACGTTCTTTGTGCCCGAGGATCGAGCCTTTGAGAAGCTGGGATTTGACAAACTATCAGATGAAGTTATGGTAGGTATATAATAATATTTTAAATAAATAAAATAAACTTAATAATCCCAACTTTCAGGCCTCCCAACGCGGCGTCAAGATGCTGCTGAATCACTTCGTCAAGGGTCGCCTCTACAATCGCGATCTGCGGGACAACGAGGTCTTCGAGACCATTGGTGGCGGGCACATCAAGATCACCCGCAATCCGGGCAGCAACTACACCAGCGTCAACAATGCCCAGATCACGGAGAGCGAGGTGTTCGTCTATAACCTGGGCACCATGTACTATCTGGACGACATTCTGTACTCGCACATGCTGCGCGACTTTGTCAGCAAGTCGACCAAGACGAGATCCAATCGGCACGGCAGCGACTCTGGCGGAGGATCTAGGAGCACCTCCCGTCCCAGCGACGTGGAGATCGTACCGAACGAGTTCGAGAGCGAGCACAATGGCGGCGACTACGCCATCCATGGCGATGACGAGGACTTCGAGGACGAGATCATCACGCCCAAGGCGCTTCCCGTCCAGATCTACGAGTTGCCCAAGTAGAGATAGATCTTGAACTTGAGAGGATATATATCGAGCTGTAGAATGCGAAAATAACATAGAAGAGACTTGATTTTGTTTAGTTAATTTCAAGAAACAAAATAAATCGGAACTTTACACGAATACTTCTCTAAATTGTTTGAAAAATATGTTATTTTCGCAGTTAGAAGGCAGCGGATATGTGTATAATTTTTTTGCAATTGATCTGGGTTAAAAATGGAAGAAAACGAGAAAGGGAGGCGCTTAAAGCGGTCTTTTTGTATAGTTCTGGGCTAATTTTTTAAAGCATTTCTCTAGTTTAGTTCTTAGTTCTTCGTGTATATTTTAAGTTTAGCATTGAACGAGGCGAGGTGAAACGAAGTACGAACGAGTATACTAAAAAGCAGACATCAGAGCAAAAAGCAGCAGCAAGAATATATTATGAAACCTTATCCTAAAGAACTTATCAGCGATTTAGACAAACAAAAAAACATAAGAAAAGCTTGTAGACACATAGCGAGAAATGGCAGACAACTACGAAAAAAATTACTACAAATATTTATCGCGAGTAACTCCGTAATATTCGACTTAGAGGCAGGAAGAAAAATTTGAAGAAAATTTCAAGACAAAAAATATATAAAACATATACGTATACTATTTGCAAATTCAATTAGCGCTCATCATCAGTGTTTATGCTTTATTGAGTCTATCCATGTGAGAGGGGAGCAGCATGTAGCGAAACATATCGGCGATTGGATTGGAAATTAAATCGGAGCAGGCAGCAAGATAGCAAGGAAGCGAGGCAAGATATATCTATAAATACTCGTACTATTACGAACAGATATTTGTATTTTTTAATTTAATTATATTGATATTGATATATGGTATTTAATGTGTATCTGTGTATATGAACAACAAGAGCAATGAGAACGGAGCATCCAATTTTATAATAGTTTGTTAAAATAAAAACAAAAACCTTCCACAAAAACACCACAAGCCCTCCGTGTTTCGTTTCGTTGAACTATTTTATTATGAATTAGTTAAACTCAATACACATGTAAGTATGCTTTATATAATTATAATGGGAGTATTGTATATGCAAAGGCCATATAATATATAATATTTGCCCTTGGTTTATGCTTATGTAAATAATACCTGTAATTCTAATTGACTTAAACGATAACGTGTTGCTAATGCCATTATTGTTTTCGGTTTAAAGCTTAACTTAACACACAAAAGTAAGCAAATGCCAGAATATATATATGCAAAGTAATCCTAAAATATAGTGGATAGGCAGTGTGGAACACAGGAAATGGAACTATATATCGCTTCAAATGCATATTGCTTATGGTTACGTGGTTACGGAGAGAGAGTGTGTGATATGATATGGCTCTTAGGGCTAACTATATAACGTCGACATGAACATGACACACAAAAATTCTTTTCAACTACAGCTACAGTGGTGAATGCAACATAATTAATATTCGATCTTGAGTTGCCCCATTTCTTTATCTTTTTTTTTGTTTTTAGTAATATCAAATTCTACAATAAGTTTGTTTGCTTTTCAATTGTTTAAAATGTAAATTTTGCTCGATTTTCTGCTCGATATTTCCTGTTTGGTCGATTTGTATTTTTTTCTGTTACTCTTTTTGAGATCTAATTTTGAAGAGAGCAGAGCAGCGTTTAAATAAAATTTCACAGACAGGCATGCCACAGAAATCGGTGTAGATTTTAAAACTACTGTAAAGAGAGTCTATAAGTATGCTAAAAATTTTGAACCTTACAAAATGAACTGATTTCGGTCGTAAAAAACTTGATTGCATACTTTTTAGCACATTTTTAATTGATTTAAAAAACTATGGCAATTTTAGTGGAAATTCAAATTTTTTTACCTTCTTTATCTTAAAATTAAATATTTAAAATATGAAAATTTTGAAAATTGTTTATCTGATCTTGTAACGGGTGTCTAAAAGTATGCTACAACATTTTTAACCTTACAAAATTAGCTGATTTTGATCTTAAAAAAATTTGATTAAATACTTTTTAGCACTTTTAAGAAACAAAGGCAAAAAAAACTTGTGGAACTGCTTAAATTAATTAACTAAACGCTGCCCTCTCTGGCCGAAGCAACTAATGTGTTTCTCCCCCTTTAATCATTTTGCTCATTCACTTGGCTGTTGGTGCTGCCCGAAGGATTATTCTGGCCGCTCATGGCCTCCGCCTCGTTATCGCTCAAGTTCACAGGATCTACGACCTCGGGTTCTACTTCCAGAGGAGGAGCTCCACCACTGCTCCTCCTACTGCTCCCCCTACAGCTCCCCCTACAACTCCTCCTACAGCTCCTTCAAGCTCTTCAGCAGCCGCCGCTGACTTTGGTTTGAAGCTGTTGTTCTCCGCATTCAGTTTGTAGTTCTTGAACGGATCCGGTGATCCTGGCGGCGGGGGTTTCAACTGCTGCTGAGCCTGAGCTGCTTGGGCCGCCTGACGCTGGAGGCGCCTCTGCTGGTTGCTGAACGTCGGGCTTTCCGATCTGGCTCTCTGCAGCATGGGACGCTGCTGCTGCTGCTGCTGGTAGATGGAGTTCGGATCGTAGTCACGGGATCGGCCAAACTCAAAGCCATTCTGCCACTGAACGTGCACGTTCTCATACGACGGGTCTTCGTAGCGATAGTTGGCTGCAGCCACTGCATTCTGGTTCCTTCTCTCCGCTCCTCCGTTCATCCGCAGGCGACTCAAGGTGCTGTGCAGGGGTCGGCCTGCGGCATTGTTTTCCCTTCGCATTGTGGCGGCAGCAGCTCCAGCTGCCGTGCAAGCGCCGCCAGCGCAGGAGCTCTGGAAGCGCACCATATCCTGAGGCAGGCCGACGCCCAGGCGGGGAGTCCCGTACGGATTCGACATCTGGGAGGCCACCGAGGCGGTGTCGCAGCTCACACAGTCGCGGGAGAACATGAAGTTAAAGTCGATCACCTTGCAGTCCGGCCCCTGGCCAATCCACAGCGGCAGCCACTTGTTGACCAGCAGCCACTGCAGGCTGGACTTGGAGATGCGATTCAAGGTGCCATCTCCGGAAGAGCTGGAGGAACGTGCTGCTGTTGCTGCTGCTGCTCCCATTGAGGCTGAGGTCTTCTTGGCCAAGGTCCCAGCCTTTCCTGCTGCTGCTGCAGTGGATAAGGGACTCTTATCTGTGGCAGCCGTTGAGGCGGCATTAGTGGCGGCTGATCCTCCTGTTGTTGCTTCCTTGGCTGCCTTGCTGGCGGCTATCTTTACCTTAGGTATGGCTCCCGTCTGAGGTCGATTTGCTGTGCTGTTCGATGAGCTCGGGATGTTATCCGCTGAAGGTGGCTCCTCCACTGACACAGCAGCCACTCCTGCCGCTCCGGCGGAGGCGGAACGGGCCGCTCGCTCCATGGACACATTTGGCGTTAGGGGGAATGGTGGGCAGCTGCTGTGGCTCCCGACGTCTTGTATATATTCGTCATGCTCTGCGAATTCTCGCCATGCAGGCAGCTGAAGAAGCTGGAGGCGCTGTTCTTCACCGGCACCTTCACGTTGGCATACTCCACGGGCACCGAAGAGCCGGCATTCCCCATGTAGGCCTGACAATTTGGCACATTGCAGGTGGAACTTCCATTAGCCGCAGTGGCTGCAGCTCCTCCTCCTGCTCCTCCATTGGCGTTCAGTCGAATGTGACCCACTGTGCCGAAATGCGAGTGTCCCAGCACGGCGTAGTGTCCGCCCAGATTATAGTGATCGATGTTGCCGCACGAGGAGCTCAAGTGCCTTTCGATCCTGCCAATCCCATGGCCCAGAACATCGAGGCGTGTATAGAGCGGCACTCGATTGGCGGCGGCGGAGGTGCGGTAGAGCGGTTCATCCCGTATCTGCTCGTAAATATTCTCGTAGCGCATGGTTCCAGCTCCGGCGTAGGGCAGATTGTAGCCATCTGTGGACTCGGTGTCGTCGAAGCTGCGCTGTCGCTGGCAATTGGAGCGGCTGTTCGTGTAGAGGGGAGTGCAGCGAAGGCCATTGCCATAGCGATTGCCTGGCGAGAAAGGGGAAAGGATTAGGATATTTCTTTTTATTCTTAAAACTAAAATGCGTTATTAATAATTTAAAAATCGCTCTCTATAAGTTGTTATTGAAAGATTATAACCAAGAAAGCCAAACAAAGCTATACAGAGAGAATTTCTAAGGAAATATGGACTCAAAATGGGAAAATACGTACTCAAATAATGGCCAAGTCCATTTGTTCTTACTTTGAGATGACTTTTACTCAGTTTGAGTACAATTTTTAACATAAATACTCATATTGGGTATTTTATTACGTTTTTGACTACTTTTATGCTCAAACTGAGTACAAATCACCTAAGAACAATTCGTACTCAAAATAATTAAGGAAATTTCTGTAATTCTTAAGCTGAGTACAAAATATTTTGAAATTGAGTTCTTAAATTAAAAACTATTTAGTTTTTAACTGAAATAATATAAGTTTTTCCGTTCTCAAAGTGAGAAAAAACGTATTTAAACGTATTTTCAAAAAAATCCGTACTCAAAATGAGAAGAGTACGTATCTGAGAATGCGCTTCTCAATTTCAGGATGCCATAATTCACACGGAGAGTATTATGGCGTCCTGAAATGGAAAACCCGCGATCTCAGATACATACTCCTCTCATTTTGAGTACGGACTATGAAAAAATTCGTAGTTCAAGTTATTAAAAGTTATTAAATTTTTCCTGTTTGTTTGTTTTCTCTTACTTTTTACTCACAACATCGCAATGAACTTGAGTTCGAAATTTGCTAATAAAATTCACGCAAAAAAAAGTGAAAATCATTCCAATTTGCACTCAATTAAATTTGGAAACAAGCCAAGTGTAAATAGACACTTTTTGCCAGTCACGACTTCCAAGCAATTTAATTTAAACCTGAACTTCCGTTCGCCTCATATTTATAGGGAATCAATTCTCACTTATAGCTAACCCCTGAGCTGAAGGCCTAAGCTGTCATGGCTTTAAACCCACCGTTAGCTCTTAGTTAAACACTAATTTTTAGCTTTAGATAAATAAATAAAAATAAATTCTCACCATTCTGCATATCGATGCGAAAGTTACGCCTATAGCCAAGGCCAGATCTCACGGCTCTCGGAACATCATAGGCAGCGGCGGCGTTTGATCCAAGGATACCTCCCCCAGACCGATCGTACAAGTCGTTTCTGTAGTTGTTCATGGGCAGTATTCGCTGAGGCTGAGGCTGTGGTTGAGCTTGCTGTGGTGGCTGTGCTATTGGCGGCGACTGATTGTTGTTGTTGGTGACATTGGCATTGGCTTCCGTTGGTGCTGGTTGCGGTGGCTGGAGCTTCCTCGGCATTTGCAGGGGCATTGGCATTGGCTTGATTGCTGGGCTGGCCAATCGGTGCATAGATGTTCTCGTAGTGCGGATGATTTGGCTGAGCAGGAGCAGCGGCAGCTGGCGCCGGAGCAGGAGCTGCAGTCGGCGCCAAATTGCCATAGATGGCACCACCAATGGCGCCCTCCATTGTGCCCTCCGCCTGGCTATTCTCGTCATCCAGCAGTGCGATGGCCAGCGAAGCCGCTTGACTGTCAGGAAAATAGGATATAAATAATTAAATTCAAAGTTTCGTTGTCCCAAGTTTACTTACCGTGCCAATGCACCCTGCTCTTCCATTCACATGGGCTTATCGATCATACAGACGCCCGCGTAGCTGCGTCCAATGGTCATCAGCGCCGGCAAAATCCGCCAGCTGTCCGAATCGGGGCAGTAGACCTCGACAGAAGCGAGATTCGAGGTTCCATCGTCGCCGCCGACCACGTAGAGCAGGCCTTCGTGGGCCACAACGCCGGCATTGCGCCGGCAGTAGGACATATCCGCCACCGAGCGCCACGAGTTCGTCTCGCAGTCGTAGGCCTCCACGGACTTCCTCACCATCGGGCCGTCATGGCCGCCCACGGCATACAGGATGTTGTTGAGAACGCCGACGCCGGCGCCACTCCGCCTGGAACTCATCTCCGCCACCGCCACCCAGGTGTCCGTGTCGGGATTGTAGCGCTCCACCGAGGACAGGCATTGCCGCGAGAAGCCATCGTAGCCGCCCACGGCATAGAGCGAGGCCATGGACCACGCCCACTCCCACTGAGCTGCGACGCGTGGACATGGAGGCGATGAAGCGCCAGATGTCAGTCTTGGGATCGTACATCTCCGCACTGGAGAGGCCGGTGGTGCCATCGAATCCTCCCACGGCGTAAATGCACCCGTTGAGCACTGCCACGCCCAGCGTGGATCGCCGGGCCTCCATGTTGCAGCAGTTGGCCCACTGATCCGTGGTCGGATCATAGACATCCACTGTGCGGACGCGCAGCGAGCCATTGAAGCCGCCAACGGCGTAGACCTTCTCCCCGAGCACGCTCAGCCCGGAGCGACACCGCCTGTTCGGCATTTCGGCCGCCTGGTACCACTTCTCCTCCCTCAGATCATACCATTCCACGGAGCGAATGGCCTTGGGCGCCTGTCCCCCGATGACGAGCAGGATCTTGGGCATTCCCACCGGTTTCCGGGGCACAGTTCGAGCGGACTTCGTTTCCGTGGGCAGCAGATGATAGGTCAAGGCCTCGATTATGAGATTCTTGCACACGATGTTGCCCTCGAGGAGCAGCTCCTTGTCCACGCGCTGCGTTATGTACTCCTTGGAGAGGAAGGGCAGCCGGACGTGCTCCATGAGCGACGATGTGAACTGCTCCCGCATTGGGACATCGTAGCGCAGCCAGGCGATGACGCACTCGTACACACGCTCCTCGTTCGGCACCGAGATCCGGTCGTTGCCAATCAAGCTGATGACCTGCTCGTGCGAGAGGTTCAGAAACTCATCGAACTGGATCACCTCGCTGGAAGGGAAGCCGACCGAAAAAGCGAAAAAGCGTCATAAGTAATTAAAGAAATTTAAATTAAATTAAAAGCCAAAAAACCGGATTTGTATACATTTAACAGAGAATTTGCTTTCAATTTCGAGTTTGTTTATGTTTGTTTAACTCAATGAGTTAAAAACGGCAATTACTCGATTTAATTCTGAATGATTCTGTTAATTATTGAGCAATTTAAATAAATTTTCTGTTGTTTTTTTAACCATAAAATTAAATGTACTTTCTGTAGCTTTACTTGATAAATAAATATTTTTCCACTTAAATAACTTGCCAGACGTGCCAAAACTGGTTTCACAGAAATAAAATAAAAGAAATATTTGTAAACACCGAGACGTGATTATTAGCCCAAAAATATGTGTAGAAGTTGTTTGTTTTTTTATAAAAGAAATAAAATAATTTTCAAGACAGTTTCCCCAAATAATTGGAGAACTTGTGTGTAAAACCCAAGATATTCTACACCCAAAAAAAATCATCATACATGAATTCTGTTCTCTTGAGTATTAAAAATTGTTTATGATGCTTATTAATTTGATACTACAAAAGTATTAAAATTATACTAACCTGCGCCAAGACTTTAGTAAAATCACTAACGCTACAAACAAAAAAGTACTAAATTCCAGCTAACGCGATATATTATCGAATTTTTAATGTAGGTGCGTATACAAATAATACTGGAAAATACACAATTGAGTAAAGACTCCACTCATAAGTATACATTTCTTATTATAAAGTATCAAGTCTATACTAAACTCGTTATACTGATTGAGTATATTTTTAAGACAACGCGTAGAAAGGTTAAACTGTATTTATTATTTTTTTTATGTAAAAAAGCCACAATGTGAGTGACATTTACCATTAATACCCAAGACGTAATCTTTTTCAGACACTTTAGCAAATAATACACACTTATTATGCATACATCTTAGGTAACTGATCTGTTTTTGAACTTAACCTTTGCTGATCTGAGTTGGTTTTGAATATACATTGTTGATTAGCTCAACGACCACTGACATTATCTCTTAAAAGGTCTAAGAAATGAATAAAATTACTAGTAAATAAATAAGTACACCCGAAACCCATCGAAAATATTCTTCCAAACTAATCTTATCTGCTATTAAATTCACTTTTTTCTAACAAAAACAATCCGAAGTGCGTCAACTCACTTGAAATGCTGTTCGATGTAGGTTTCCGCGTAGTTCAGTAACTCCACGCAGGCATGTAGATCGGCAAATTCCCGGATACCCAAGCAATTGCTCGCATCCAGCTGGGTTTGCAGGAAGTCGCAGCAGGCATCGCGCACGTCGTTGAGCTGAAGGAGATTGGCGGCCGTTAGCAGGACCTGCACATTATCCTCGTTGACCTCCACGGTGGCTGTGTACACGTAATCGATAAGCAGTTCCAGGGCTCGAGCATCGACGCTTTGAAGGGTGATCCTCGCCTGGCGCGACTCCTCGAAGCTGGTGAACATCGCATAGAAGTACGGACTGCAGGAGGCCAGCACCATGCGATGGGCATGGATCTCCACATCGTCGGCCACTAATATCACATCACATAGCTGTTTTTGTCTGTGGAATTAATTGTAAATCTGATTTATAGTTTTATTTAAATTTTTAAAAATCATATCCCCTAAAAGGAGGTTCTACAATTTGAACGGAATTCCAATTAACAATTCTTGGCACTTTCTGGCCTCGAAAAATATGATTTGCCTAAGTATTCCATTTCATATAATCAAATTCCGATAATAATGACCAATAAAAAGCTTACAAACGTGCCAGAAAACCTTGAAGAAACTTTTACAAATGTTTTATTCATACGAAGAATTAATTCTAAGAGTTTTGTGGAAAAACATATGTTTCTGATTGTTTCTGTTTTGATTCCTAAGGTAAATAAACTCATATTTTAGTGGGGAAAAATAGGAGGATCCTATGATTATTTATATAAATAATATACCTTGTTTGTCGCGAATAAACTGCAATGTTTTATGACTAATATATAAACGCGTCTCTCCTTTTTGATTTATAGACTTAAGACAGATTCCCAGAAACTCTTTTGTTTTGAACTCAAAAGCCCAAGACAATAAATAAACCATAACAATCCAGTTTATTTTTTTTTTTGGTTACACACCACCTTCACTTTCGTTCGTGAAGTGTTGAGGTAAAAACTTGTTTTCTATAAAGCTGCCAATAAAATTTCCATGCCGCCAGTAATTTTCCAGATAACCTAAAACCCGAAAACCCGAAAAGCGAAAAGCAGAGACACGGAAGCGGAATTCGAAATCAGATTCGAAATCGGAATATAAGTATATACATTTTTGACCGCAGCAGCACCAAGTTCAAGGTCGTGGCCTAATGCGAAACCCGAAGGCGTATTGAAACTCATCATAATAAAAACTAGACAATAATTAATGCGAATGGCCCCACGACAAAAGCGTCGGCGAAGTCGGCAAATATCGTGTGCAAACACAAAACACAAATAAAACACAAATATTAGCGACGCTCGGAAAGCCAAACAAAGCGAACTGCGCAAATATGCGAGAAGCGATGATGACGATCGTCCGACATATTCAGTGATTATTTTTTCGCATCTTGGCCCAAATCAGACGACAGTCGCGTCGTCGCACCTGTCCCTTTCCTGCACTGAGCACAGCAATTAAATATATGTTTCCTTTGTTTGTCGGCGAACAAGGGAAATAAAAGGGAGAGGATCCCAAAAATAGAATGAATTTAATATGCTTATACACTTTTTTTTGCGGTAGGTTGAAATTGAAAGATTCAAGAAGGACATAAAGGGAAGTTTGCCTATAAAAGTAACCATTATATGTTCATATCTTTAACGACAGATTTTAATATCAAAGTTCATATTAAAATTGGTCTACAACATTACCCAATTCAAAAGGTGATTTTAAAATCGTTGCTTTACGAATTATTATGCAAATCTTGTGCATTTAAAGTATTCTTTCTCAAGAAAACTGCAACTTATTAATTAAAATGTTTATAAAGGGTGTATTTCAGGTTAGTCCCTAACTGGAAATATTCACAAATATGAATCCTTTTCTTTACGAAATAACCAATAAACAGGTAAAATAAAAACCAGGTCTACCTAACAATTTTCTCATGGTTTAAGCATAACAGGTAAGTTGAACAGCCGCTAATTCTCTGAACAAATATTGCGGAAGCAAGTATCTGGACGTTTTCTTGATAATTGTTTGGTAATAGTCGTGAAACTTGTTCAATACAGAGAATGGGAACACAAAAACAAGTAAATCCTTGGATTTATTTTAAAAAAATGAACTCAGGTAACCCTCTAGAAAAGGCTAAAATAGAGTTTTAAGTTGGAATTGAAATCTGAAGAGCTCTAAATATTACTCTAGGTGAAAATTTTAATTTCTGACTAAATAATTACTAGATTTATCATATTTTTTTAGTATTTCTGGAGGTATTACAAGGTAATACCGTTATATTTTAAAATTAAACTCAGGTAACTCATAGAATGGCCTCTTTTTAGGCTATAATTAAGACCAGGAGGAGCTTCAGGAGGACTTGTAAGCAATACTTAAATTTCACACATTTATAAGCCCATTATTTTTATGTATTTCAGGGAAAATCCCACACATCCTTACTTGCGCATCTCGTTCATGGCATCGAAGGATCGTGCCGTGTGCTGCTCATTGCTGTACTGTCCCACGGTGCCGCGCTCCTTGCCGTTTGGTCGCTGGACATGCTTCTGGCTGCTCTCGTCCAGCGAATTCTGGCTGGCATAGCGCAGCAGGCAGCTGCCTCGGTCCAGGCCGCTGCCCTCGGCGGCGGGGTTCTGGGGCTGCTGCAGCTGCTGCTGCTGGAGCATCCGATTGCGCTGCTGCATGGCTGCCACGCCCACGGCGACACCTAATCCGGGCGGTGGAGCCACAAACAACTCACCGCCCGCCTCGTTGCCCTGCTGTGGCTGCGGGTTCTGTGCCTGCTGCTGCTGTTGTTGTTGTTGTGCCTGCTGCTGCTGTTGTTGCGGTTGTTGGTTGCCATTGCTTAGGTTGCTCATAATACCGATCGTGTATTTGGTTAAAAGCGCACTCAGAGCTATCATTCAGCCGCGTTCTCGGCGCCCTAATCGAAACGGACCGGGAACGGAATCGGAGCTGCTTGGCCAAGAGAATCTATAAGTTTGCGTTTGTGTCTGCTTTTTTCGTTTGTTGATAGTATATCAATATATCGATATTTTTACAAAAAAATAAATATTTATATCGAAATATTTTTTTCCTCATATATCGCATATCGATATTTTTTTAAATCTGAATAAAGAATTTATGTTTTATATATATATTTTTATAATGGTGATTGGTGATTGATTGGTGATAAATATTGGAAATAGCTTGATGATAGTTTTAAACAATTATAATCATCGATACGATATTTTTACCTATTTTCACAACCCTACGCCGCCGTAGCGTGGGACGCATGGGAGAGCAGAAATGTTAAAAGAAGGTGGATGAATTCGATAAGCGCCAGTCAAATGAGAAAGGTTGCTAACTTTGATTTTATATGGTGCGAAACTTTGCTCTCTTCAAATACGTAATCCTGCGCCAAAAGAAAAAGACGGTTATTTTTATACCCTTGCAGGGTATTATAATTTTGTCCAGAAGTTTGCAACGTAGTGAAGGAAGCATCTCCGACCCCATAAAGTATATACATATATATAGCATACAGCTGAGTCGATCTAACCATGTCCGTCTGTCCGTCTATCTGTCTGTCCGTTTGTCCGTCTGTCCGTTGCTACGCAAACTAGTCTCTTAGTTTTTAAGCTAACTTTGCAGATAGTCTTCTTTGCAGCTACTATATATGTCGGAACCGCCTATATCATATAGCTGACATAGGAAAGATATGGCCAAATGTCATATTTTTGTTATTTTTGAAGATATTGGTCTCAAATTAAATATTTGACTCTTTAAGTATATTTTAGCTATACATTTTAAATTTCATGCAAATCGGACCGCTTTATCTTATAGCTGCCAAAGGAACGATCGGCGCGAAAAAGTTAATTTCGTCGTTTTAAGGATATTGGACTAAAACTTAGTAAATAACATTTTGATTTAAATATAGCCATAAATTTAAAGTTTCATCAAAGTCGGACCACTATATCTTGTTTCTTGTTTAAATTTCTGTAATAAATCTTACCTTGTTATATATTTTATTTACTATAGTTTTCGGGCAAGAAACTGTGAAATACTCTTGTCTTGGCTATACATTAATTAAAGCCCAATATTACTTTTTAATAATCCCTTTATTTATTAAAATATTAACAATCTTAAGTGAGTGTTCAGGTTCGACGTGTTTTCTCTGGATCCCTGGTTCTGCGTTGACATATGTAGATGGCCAGGTCAAGTCAAGTTTACTTGACTCTCTACTTCTGAAAGCATCGATATTATAAAGATACAATAACACTACTTCGCTTACCTAATAATTCCGAAGGAAACCCCATTCCCCAACTCCTTCTTTAACTTAAATATCAGACCACCAAGGATCAGAGTTCACACTGATCACGCCTCCGACAGCATGGGAGTCGTCGAGTGGCCCATAAATCCCGAATATCAATGGAATGCACTGTCCCGATACACATATTTGTGCTATTAATAACACTAATTACGTGCTGGCCAGGCGTTTAGTCTAGATAATCATCTACGCCAGAAGTTCCATCGAGTCAGTACGTCTGCACGGGCATCGATTAGGAATCGCCTTGGGGCACGATAAGATTCCGCAGACCCCAAATCACTCCCGCGAAGCCTGTGAGACATAGACCCCACAGACCTATATAAGCAGCTGCAGCGACCCAATCAAAACCAGAGTGAACCCAGAGTTCCATCTAGAATCAGCATGTTTCTGGCCAAGAGCATCGTGTGCCTCGCCTTCCTGGCGCTGGCCAGCGCCCAGTTCGACACCAACTACGCCTCGGGACGCAGCGGCATGGTGCACCTCTTCGAGTGGAAGTGGGACGACATCGCCGCCGAGTGCGAGAACTTCCTGGGCCCCAATGGCTTTGCCGGAGTGCAGGTCTCCCCCGTCAACGAGAACGCCGTGAAGGACAGCCGGCCCTGGTGGGAGCGCTACCAACCCATCTCCTACAAGCTCGTGACCCGCTCCGGCAACGAGGAGCAGTTCGCCAGCATGGTCCGCCGCTGCAACAAGGCCGGCGTGCGCATCTACGTGGACGTGATCTTCAACCACATGGCCGCCGACGGAGGCACCTACGGCACGGGCGGCAGCACCGCCAGCCCCAGCAGCAAGAGCTACCCCGGAGTGCCCTACTCCTCGCTGGACTTCAACCCGACCTGCGCCATCAACAACTACAATGACGCCAACCAAGTGCGCAACTGCGAGCTGGTGGGCCTCCGCGATCTGAACCAGGGCAACTCCTACGTGCAGGACAAGGTGGTCGAGTTCCTGGACCACCTCATCGACCTCGGAGTGGCCGGATTCCGCGTGGACGCCGCCAAGCACATGTGGCCCGCGGATCTGGGCGTCATCTACCGCCGCCTCAAGAACCTGAACACCGACCACGGCTTCGCCTCGGGCGCCAAGGCCTACATCGTGCAGGAGGTCATCGACATGGGCGGCGAGGCCATCAGCAAGAATGAGTACACTGGCCTGGGTGCCATCACCGAGTTCCGCCACTCCGACTCCATCGGCAAAGCCTTCCGCGGGAAGGACCAGCTGCGGTACATGTCCAACTGGGGCACCGGCTGGGGCTTCGCCGCCTCCGATCGCTCCCTCGTCTTCGTCGACAACCACGACAACCAGCGCGGACACGGAGCCGGCGGCGCCGACGTGCTCACCTACAAAGTGCCCAAGCAGTACAAGATGGCCTCCGCCTTCATGCTGGCCCACCCCTTCGGCACGCCCCGCGTGATGTCCTCCTTCTCCTTCTCGAACACCGACCAGGGCCCGCCCACCACCGACGGCCACAACATCGCCTCCCCGACCTTCAACAGCGACAACTCCTGCAGCGGCGGCTGGGTATGCGAGCACCGCTGGCGCCAGATCTACAACATGGTGGCCTTCAGGAACGCCGTCGGCTCCGACGGCCTCCAGAACTGGTGGGACAACGGCAGCAACCAGATCGCCTTCAGCCGCGGCAGCCGTGGATTCGTGGCCTTCAACAACGACAACTACGACCTGAACAGCTCCCTGCAGACGGGCCTGCCCGCCGGCACCTACTGCGACGTCATCTCTGGCACCAAGAGCGGCTCCTCCTGCACCGGCAAGACGGTGACTGTGGGATCCGACGGACGCGCCTCCATCTATGTGGGCCGTTCCGAGGATGATGGTGTCCTGGCCATCCATGTCAACGCCAAGTTGTAAGGAGCAGTGGGACCCCTGGTCCTGCTCCAGACAAACATTCACTTGAGATTGTTAATATTTAAATTAATAAAGAGATTATTCCAAAAATAATATTTGTATTTAATTATTTTTAAAGAAGAATATTTTAATGATTCTTACAGTAAAAAATGTAAAAGAAAAGGCAAGAATCAAATTAAATATTCCATTCGTTTTCGCTCTATGAGCTTCCTAAAAGTATGCCTCAAAGTATAGTTGAAAACTCCTTGAAAACCTTAGGTGGCATACTTTTGGGAAGGAAATTTAAAGGATTTTAAAATATCTAATATGAAGGCTATAGATGAAGCTATCTGGTTACTAATTTTTAAGTCCCAAACATTCTTAAGATATTTCCTAGAACCAAAATTAAAGTCAAGAACATGGAGGTTTCAATAGCAATTAAAGGCTTCAGAAATGCATACTAAAAACTAAGGAATTTCTTCAAAACAGCTTAGAGATCCCAGGATACTAAAACCAGGATACTTAAACCCCCAACTATTTAAGATTCAAAATAGGAACCCAGGTAACTTTTGCTAATATCTTGATCAACTTTATTTGTTTGGCTTATCTTTTTTGTTTTTAATTGTAGCTTTTCGTTTTGTGTGTAGCGAATATTGATTCTCATGCTCATCAACATTTTGGATATGTAAAATACATAATATTGGTATTTTGGAAACAACTGCTTGAATGTTTACGAATAACAGCAACCATCTAGGTAGGAATACATGATTTATACTTGATTTATTTAATAATATACGTGGCTAGGGGCTAATGCGAAAATCGGTAATATTTACAAATGCTCTACACATGTATAACTGATGCGTTTTTGTCGAAAAAACAAAGCACTCGCTCGAATAAATAAATAAAATACATTCGTTTATAAATAGGCGACAATTACAATTGGAAATTTGGCTAATGAGAGTTTTTACAACTAACTAGGCTGCATATATCATATATATTTACACATAATTTAGATTCCGTAGGTGATAAAATAAATACAACGAAAAATTACAAAGTACTTGCAATACTTATCATTGTAGGGAGAGTTTTGGGGTTGCTTTTGCTTTAGGTAATAATACTTAGTTTATAGTACAATTAGCTAGATGCGATTTTGATTCAACACACATCGCCCACTGAGTGGTGCCTCTTCCAGTCCCAACAATGAGAGGTCCGGACACAGGCCTGCCAGTGAGCGATTCTTGGTTTTTGGGCTTCTTTTATGGTGGCGGCGATGCACGATGCACTGGGATTGTCTCAGGTTGAGTTTTGGTTTGTTCCTTCGGCTTCTCCTTCCTCATTCATCAGGTGGAGCGGCGATCCAGCCTGGCCGCCGGCTGATAGCAGTTCAGGTTGGCCGACATCCGGCCCAGGGCGGCTGCCATGCGCGTGGGCAGCCGGCTGAGCTGCTCCTGGAGATGGGAGGCTCGACTGGTGGCCGGCTGGATGGCGGCCTGCTGCTGTAGCTGGGCCACCACCTCGGCATGCTGGACATAGGACACCCGTATGTTGACGCCCTCGTCATCCTCGTCGTCGTCGTCATCCTCGCTGGCGCTCTCCACATCCTCATAGTAGGTGAAGCCCACCTGCTGCTCCTCCCGCTATACGTCGCCGTAGTACGGCACCGGCTGGTTCTGGTCGATGGGCTTGACGCGCAGCTTCTGCTTGTAGTGGTACTCCTTGAGGTAGCTCTTCAGCCGCCCCGGCAGCTCCAGCTGATTGATGCCATCGTAGCTGGTATTAGAGACAATAGTGGCGCGCGCCAGCTGCTGCAGCGAGAAGGTCTGGCGCCGGTGGAGGGGAATGGTGAGGCAGGGCTCGAAGAACATGACGCAGGCGGGGTCCTTGTAGTGCTCCAGCAAACCCGTCACCGTTTGAGCCGTAAACACGGACGGATCGTGGCAGTCGAAGCTGTAAGAAGGAAAATGGGTTATTAGTTTGTGTTTCTTTTTTTGTTTATTTTATTTTAGAGGAATTTTTAGTTCGATTTCAGAGCTCATCTTTGACCTAATAGAAATTTATAAAAATTATTTAATGAAATCTTTTTAAAAATGTACCCAAAAGTATGCTGCAAACAATTTATGGAATAAAATGTCCTTGACTTAAGGACCGAACACAATTAATTGCATACTTTTAGACACATTCTCAGGGTATTTTCAATATATTTTCATAATTTTAAAAGTCTGAATTACTAATTTATATATATATATTAATAACTTTGATATATCCCTTATAAATTAGTAGAAAAGGATAAAGGTTAGCTTTGAAAGTAAGTTTAAGGAGAATTCTATGGTTTTTTTAAATTGTCTAAGGCTTGATTCTAATAAAATTAATGAGCTTTATAACTTAATTATAAGTTCAGTGATTATTCATTATAAAAAACATAGAAAATTATAGTCTGTATCAGAACGATCAGTAGGAGCTTGCATTAAGTCCCCGAGGTATTTCTATATTTCTCGGAAATAGGGGTCAATTCTGGCTATATTAAATGATTGATTTGAATGGTTTTTTTTCATTCATAACGAGGCTTAATCTAAATTCCAAGAAACACAATTGCTAAAGAGCAATGACTTTGATCCCTCGACTAAATGTGAATGGGGGAAATCGAACCTCGGGCGCCAGCAGATAAAGACCCGATTCTTACCTGAACTTGTGACCGCTCTGCTCGATGCGGGCGTGCAGCGACCGGCCGTACTTGCGGAATGTGACCGAGAAGAGGAACTCCTCCTGGGCGGAGTCGCGCAGCAGGAACGTGCCCTCCGGCTTGCCCTCGAGCAGATGCTCCGCCTCGTAGCGGTCCATCTTGCCCCAGTAGAAGCTGCTGTTCGTGATCTTCTCCAGATCGGGCACCAGACAATGCATAAAGTCGATCTGCGAGTGCACTGTCAGGGTGCGGGGACCGATGCCCGGGACCCCGGACACGGATGCCACCATTGGGCGGGGCTGGGGCGGCGTCAGCGGCGTTAGGGGAGCGGGTTCGGTGATGACAGTGACCCGGCCGCCGCTGGGCGACTCCACGACGAAGCCCGGCGACGTTATCCGGATGATCACCTGCTGGTGGCGATGGCTCGACGCATCGGGCACAGCCACCGAGTTGCGCTTGCGCTGGCTCTGCAATCGGTGCTGCGTGGAGCTGCCACTGGAGGCACCCAGCGTGGGCGGCGTGGAGCGTCGATCCGCTGCCCGGGATTTCCGCGACACGGTCGCCACCGTCGCCACACTGGCGGCGGATGAAGATTCCTTCTTGCTGCTGGCGGAATTACCGCCGGCGGATGTGGGCAGCATGTCTCTGAGTCCGCGGAAGGCATCCCGGCACTTGCACTTGCAGCAGCGCCGCTTGGAGGATGTGGCCGCCGATCCGGCGGCGCCGGCGCCGGCGGAGGAGGAGGACGATGTGGCTGCTCCCATGGATAGGGTCTTACTGCTGCGACTGCGGCAGCAACTGTTGCTATTATTGGTGCTTCTGGAACCTGATTTCGGAGAAAAACAATCATTCGTTAATTGGGTTCACTTGAAATTGTTCAAAGAGAGAGAAGCGCCAGAAATTCTCTTTAATTTTCGGTTATTTTTATGCACAGCGAAAAAGTATGTGTGATTAATTTGCGATTTCCCAGGAAGTTTGTCAATTAGAAATAGTGCTTTCAGTGTAACGGAAAATTATATCAGGGAAAATACTATCTCTTTTCATTAACACATTTTCGAGAGCTTAATAATTCACAATGCTCTTTGTTTAAATGTTGTCTTAAATATTTCCACTTGATTTTCTATAGTTATTATTTGGTTTTTTGTAAGATTGAATAAAATATAAATTAAACTCTGAATCACTTTAATTTTGTATTGAATACAAATATCTTAAATATATTTATTTAAACACTAAACACTGATTTTAAGCTTTGCAATATCATTTGTATAAGTTTTAATAAAATCACCACAAATTATAGTTTACATTTGCTTCATTTTGATTAAAACTTGTACTATTTTCACTTTAATTCATTTAATCATTTTAATTATTTAATTATTATTACCACAATTTAAATTATTATTACCACATATGACTGTCAACCGTTTGACAATTTTTTGTTTAATTAAATTTAAAACAGGATCCCTTTTCATTGCGTTATTTGATGCAAATAATTAAATCTGCAAGCTGTCAGGCTTCTTTTATAGTAAAAATCACAGACTGATAAGATCAGAGATTAACATTAATGGGTAATTAATTTTTTATTAAAGGCGCCGATCTATTCTCCACGCGATTTATGTTTTAAATAATAAAAGCTGTGAGCTGACACTCTGCTTTTATAGTCAAGAATCACAGGCTGATAAGACACTCTCTCTCTCTCTTGGAGATTTATTTATTGATAACCGAGTGATTTAATAATAATTTTAACGTTTCATTCATGACCGAGTGATTTAATAATAATTTTAACGTTTCATTCATGACTCCAGTCTAGGCTCTTCGCCGAATTATTCACTGATTATTTTCGCTGTGCATTAATTCGAGAACCTCCGCTTTCTTTGAATTTATTTTGGATTTTTGCCCACCTTGCTTGCTCGTGTGTTGCGTCGCCGACGACAACATATTGGTGACTGGCAGCGACTCGAGCACCTCGCAGTACTCGACGACTTCGGCCTCGTGGATGTGGCTGTGCCTGTGCCGACGCAGCAGCGACTCATCCACCACGTCGTCGTCGTCGTTGGCGTCGTCGTCTCCCTCGTCGACGTCGTCGTTTCCCTCTCGGGACTCTCCGTCTCCCACAGCGGCTATGGGTTGTTCCTCATGGCAATTGCTGTTGGCGTCGTTCAAAGTACTAATCGCAGCGCCGACGCTTCCCGCGAAATTGTTATTTTTTGGCCCTTCCGCCGAACTGCCCGCAGTCCGATTGGCCACCACACCCACCTCCGTTGCCACCTCGTCGCCGCTCTCGAGCGTCACATTCACGATCCGCTGTCCATTTGCATTCAGCGCGTCCGCAGACAATGCGGCGGCGGCGACCTGCTTCTCCTGCTCCTCCACCTGCTGCTCCATCTTTGGCCAACTGAATCTTAATGATAATCTGACGCACTTCCGACGGCGATACGGCGGCTGCCTCGCTAAGGATCTCTTCCACCTGGAGCTCCTCGTCCAGGCTGATGGCCTCTACGACGGCTGCTGCGGGTGATGCTGGGTTGCTGATTGGGAGATGGCTCTGATCCTGGCTATTGGCGCGTACAATGGGCTTGCTGAAGTGATGACCCATTGGAAGCAATAAGTTTTATTTTTGATGGGTTTCCTTGGCTTTCTGTAATGACAAAAAATATGTAAAATAATGATTAGATCAGGGAATTTGTAAAGAGGTTCTAGGAAATATTTTTATAACTATGTATAAATATATATTCTACCACCTTAGGTAAGAGTAGGGACCTCCACTGAACCCTTCGGTTACTATTTCATTTAATTATTGACTGACTGAGCTAACAATGTTTGCCATGCGAGTATTTCGCAACATCCATAAATAGCCGGGAGCCGCAACGCGGAGCCAGGAACGGGTTCTGTCCAGTTTCTCGTGTGAAATAATGTCTTGACCTACAGCAAAGATCCCAGAGATCCCACTTGGCGGGGGCTTCACCAGTGTGCATGTGCATTAATTACTCATATTCAGGCGAGTGGAGTTGTAATGGGTAATTAAAGGCTATTGTCTAAGTAATCGATTAAATGATAGTGCCCTTTGAGATCTTCTACACAATGAGAAAAAGGGTGTATAAAGAGGTCATAAATTAATATAATAAAATATAAAATATACTAAAAAAAAAAACCCAATTACATCAACTTATTTTTTAGATGAAATTCCTGACCATATTTCTTGCTGTATCCCTTAGATCTTCCAGAACAGAGCTCCCCCACGAACTGAGTCATCCCCCCAGGAGGGGGGCAAGAGGCGGAGGCTCATCTGGTGATGAACAAAGGCCTGGCATTCCAATCCCACGCAACGAGAGAGAGCACAAGTACGCGCCAAATAGTAATGGTATGTGATCCTATTTTTAGACCCCCGTCCGTAAGGAGATGATGAAATCAATGTGCAAACACACAAGTACACACACTCCACGCCATGCACGTAGGCCTCCACTGCTTAACCTCCTCCGAGTCACATGCTTCTGGGTCAAGCTTATCTTGGTTGGCTAGGAAATCGGAAACCCCACACAGTAAGCCCTCGTTCTGGGAAAATCTGCTTCGGCCTTATTATTCACTGATAAATTCGAATTAATTGGAGGGCTCGTCACTTTGTCTAGGCGAGAGAGAGGCGAGAGAGGAAGTATTTATTCAGCTGAGTAACGGCGTTAGGCTCGTATCCTTATCGCACCCACATCTTACAGATGCGTCACCTCCCACTTCCGAAGTTGGGGAACTATGGTACATGACAACAGCACAGGTTGTCCGCTCAGGTGACTCACTCATCCAGTTCTTGGTAGTACCCACGATGAGTCCACCGCTTGAGCTCTGCACTTCAGGTGGTTTTTACCTCCAATCACGAAATAATAATAATTAGATCACCAATCAGCCAATAAAACCTGCAGTGATCAGTCACGGATGGGCAGTATTAATTCCAGTAATGACTGCATGTCCCCTACACTTCCTGTATTCAAATTTTCAACGGAATCGAGCTTGCATCATGACTAAATTTAATTTCTATAATAAAACCCACATTTATGGTACTACATTTTAATGTTAAAGCAATTCAAGGAATTCGAAATTAGCTGAAAAACAAATTATTGTGAAAATAATAAAAAAAACAAAAGTCATGGGGAAATTCAGAGAAATAACTTAGTTTACAGGAATTTCTAAAAATTTTAACTTAACAACAGCATGACACTAGCCTTAGGGACAATCTCAAAAAAATCCCAATATTTCTGGGAAGAGAGAGTTCGTTTTCTAAGAAATATTTAATTTAAAAATGTAATCAATTTATTTATGAATTCTTGCCTGGACAGGCTGGAAAGCCTACAGTTCAATGACATTTTTATAAAGAAAGTGCCAGGGCTGTTCCTATAATTATTAAATTTAAATCAAGTACCAAAGGAATTCTTGCTAACTTATTTATGGTAATTCAAGGAAATGTTGTTTCTTAGTAATTAGGAATCGTATTTAATTTTAATATATTATAACTTCCCGAAAATTCTATTAATATTTGTAATTTAAAGGCCTCTTATCAGAGCCGCATTTATAGGAACAAATAATAGTCTTTATAAATAACATCTTAATTTCCTACGCACTTAACCGTATTTTGATCATAAATTCCTTTTTCTAACTAACGATTAGAATCGCTTTATGTGAACTTAATCAATCTCGATTGTTTATCGCAGCGATTAATTTAAAATTACTACGAACAGGCCAAGTAAAATGTAATCAAGGCGTACATCGGGGAAATTTTGTTTATCAGTTCCGAGAATCCTGCCGCAGTTGCAATCGGAAATTTTGCAGAATAAACCGAGCCCATATAGATTTGATGGGAGAAATTCGCTAGAACAATATCACTAGTCTGGGGTGGGTACTGGTTGCTTATCGGCCGATACTATAGTATCGAGTCAGCAACCCTAAGCGATTTCCCTGGAATTCCCTCGTGTTAATCACCCAACGACGACTGACACATGATGTACCCCGCATGTATTTGGGCGCCAAATCAAACACAAATACCCGACGAAGCTGTAGCTGTCGAACAATCCAGGCAATTAACAGTGCATATATTTTCACAACTTTTCCCTAAAAATGGTTGGGAAAATATTGAAGGCACTTCCCGGAAATGTGACCCACAGACAGACATAGACACAGCGGCGGCAAACAGTCCAAAACTGCAGCTTTTTAACGAGAATTAAAAATTGTAAGTTAAGTGCTTAGCTGGAATACGAATGCGATTGGGGCCGGGCGGTTCCGTTGAAATTATATAGTTGGGCTCCCCATAATTTGTATGCACCGTTGGCCGTCTAACGGTAATTTGCACACGCTTATATGTAGTTGCAGATACTTGTAGGGCGATCAGAGATACTTTATGCACGACTCCGCCGTGTGCGGCACGTGCTGCCGGCGATTTATCGTACGATTATATGAGTAATCAATACATTCTGACAGCCCGACGACCCCGGGGAGTAGGTATGACACGATCGTTCGCATTTAACCGCTGATAATTATTACTTTTTCCCCCTAAAACGAAGTGAGTAGTCAGTCACTCAGTCGTCGCCTCCACCTTTGCACATATGTATGTATTTACGACTATGATGAAATACAAAAGAGTGACTTGAACTCGAGATTCAACTTCAGATTCCAAGAGACCCGCATGAGACGGCAGCCAGCTAACAAAATTTTTCAATGGAAATACAAAACTGAAACGGCAGATAAACCGAACTTGGGATTAACAAGAGGAACAGGATGCACTGGCGAAAAAAACGAGATATCTTAAGATATCTTTAAAATCATAACAAAAATCTTTGCATGAAAAAGATACTTGGGAATTATAGAGACTCAAAAGGAAGTTAAGTTTTAGAAAAACCTAACCATAGATTAGTTATAACACGGAAAAATCACTTGGGAATTCTAGAGATTTATGAAGAAGATTTTTAAATCTTCAAAATCATAACAAAAATCTTTACATGAAAAAGATACTTGGGAATTATAGAGATTCAAAAGATAAACCTAAGCATTAATTAGTTATAACACCGAAAAATCACTTGGGAATTCTAGAGATTTAGGAAGATATTAAGTGAAAATGAACTTGGGAATTATTAAAATACAAAAAGAAAAATAATGAATGAGTGAATGCACTTAAAAACAAAAAACAAACGCGGAAAAACGACTTGGGAATTATAGGGATCAAAATGAGAGAGAGCCCTTTAAAATCTAAAGGTTTTGAAGCGAAATACCACTTGGGAATTACAAGGTTAAGAACCCTCTTATTGCTTAGAATAATTGTATTATAAATAAAGGTTAAATCGCCAGTTTGAATTCACATTTCGTTTGCTCAGTGCACCTGGACTTGGCTTAGGTAGCACAAGGCGATCCATGAGTCACTCCCTGCCACAATGAGTAGCAGCAGGCTGTCTGAGGGACAGCTCCGAGAGTCCCGGGGCAAAACTACATTCAACCGCGTGCATTTTATTATCAACCCAGTATGCCGAGGGCTCGTCGAGCTGAACTTTTTCGCTCCTCTCTTTACATTTGTACGGACTGTATATAGTGAGTATGTTTTTCTTTTTCCATTTTTTTTTTGTTGCCAAGCGGAGCCAGCGAGCGGGCGAGCGAGCAGCTGAAGTTTTTCTGCGCCGTTGCAGACAATGCGAAATTTCGTCAGAAATCCAAATGCGGATAATGATCTAATACATAACTTGTTCGGGGTAAAATGTTGATAAATGTTGCCGGGACGGCGGCGGAGAAAAAGCCAACAACACGAAGCGGCTTGAATGGCTAATAAGGGACTACCAATAAATGGGGGATTCACCCTCTAAAAAATTCAGTGAAAATTTATGCCAAATGTTTTTCATAAATTAAAACAAAGCAACATAAAAGTGGAGCAAGAAAACTTGTATTTCCATTTGTAACAAATTTACATACAAAGTTTGGAATTTATAAAGACTTTATGCAAACTATAACTATCACTCTTAACGAAACCCCTTATGATATAAGGCCAGAGATAGGAACAGGTATAATCTTAACGTAATTCCCACAATATTCCGAGAAATATTAATTATATTTTAAAATATACAAAAGTTACATTAATGAGCTCATACATTAAATGGCAATTTAAATTTCATAACTGGTTTCCTCTAAGCCCGAACAATCCAATCTTATTATCTGTAAGTGAATAATTTTCGTACATGGACCGCGCCCCGACAAGGTCCGTTATTAAAAAACCATTTGAAGTGACTTTTTGTAACCTTCCCACCGGCTTTAACTTGGCCAGCAGCAGCAGCAACTTAGTCACGGCTTAGCTGCCTGTCCCACTGTACACGGCATGTACATATTATGTTTTACGCAGAAATTGTCACAACAAAGCGGCAAAGGCAGCGAGAATTACGGTCAACGGGGCGTATGGGGGACGGAATGTGGGCAAGTGCAAAAAATATAAAAAAGGAGGACAAGACGAAAGTGGGAATACTCTACAAAGTAAATAGGGAGGATTATGTAGAGTAATATTTATAGACTAAAGAGTAAAATATAATAGACTTAAGCCATAAATAAAGAAATTTTTTTTAATAATTGTAAGTAAAATATGAAATGTTTGTACACAAAGAGAATTATGGGGTTCGGAAATTGAGAATCCGCGTACTCAAATTCGTACTATTCTTATTTTGATTACGGTTGAGTTATTAAGTTTTTTTACCTTACTTTGAGACCAAAAAAAAATGCAAAATTAATACAAAAGTACTCACACCAAGATTAAGTACAAATATTCTTGAATTGAAATGGTTTTATCCTTAAATTGAGTACGTCTATACTTAATTTAAGTCCATTTTTACTTAAGAATTCTCTGTGTATATTTGTTAGGGAATTAAAACTACTCTAACAATAAATATTAAGAACATAAGCATCTCTTGGTTAATAATCCACAAATTATAACAATATGGTCACCATATGTTATTAAATTTTTCAGTCAATCAATATATCACATAAGCACCCAAACAAAGCAAGAAAACCAAAATATAAACATTAAAGAAATCATTAATAACTCCAAAATATTTTAAACCGCGAAACATGTTAACAATATGGTCACGAAATTGTCATAAAGACCCAAGATGGTACTGGCAAAGTCCGTGAAATATTCAATGGACTCTGTTGCCAAGTCCTCCGATGAGAAGAAACCTCGACCAGAGCCAACAACAAAAGGGGTCCGAGAGCGACGGAGGAGCGGGCGACGGGCGTAGGATTTTAAAGCGAATTCAATTACTTTTTGTTGCTGCCGACGTCGTCGCTTCTCTCTTTTTTGTTTCCATTTTGCTTTTTCCAGTTACTGGGAATTCGCAAATGAAGTTCGCTTGAAAATAAAATCACATGCAAAGCGGAGCAGCAAAGAAACCGAACAGCAAAGACCGGGGGCGGAATCGGAGACCCGGCGAACCGGGGACCCGGGGATGCATGGAATCATGAAATCCTGAGAAAGTGTATTCCATTTTGATATATTTTTTCGAAGAAAAATTGAAATGAGATTTATTTATTACGCTCTCTCGGCTCGGCTTCGTAATTTGCCCATTCATTGCGCTACGGGTAAAAGTGATAAATAAACAAACGGGCGGCATTCATACTTTGCTCTGATTCGGGAACTTTAATTAGCATTTCCCGGAGAGCACGAGCTATACGGCGTAGTCCAAGTTCGTGACTGATTATGTTCGCGGGGTCTTAAGGGGCCCAAGGTATGCCTACCTCCCATTGACGTAGGAAATCATTGTGTTTATATTACGCTTTACGCCCGAACTTGTTATCTTGCTCTATGGAACCCGCTCCCGCCTTATCAGGGGGAGTGTGAGTGGAAGCGGGCCAGCTAGATAGATAGGTGTTGATTATCTCTAGGCCCAAAAAGAAGAAAAGAAAAAACGAAAACGAAGCGAAAACGCAAACGATAATAATGAAAATAATAATATTAACATTTAATGTGAAAAGAGGCGATTCTTGGAAGTTCGCATACAGCGAAAAAGGCTCTCCATGATAAATCCGTCACTCGCACACTGCTGGAAAAATACCTGGAAAATATGCACACGGTACTCTCCACTCACATGCCTCATGCCTCTGGTGCTCGTCGGTGGTGAAGTCATGGAGTTGAGTTCCGTCGAGTGTGTGTGTGGTTTTCTGATTAAGCGAAAGCACTAACACAGAAATTCAGCCCGGACCCGGACCCGGCCAGGTTAGCCCCGAATGTTTTTCTGTTTTTCTGTTCTGGACGAAAATATAAAGATGGTTTCCCTATACATATAAAAATATTTAATCTACATTCTTAGAACTGAGAAAAGGGATCTGGAATCATTATTGATTTTTCTACAAAATAATTCAAACTTAAAAAGGGTTATTTATTATGTTGTTTACCCCTTTTTATATTAGTTTTAGTTTTTTATTTATAACGGTTTTATTTGGAATAACTTTTCCTTAAGAAGCATGCAATTATAAAGATGGTCTCCCTATACACATACAAAAAATTTAATCTACATTCTTGTAACTGAGAGAAACGATCTAAAATCAATAATACTTTCTATAAAATAATTCAAAATTCAAAGGGTTATTAATTTTTTTTTAACCCTTTATATATTAATTATACGTTATGTACATATAAGGGACTTATTGGGTTTAATCAACTTTAATAGATTGTTTTGACTCTTCCTTAAGCCTAGTACTAAGATCAACGAAAACCGTTTACGGAATTCCGTGAGCGAAATTGTGAATTATTTCGTTCGGGAACCAGTGTGACCGAAGAAAACAAAGTAAATGGTCAAAATCGGTCTTAATCGGTCACACTGACTTGTATTTCCAGCAGAAGAACATCAAGGAAATTGTATAAAAATTGAGGATTATTTTTTATGGTAATTTTTTTAAATGTGGACTATTAGGCAAATATTTTCACGAGTGTATTTACATATCTTCGGCTGGGTTCGGTTCGGTTGGTTTCGTTTTGTTTGCGCTAAGCTGAAATTATGGCCCTGAGAGCCCACAGAACTGTTGTCATAGTGAATTTGGTAACGGAACCATAAGCGATTTGTTTTGGTCAGGTCTTTGTGATGATATCGTATTATCTTGAGAGATGGCTGACAGAGTGATAAGGTCGCACGCGTACCCGTTGGAAATTATGAATAGCCAAGATAAAGGTTTTTGAACTTATCTTAGAGTGGATTCACAAGTAGCAGCTAGCGGGTGTGGTTACAGGAAGTAAAATATTTGAAATGATAAATTTATGAAGAGTTCTGGTTGTAAAACTAAAGATATTATAACATATGAGGTAATCGGACACTCTTACTCGACTCGAATTGAGGTAGGTTAAACAATAAATTTCACTTAAAGTTTTCACATTCTTTGTTTTTACCTGCGAGCTTAAATTCTTAACTGAACAAAGTTGGCCAACAAGCTGGGGGTTTTATTTACCGAAAGGTGATTGATTAAATGTTTTTAAATTTAGCGATTACCAAATCAGATAGGCAAGAACTTGGGCGACCTTAGCGAGTACGCATAGTGGCGATAGAGAGCGATATAAAGAGCGTGAGAGAGAGATTATACAAGCCCCTATATAAAATTCATTGATAAATTACTACGAACCACAAAATCAGCACACACACACACACTCGCACACCCACCGGCCACCCACAGATACAGACACAGATACACACACAGACTGGCTTATCAAGAGAAACGTTTGCAAAGTTGAAACGAAATGAAATTCTTAGAACAATCAAAAGCATTTCGTTCGCTCTTCCAGGAAAAAGCAAATATGTAAGGTAGGGTAAGCGTGGGGCTGGATTTCGAGGGGCCTTAGATAACAGGAGCTAAGGTCAAGAGATATTCCTATTATTATTATTATTATTAGTATTGTTGCTCATAAGCAAACATGCCTTCGGATTTCACATTTCTGTTGTCAGATTTCGAAACTCGGCCACAAATAGACTAGATTTACATAAGCCAGACTTGAACTGGTTTTCGGTTTAAGTTGCTTTTGTTATAAACAATATATGCGGAAAGATACTTTTCAATGTTTCTCAGTAAAAGATACTTGTACTTGGATTCAGGTAGGGTATACGTTTTCTACCTCTAAATATTCAATGTTTAATGTATGTATAGTAATAGAAAAGTTTATGAAACAAATTATAATAAAAATATAGAACCTGTGCTAATTGTGGGACCACTGTGTAAGGTACGTTTTGGGTCAAAACCCAATTAGTTGTATAATTTTTATTCCCACAGTTGAATTTCGCGCCCTTGTTATGTTAGTTAACATGTGTATCTTGCTATCCACTGTTAAAATAGAAACTGCCAACTCGTACAAACGAATGAGGAGAAGATAGGATGAGGATAAAAGTACTTGGCAGAATTGAGGAGAAAAAACCATCAAAATTATCATTAAAGTTTCTCAAAAAAAGGCTTTTGTTTTACAAGTACGCTTTAATTACACCTAATTATAAAGATTCCCATTTTAAAATTCAAAACGGAAATATCTCTAACTATCAGTTATAGTATTTTCATTTGTAGATTCTTTATAATGCACTTTCAATGGAAATGCAGTTAGGTCAGAGTAACTAGCATGTGAATAACCTTGCCAATACTATACGTAGATCTTGGCAATCAACTTCTGTGTAAAAATAACAATAAGATTAGATAGAATTTCTGGGGAATCCGTGCTGGCAATGCCTAAGTGTTGGCAAGTGTAACTTATGTCAGCACTTTTATGGCTTAATAACTGTAAATACACAGCAATATGTGTGTTTTTCCGTTAATTGCAATTCCGAATAAAACATCTCAGCTCGTCCCGCTCCTTCTCCCTTTGTGTTGGCCCACTCGAGATCCACTCTCCCACTCTCCCACACACACACACAATTGAGTGTTTTGCCCACATTTCACTTTTGGCATTGCGTTTCAATTGAACAAATTCACGCGAACAATTAACAACAAGCGAACAAAATCAAATTTCCAGGGAAAAATCTCAACAAAAAAAGAAAAACAAACAACAATGGGATGGAAGAGCGGCAGACGGTTGAGGAGAAGTAGATGTAGGGGGTGGAGAAGAAGAGTGGAAGGGCAATAGCCAATGGCCTACCTATCTATGATTATGTGAGAGCTAGACCCGGAGAGCAGCTGAAACTCTCTCACAGCAGGCGCATTGTTGCTGGGCAGACAATTTGGCATTTGGCATGATCGCTCTCTCGAGCTCTGCGAACAGCTGCCATCTCGCTTCGACTGGCGAGGAAGCCAATTAAGCGGCGTCTCACCTCCCGCCTCACCTCACACACAGCAACACTGCACTTATCCTGTTCGAAACAGTTTCACCTGAAAAGCTATTAAAAAAAATTGAAAACGCTCTCAAGTTTAATACGAAAATTCAAGGAAATGAGCGGAAGAAGATGGTAAAAGCGGGTTTTACCCAGAATAATCAAAAAAGTGCACACACACACACTCACTCAGGTGAGCACAGAAAGGAACGCAGACAAGCGGCAACAACAATTTGACGCATTACAAACGAAGTTAATAACACCTTTTCTTATGAAGGGTACAACAACAACAACGCCGATGTTCCGATATACCCCGCTCACTGAGCTCTTTGTACCAGTTGTTGTTGTATGGCTTCGGCCGAATTTAGCGGCTACACCTTTATACACCTTTAGCAAGAAGCCACGGCCAGCAGAGAAGACCAACAACAACGGCAAGCACTACAGCAATCGGGTCTCTGCACTAGTATTGGTTTTGGTATGGGCAAGAGAGAGAGAGAGAGAACGCCGCCAGTACAGTGAACACCCTATGACAGAGGAAGGCACAATCGAAATTTATTAATATTGAGCAAAAACCTGCGAAAATTCGTAGACTGATTCCAATGTAGAAAAATGGTATTTCTTAGAAATTCCCCAATGACAAACCACAAAATGAATTTGAGTTTTCGATGTTGTTGTCTGTTTTGCCTTTGTGGAGTGATGGGTAGTGTGCTGGACTATGACTTGCCTTTTAGGAAGTGACCTTAGAACCACCTACAAACTAAAGTACTGTTCTAGTCTACTGTAGGGATCTTTGTTTTGTATTTAAGAACAACCATTTCCTTAAATTGATTTAAAATTTTATGAAAATATAATAAACAAACTGAATTAATTCTCAATAATAAATCCAAAACAAGAGCCCAACAAGGGTTAACTATGCTCATGTTGTGAGTGATATTTGATACATCATTATGTTTTTGGCGTGGGAAACTGCATTTTGGAATGTTGAGCCGAGCACGCCGGCGAGTGCCCACTGTATCCGCATCTGCTCCGAATCCGCTGAAGCTGTATCTGTGTGCGGGCCAGCTTCAGCTTGGCTTGCGGTGTTAAATGTTTGCAGCAAAAGCAGCAGCAGCATTTTTCATTCAATAGCAACGGGCGACCACTACAGTGAGGCAGCAGCAGCAGCAACAACAGCAACAGCAACAACAAGCAGCAGCTGCCAACATCATCAGCTCTGTCCTCGTTCGCTGTGTGTGTGTGTTGTATCTGTGAGATACTCGTACTCACACTCGCGCTTATATCTTTGTATCTGCTGCTGCTGCTGCTGGCTCGCAGCACTTCTCAGAAATCGGGCTAAATTAGAAAATGCGTTTCTGGGAATTCGTATCGCTCTTTTGGGCCCACAGAGCGGCGCACACACAGCACACAGCGCACAACGAGCGGCGCCGCTACATAAATTTGTAAATATATATTATTATGGATATATATCGTCGATTCTCCCCGCAATTCCCAGAATGAATTTCCAATGAATCAATGGAATTTGCACGACAATATTGTTTTACCTCGCACACCCACAGCCACAGTCACAGCCATAGCCACAGACAAGTGCAAATAAATAGCAAACGACAGCCGCAGTTGCTGGTTGTTGTTGCTGCTCTTTCCCCTTTAATTTAAGCAAACACTGACATAAATATTTTATTCGCCTTTTTGGCAATTTATTTAGTTATTATTTACCTCGGATTTTCGATTCGATTTGCTGCTGTTTGCTATTTTCTCGGTACACTTTAACGCTAGTTGGCACTTTGTGCAAACTGTGCTTTAAGCATATTTCTCTTCCTTTTTAGTTTGCGAGCAGCTAGTATTTTCTTTCCGATTTTTCCTTGAATTTTACTTTGTTTTAATTTTGTTGTTGAGACGACACAAACACACAGACACACAGAAGCACGGAATGGGGCACGCGAAGCACTCAGATACGCGCACGCTCGCTAATTGCACTCTTGGATATATCAGAAAAGCTGGCGGCTGTGATTGCACTCGACGACCTCAACAACTGGGTGTGCGATTCCATCAATTTGTGCAATTTCTCTCGACGACGACGAAGCCACACACGCACGAAGAGGTGATATCTTCTCCAAAATGTATCTGAGTATCTTTGTATCTTTCTTCACGTCCGTTTCGTTCCGAATCATCAGTGTGACTGTCGCGCTGTAGTTCAGATATGCGACGGGGTGGTGAAATGCACTAAATATGCCGCAGAAACTACTGGATTGTGCAACCCTGGTGGTGAGCCTTGGTGGGGTTTGAGAATGAACCGATTTAGCTCAAATATACTAAAAGTACAAAATAAATATATAATCAAAAATAGAATTTAAATAAATAATTTATTTATAATAAAAAAGTCACCTAGCCGCAAGCTTTCACTATTTTTCACAACGTTTGCCAACACTGCTAAAACGCAGCTGTTGTGTTAGAATTTTGGCCAACATAAACATAAGAGCAAAGTTCATTTTAATTGGAAAATAAGCAGTGTTTTAGTTAATTAATTAAGTGCAGAAAGAGTTTACAACCTGCAAAATTTATTTGTTAAATTGGCTGATTTTGTTGTTAAGTTTAAGTACGTATTTAAGCATTATCTGGGTCCAAACTTTTCTGCACCATCATTTTACGGCATTTATACCGCCTTCTAGATTGTGCGAACGATAAAATGGCACTGATTCCGGCCGTAACCCGCCTCACCTCATCCGTTATCCGGATCCTGGGCTGCAATCCCAGTCCCATGACGCTCCAGGGAACAAACACTTACCTGTTGGGCTGCGGCAAGCGGCGAATCCTGATCGACACCGGCGACGAGGATGTGCCGCAGTATATTGAGCACCTGAAGGATGTGCTGAAGCAGGAGCAGGCCTCCATCGACACCATCCTGCTGACCCACTGGCACCACGACCATGTCGGCGGCGTGAAGAGCATTCTGGGCACCAAGTTGGCGGACAAGGACTGCCGGGTGTTTAAGTTCACACGCACGGACGCCGAGGATGTGTGTCCCGAGATACCAGCGCACATCAAGCTCCATCCGCTGGCCCACAATCAGGAGTTCCAGACGGAGGGAGCCAACGTGCGAGTGGTGCACACGCCAGGCCATACCACCGATCATGTGGTGCTGGCCATGAACGAGGGCACCCTCTTCAGCGGCGACTGCATCCTGGGCGAGGGCACCGCCGTCTTCGAGGACCTGTTCGAGTACATGAAGAGCCTGGAGCGGATACTGGACATCAAGCCGCAGCGCATCTTCCCGGGCCATGGCAATGTCATTGAGGAACCGATTGGCAAGATCGAGTATTACATAAACCATCGCAACCAGCGAGAGCAGCAGATCCTTCAGTTCTTCGTTCGAGCGCCCCAACGATCGCTGGCAGGCTTTGGATGTGGTGCGGGTGGTTTACAAGGAGACTCCAGAGAACCTCTGGCCAGCGGCCGCCTACAATGTCAACCATCACCTGAGCAAGTTGGCGAAGGAGGGTAAGCTGCGGCTTGCCAAGTCGGATGATGATGATGAGGAGCTCTACATCTACCAGCACGGCAGTGCGCTCTAAGCTGCAATATTTCGAGTCCTTGAATGTTTAAAGTCCCTGTTGGGCTCAAAATTGTACATAACTTGATTTCTTAAATATATATTTTTGTTATAAATCGTCATGTGTTCACTTTTTATTTGGTAACAATGAAAAAATTAACAATTAACAATTAAAACTAAATTAACTTTTTGTAGTAGGAAAGCTACAGTCGAGGGTGACCGACTGTGAGATACCCGGTACCCAAAGCATTGTGGGTGAAATTAGATAGCACATAGACATGGCAAAAAGAAAATATTGACAAATGAAGACAAATGTTGCTGGAAACATGTTGGGCAACACCGAAAAAAGACAAATGTTGCTAGGGACATGTTGAGCAACACGCACGTGCGCTCTCAACAAAGAAGAATCATACACAAAAACTTTATAGCTTAATAACTTCCATGTTTATCATCCGATTTTACTCAAATGTTAAGAAACGTCCGCACATACCTTTTTATTTATTGTATCTATTTACTTTAAGCCAAAAATTACGACTATAGCTTATCTAGTTTTTTATGATTTTTGTAGGTGAGAGCGCTTCTGGCGGCTCTCTCATTACCGATTCCAGATTTCACTGTTTGAGGTGCGCAATGGTAACAATATCGTCTATTTCTCTGGTATTAATTTCAATTGGTATTAATGGGTGTGCCACCGATATAAATCCAAAGACGTTTAGTAATTGTGGCGTCATAGCTGATATTATACTTTTGTAAATCAATGTTTTTATATGGAACAGCTCTACTAGTGACATTAATCCGATAATATCTTTACCCGATGTCGAACATTTATATATTGTAAGTTCAGTCGAATCTATTCTTAAAATTGCATCAATTAGGGTTATGATTGCAAGAGGTTTCTGTAGAGAACTAGTGTCTTTAGATATTTCCATGAATTTATAAGAGGCTGTTATCTGGATTCCTTGTGCCCTTTTATATAACTCTAAGGTCTGAAATGCGTTATTTTTGACAATCGCAACGCTACTTAAATGTGGTAGCTCATCGTCTAAAGAAATAATAAAATCCTTACGGTCTGACCTCTTCCATTTCTGCATCGCCTCAAGAATTGTCAACTGCGAACCGTTCTTGAAGGTTCCATGAATAGTCATTTTCTCTAAGTTGGGTAGCTGCGCCAGCGGTGCATATTCGGCTCCATCGACATCAGGCTTCACCGCGAATTCAAGTAACTGAAGTTCTGGGCAATGTGGCACAATGTCGGAGAGTCTACCTTGAATTTCTGTGCTCATAAACCTTAACTTAAACAGTTTCGGGTTTGACTTGCAGACACTAACCAGTGCTTCTGCACTCATTCGGACGTCTAAAGTTAGGAAATTAAGGTGGCCAAAATTGCTTAAGTCATCCAAGGAGTAACCTTCAATGGAAAGAAATTATCATATTTAACAGTTCTCTTTCTTAGACAATATGAAAATTTAAAAATTTTCTTGGCATTAAAATTATGGTCATGTTAGGACACTTACTAACCATTTAAAGCAATATCTAGAAGACAAATGCTCTTTTTATTTTCAAGAGCGCATTTTATCATTTGAAAATTATCCAGAAAATCGGGTTGAAAAGATTCTGGCTTATAGACCAGGTAAGCGTTCAGGAGTGTGCTGTTTTCTCGTATGGCGTCAGCTAAGAATCGCCAGAAGGCGTCACCTGCTTTTCCTGTGTGTGTGGCTTGCAGCTCTGCAAAATCTATATTCAGTCTTCCATTGTTCGCCACAAAAAGGAATTTAAGGTCCTTGTACAGATCGTTGTAATATTGTTTTAACACCGCCTCCAAATCTTCGTGGGCCAGTGCGAAGCTCACCAAATCCAAATACTTCATTCGATTGCTTCGAGATTTATCTCTCGACTCGCAATCAGAAATTATATATTTTATTATCTCCAACATGCAGTCTTCATTGAGAGCTAGAATGCTCGTTCTGTTCTCGTCCATATTTTGTTAGTTGGTTTTGGTTATCACACGATTTTTTATTGCTCAACTGGCGGTTAAAGATTTTGTGAATTCTTCACTGAACTGTTCTCTTCTAACTCTGAAACTATACTGCGCTGTTTCGAATTGCAATAGAAATGAAGGGTTAGTGCGATAAGGTAATGCCAAAGATAATGAACAATATCAATTGCATTGCAGTTAAATAAATGAATAGTGCAAGGTTTTGTTACAACTTAATTAACACACTCTACCAGGTTAAATTGAGTTGTAACAAAACCTCTTTTAAAATTTAGTAATACAAAGTAGAATGTGGCAAAAACATATATTTTGGTGTCCTTATATTTATATTTATATTTATATTACCGACACCAATTTTAGAGCCTATTATATAGGTATCACTGTACATATGGCTGTATTTAAGGCCTAGATGCCTTTCTTACAAGATCCTGTTCTACCAAGATATTAAAGCTGATCTTTAAGTCTATAGATAAAAAATAATTTAGAAATTGATTTAATTTGATTGAGAATATGTACAAATATATCACATATATTTTTGAGCTTACAAGCCACATAAATCCCCCCTTCAAGAGACTATTTTCTACTTAATCCTTTTGCCGTTTTTACACTTGATGGAATCGTCCAGCAGCTTCTTCCACACATCGAACTGCTCGTTGGGGCGCACCATGTGCACGGTGATCTTGTCACGGATGCGGCATGGCTCCAATTCCATGCGAACGTTGGCTATGTCGCGGACATTCACACGCTTAATGGCCAGACTTTCGGCCACGATGCCGGTGGTGAAGACGTCCTCCAGCCTTATGAAGGGAGTGTTGAGTGAGCCGACGAGAAGGTCGCCCACGATGTCACCGGTCATGAGGTAGGCGGGTCCCGTGGTGAAGCAGGGGAAGACTTTCTTCGAGTACTGGGCGATGGGTATGTAGTATTTGGACCACTTATTGCGCACCGGCAACCAGTTCTCAGCGCGACGGCCGTAGATAGTTCGATTCGCTTTGAGCGTGTCCACAAACGCCAGGAGCTTGGGCACATTGATGAACATATCGTCGTCCGTCTTGAGGATGTACTTGGCGCGCAAGCAGTGGCGGGCCGTCCACTCCAGCGAGGACATGGTCTTAAGCGTGAGGTTGTTGTAGGAGTCCACGAAGTTACCCCTTATTAGGTCGCGATACATAGAGTCCTCCTTGTCGAGGGCCTTGTTCAGGCTCTTGTCCGTGCTTTGCCCCAAGACGAAGGCCATGCCCACGTCCCTGCGGCTGCCGTAGTGCATCCACGTCTGCCGGATGGCCATCCTCGCCGCCGTATGGTGGACTGCCGAGGTGATAAGGACCAACAGCTTTGTGTGGGAACCGTCGCGCGGGCATATCCTTTCCACGTCAATCGCATTGTCAAGGTGACCGGGCTCATAGACTGCGCCCGCGAGTGGCATTCGGATGGGAACTAGGCTGTCCAAAGTTACCAATTCCAATGGTGCCAAAACTTGCTCTTTGTTCAAAAAGAACTTCATCCGGGTATAGTTCTTATCTGGGGATAAAAGGATCCTGGTATTTGTTCTATCTCCGAAAAGCTTCCTATAGTTCTTACCAATGCTGTTGTCCGAAAATGGTACAAGTCCATTCATGATATGGTTGTGCTTGGCATTACTTCCTGAATGAAAAATTAGATACAATATCAAATCCTGTGGCCATTTCTTAACGTTTTATAATAACCTGCTGCGAAAGCGTACGAGGGATCCTTGTCTTCCGATGGCTTCAAGTCCAGCTTTGCCATGGTCCTTGACTTCGACACGTACGAGAAAATGATGACGCTAACGATGAACAGGATTAGGATAAAGCGCAGTATGCGCGAAGCCATGGCTGTAAAGATTAAGCCGTTCTGTCTGGTATTTTCCCGGATTTCATTCGATAATCTAATCCTTCTAGCTGTGAGAAAAGTCCCAAAAAGTCATGTTTACATAAATATAAAAATAAAACGAAAATTTGACAGCGAATATAAGGAACACTTGACCACATACCTTCCGAATTGAGCCTTTCCAGGCAAATCCTTTTCCATTATCATGTATTTTCCGGGCTAAAACCATCTCAACCCAGCAGAAATTGCAAGGCATTGGTCCTAAGAGACCCGGCTGGGCATCCTTTATTATCCTTTTTGCTGCGACCCACATATTTATGCCACGAACTCCTTGGAACCAGTGTTGCAAATTTAGCTGTTTTTCCACTAGCTCTAGCGTTTTTCGATTGACAAACGCGGGATAAATTGAAAAATAGCGGCTTGTGGGAATTACAGCTATTTGGCATAATTTTATTAAGCAACAAACAAAAAACATCCATTCAGACTTTTAATTAAATCGTCGGAAAAGAGCAGTGTCCTGCAGGAAAAAGGAGCGAATTTAAAAGACTCAAAATATTTGGTGCTGCCATACTTTTCGGGGAAAGTTCTTAGCTTTGCATTCTCGGCGCGCCAAGCTTCTTACAACAACTGAAAACCCTCGAGATGCGGGCGAGGGGGCGTCAACTCCATTTTCTGTGGAAAAACGTCCGGAAACACCTAAAAAATGAGCAAGACCCCTCCTAAGGCCTCCTACGCGCAGCGCTGCCATACTTTTCGAGGAATCATGTTAGCTTAACATAGCCGCCCACGCGCTTACCAACACTGCACCGCTCTGTGTACGTCAGCTGTCAAAACGAATCACAAATTTTCACGGCTTTTCTGCGTTCCGATATTATTTATTATTGCACTTTTCCCAGTGGTTGCATTGCATATGTGTGCATCTTAATGTGTACTTAAATGTGGCCTGCAACTAGTGCAGAGATTGTCCTTCGTCGCGGAGCCAGCCAGTAGCCAGTAAAGAGTAGTAAACAGCAGCAGTGACCACCATGTCGTTCGTGGGCGGAGGCGGGGGCCAGGATGTGCACAAGTTTGTGGAGGCGCTGCAGGCGGACTTCAAGACGCTCTCGCTGGAGACCAAGAAGAAGTACCCTCAGATCAAGGAGGTGAGTCCTCCTGCAGCACGGCTGACGTGGACGTGTGTGTGGTTTCACGGCCATTCGTCTCTAATTGCGGCCACTTGTCCGTGTGGCCAGATGTGTGTGTCACCCCAGTTGGGTGGTGCTCGGTGGTTGGTGGGGGGTGGTTTTCTTTTCTTTTCCACCTGTGCTTGTTCTACGCAATTATGAAATTGATAGCGGCGGCGCGCGAGAATGAAATTGATTTTATGACATTTCCACTGCCAGCTTGGTCATTAATTCTGTTCTGTCTGTCCCCCGCCCCGTTTTCCGTCTCCAATTAGGCATGCGAGGAGGCCATTTCCAAGCTCTGCTCGGCCGGCAGCAGCCAACAGAATTCGGTGTACTACACCGTCAACCAGATACTCTATCCCCTGGTGCAGGGATGCGAGACCAAGGATCTGAAGATCATCAAGGTGAGTCCCAGTCTAGGCTTTAGTTTAAGCTCATCCTACTAAAACCCTCTTTAATTTGCAGTTCTGCCTGGGCATGATGCAGAGGCTCATCACCCAGCAGGTGGTGGACCAGAAGGGCGCCTTGTACATCACCAACGCCCTGTGGACGCTCATGGAGAACAACATTGAGGAGGTGAAGGTGCTGCAAACGGTGACATTGCTGCTCACCACCAACACTGTGGTGCATGGCGACACCTTGGCCAAGGCCTTGGTTCTGTGCTTCCGCCTGCACTACACCAAGAATCCCACGATTGTCAATACGGCCGGGGCCACCATCCGGCAGCTGGTGTCGCTGGTCTTTGAGCGTGTTTACCTGGAGAAGGATTCAGTGCAGAGTCTGCAGCAGCAGCCCCAGGCTAGTGCCTCGCCAGCAGAGAGCGCAGAAAGCCAGGATGTGCAGACCTTTGCCTCGGATGCTTTCCTGCTGTTCCAGGATCTCGTGCAGCTGGTGAACGCCGAGCAGCCCTACTGGCTGGTGGGCATGACCGAGATGACGCGCACCTTTGGCCTGGAGCTGCTCGAGGCGGTGCTTACCAACTTTAGTGCCGTGTTCCATGAGGTAAGCTAATAGTTAAGGCTTTAAAATATATTTTCAAGCCTTAAATTCCTTCCCAGAGCAACGACTTCCGCTTGCTGTTGAAGGAGCGAGTCTGCGCCTTGGTCATCAAGCTCTTCTCGCCGAATGTAAAGCACCGCCAGCTGCCGGCGGCTCCCAGCAATGGCAACGCCCCCGTGCCGGCCGAGAAGCCCTACTTCCCGATCAGCATGCGGCTGCTGCGACTGGTGGCCATTCTCATACAGAAGTACCACACCATCCTGGTGACCGAGTGCGAGATCTTCCTGTCGCTGATCATCAAGTTCTTGGACCCGGACAAGCCCGCCTGGCAACGAGCCCTGGCCCTGGAGGTCATCCACAAGCTGGTGACGCGCTCCTCGCTGATTGCCTTCTTCTGCAAGTCCTACGACCTGAAGAACCATGCCACCAACATAGTCCACGACATGATAGCCGCCATGGGCAGCTACGTGCGCTACTCCCTGATCAATGCCTCGGCCATGCTGAATGGCCAGCAGAACGGCATGGGAGGCACGCTGTCGGCTTTGGGCAGCAACAATCAGTGCGGCTTCATGTTCCGCGGGGCCTATCTCCGCTGGTGGCCACCTTTGCGCCCGGCGTATCCAAGGCGGTCTAGTAAGTAGATCGAGAGCAAACCCTTAAACCCTTTAAATATCATATTTCCTTCCTTGACAGCCTGGAGATGCTGGATAAGCTGGAGGCCCCCAACATACCCGACAGCTATGGCATCTCGGTGGGCCATGCCATACTCCTGGACATGACCCGCTCCATTGGCGGCGTCATTCAGCGCACGCCCGAGCTACACCCCAGCCACAACACGGCCGTGATCACGGAGGAGGAGCACAGGCCGCTGTGCCTGCAGCTGGTCAACTCCAGCTGGTCTGGCCTGCTCAGCGCCTTCATCCCCTTGGTGGAAACGTCCATAGACGAGGCCACCACCGAGAACATCCTGAAGGCCATGCAGAACTATGCCGCGTTGTGTGGCCTGCTGGAGCAGCTGCAGCCGCGCGATGCCTTCATCATGGCCATGTGCCGAGCCTCCTTCCGCCGCACTATGCCATGTCCATCTTTGCCAACACCACCGCCACGCAGGCGGACGGGGAGCTGAGGTGCCACACCCGCAGCGGCAGCCAGGATCTGAGCAGTCAGTTCATCAACAATTGCAGCGGCGATGCTGGCGACTTTCGGCCGCAAATCGTGGCCGTGGGCACGCCGCTGCCCTCCGCCTCGCTGCCGCACAGCGTGATGCAGGCGCCCGTGATGCTGACCAACAAGAACCTGCAGTGCATGCGGGCCATCCTCTTCTGGCGCACAACAACGGCGGCATCCTGGGCACCTCGTGGCACATTGTCCTGCAAACCCTCCAGCATCTGGTGTGGATCCTGGGCCTGAAGCCCTCCACAGGCGGAAGTCTCCAGGCCATGCCCAAGCCCGCCGTGGAGGCGAATGTGGGCATACAGACGGCCGTGATGGCCGACCTGCCAGTGTTCTCGCAAATGCTGAGCCAGCTCTTCGAGTCCAGCCAGTACCTGGACGATGTGGCGCTGCATCATCTGATCGACGCCCTCTGCAAGCTCTCGCACGAGGCCATGGAGCTGGCCTACGCCAATCGGGAGCCCTCGCTCTTTGCGGTGGCCAAGCTGCTGGAGACGGGCCTGGTCAACATGCCGCGCATCAAGGTGCTGTGGCGACCTTTAACGAACCACCTGCTGGAGGTGTGCCAGCACAGGCACATCCGCATGCGGGAGTGGGGCGTGGAGGCCATCACCTACCTGGTCAAGTCTGCCCTGCAGTTCAAGCACAAGACGCCGCTCAAGGAGAATATGGTGGGTGGCTTGAAAAGTTCTTATTTTTAAGCATTTTTCAAGGTTTATCTCTCTTTGTAGGAGCTGCAAACCATGCTGCTGAGTCCCCTGTCCGAGCTGTCCACTGTCCTGCACGCAGACGTACGCCAAAGGCAGCTGGACTGCGTCCTGCAGATCCTGAACACCGCCGGGGAGATACTCTCCTTCGGCTGGCCGGCCATCATCGAGATCATTGGCGCCGTGAACGAGCACCATGGCGAGCCCTGATTCGCACCGCCTTCCAATGCCTGCAGCTGGTCATCACCGACTTCCTGACAGTGATGCCCTGGCGCTGCCTGCCCCTGTGCATCAGCACGGCGGCCAAGTTCGGCTCCCAGACCCAGGAACTGAACATCTCCCTCACAGCCATTGGCTTAATGGTAGGAAATCTTACTTGAGTCTCAAAAGGAACTATTTACAAGCCCATCCTCTGTCCTTAGTGGAACATTTCAGATTTCTTCAACCAGAACCAGGACAAGCTCATGTCCACGCAGCTGCAGGACGTGTCCATTCTGCCCGATTTTCCGGGCACCGTGAAAATGCCGCAGTTCGACAAGTTGTGGATGTGCCTGTACGCCAAGCTGGGCGAGCTGTGTGTGGATCTGCGTCCGGCGGTGCGTAAATCCGCCGGCCAGACGCTCTTCTCCACCATCTCGGCCCACGGCAGCCTGCTGAATCCGCCCACGTGGCAGGCCTTGGTCTGGCAGGTCCTCTTCCCGCTGCTGGACAATGTGCGCGCCTTGAGCAGCTCGGCCAGCAACGAGAAGGTGGATGCCAGCGGCAACATCCTCATCCATCACTCGCGCAACACCGCCCAAAAGCAGTGGGCGGAGACCCAGGTGCTGACCCTCTCTGGCGTCTGTCGGGTGTTCAACACCAAGCGAGAGCTGCTCCAGCAGCTGGGCGACTTTGAGCGGGCCTGGTCCCTGATCCTGGAGTTCATACAGAACGCGGCGCTGAGCAAGAATGGCGAGGTATCGCTGGCGGCCCTCAAATCCCTGCAGGAGATCATGTACCACAACTCGACGGAGCGAACGGAGCGCTCTCTAAAGGATCCTCAGACGGCTCAGGAGCAGGACGACGAGATCTGGACTGTGAGTAGAGTGTGGGGTAGAGAGCAGAGCTGGGAAGGCCAAGCTCGAGCAGCTCTTGTAAGGTTTTTGGTGGCCATTGGCTTTATTTTTCCCTTAATCCCGTTTGTAAACTAAAGGAAGTCCTATTCCCTCTCTTACTGAGCAGATCGCCTGGAACATTTGGCTCAGCATCGGCATGGAGAGCACCAAGATGTCCGCGACGACTACAACGAAGCTGCAGCAGCAGCAGAGCAGCAATGGCGCCGACAGCCAGGACGATTTTTACATTCCCAGTCAGGCCTTCCTCACGGCCCTGATCCAAATCTTTCCCGCCATCTTTCAGCACATCCAAGTCAAGTAAGTTTCAGTTCGAATTTAGATTTTTCTTTTATTAATAAATTTTACTTTTTATTTAATTCCAAATCGCAGATTTAGCGCCGCGGACTTTGACAAATTCTGCGACGTGCTGACCAATGCCGTGTGCATTCCCGTCCAAACCGATGCGGTGCCCTACATCATGTCCACCGTCTCGGACACGCTGCTGACGCCCCTGCACGATGGCATCCTGGATTGCATGGAGCTGATACAGAAGGTAAGCGAAGCCTGGGTCTATTTTAGTCCATTTAATCCAGGGAAGGGCAAGCCTTTGCTCTGGGAGCAGCTCGCTGCTCTTTCCGTTAGAAATTTTTGTCTTTGTTGCTCTTTCCGTTATGATTCGTGCCCAACTCTGATTTAATCGTATTAATCCCCCAATTAGGAGGCCACCAAGCCCGAGTCGCACATCCGTGGGCTCATTCCCGCCCTCTTCCGCCAACTGCTGATCTTCAGCAAGTTCGCCTGCGCCCCGCCCACCTTCCAGCAGAGTGTCGAGCACAAGTACGCCAAGTCCTCGTCGGGCCACTATGCCAACAATGCCTCCGTCCAGGTGGTCAGCATGAACTACATCCCCTTCGGCGAGAAGTCGATCAGTACTTGCGTCAAGCTGTACCAGACGACGGCCACCGAGGAGCCGGTGGTGCAGGAGCAGATCCTGCACGACATTGTCAAGGCACTGCGCACACCGCTGGCCATGAAGTACAAGTGCCTGTCGTCCAGCACCTGGAAGCTGGCCATCTCCAGCCTGATAAGTGTGCTGCACACGGGCCTGAAGGTGGCGCGAGCCAAGCCCACGCATTTTGGCAGCCTGTGGGACGACCTAGCGGACACGCTGGACAAGTTCCTGTTTCCGGCCAGCGTCTGCACCATCGAGGATCGCGGCCTGGAGGAGATCGTGCTGGACGAGACGATCGATTGTCAGGTCATCGAGCTGCTGAGGGACGAGGTGCTGCCGCATGCCCACGAGATGCCGCACCAGTTCATCATGCAGATTGTGGTGCTGCTCAACAAGGGCTCCATTCACTCCGCCTCGGACACAAACATCTGCTACGAGTCCGACTGGAAGCTGCGCGAGATCTTTGCCAAGACGTGCTTCGAGACCCTGCTGCAGTTTTCGCTGCTGGAGGATCATGCCCACACCAACAACAACCGACTCAATGCCAATCTCTTGCCAGTGGCAGCCACAGGTGGTGGACCGGCGGGTGGCAAGGACTTTGCCGGGCGGCTGGCGGTCACCGCTCTGCTTCATCGCTTCCAGGAGGTGCTCAAGCGGTTCAACGATGACGAGCGACAGAGCGGCAAGTGTCCGCTGCCCAGGTGAGTTTTTTTCTTAGGGTTCTTAAGGCAAAAGCCACAAGTTAATTTTCCCTTGCAGATTCCGGCTGTCGGAGATATCCTTTGTGCTCAAAGCCATTGCCACGCTGGTGGTGTCCATGAAAAAGGCTCCGGCCTCCAAGGGTGAGGGAAAATCTTTATAATTTATAAAAATGTAGATCTAGCAGTCTCTTTTCAGTAAACAAGCCCGCCTGGGATCAGCTAATTGGCCTGTATCCGTACCTGGTGGACTGCACCACCACCACGTCGCCGGAGGTCTCCCGATCGCTGCGCGAGGCCCTGCTCCAGTACACGGATCTGCTGCAGGCTCCACGCACCTGCGGCGGCACCAACGACAATGCAATCCAAGCGAATGGCCAAGAGTGAACGTGTTTGTGCGATGTTTTTTCCTAGGTCTTTAAGTGCGAATATATATATATTTATTTTGTGCATAATTTATGAATGTTAATCTTAGCCCTTCCCGCGCATAGATGTTAAGTCTAAGCATCTATGTACTTACACAAACACACATATATATATATATATATATGTATACATATATTTGTAAACGTATTTTGTAGTTGAGCTATGAAGCAACCGTATTTCCAGATTCCTTTAGTACCTTTTTTTCGGGGAGCCAAGACAGAGAACTAGAAGAAATCTAACTATGATATCTATTTGTGTGGCGCATTTTAAAGTGCAGACTTGCGTGTTATCTGAAATCAAATATTAACCATTAACCATGATGCAACTTTGTAGTGACGTTTTTAAATAAAGCAAAAATTATTATTACCAAAGGCCTGATAAGAGCGTTTATTTATGACGTCAGATTGTCGTTGCCTTTATCTATGCCAAATGGATGGACGGCTGTTCCGACGCGAGGTTTACTCCGCTGGCTACCTGAGCACACACACCTCGTGTTGGCTTGGGTTGGATAAGAATCCGTCGCAGTGGACAGCAAGCACCTTGAACCGGCAGTCTTTGCCAGCTTGGCAACGCGTTTATTAATGTTTGTTAACATTTTTGGTCTAATCTGCGTTTACTTAAACCCCAAATAAAGGTATATGCGGCTGAAGATCTATTACTTAACTGATGCGCCTGTTGTTGAGCAAGAAATTAAGAGGAAATTTTCGAGTCTTTGATATTAAAGATTGGGGTTAAACTATGTCTCATATAAATCAATTACACCAGTTCTAGGATAAATAACCTATTTCCAATCAATTCTATATAATCTACCAGAAAGAAGAAAGACTAGCACATGTTCTTGCCTATTAAATTTATATTTATGGCAATTTCTCAATTATTTCTTAATTATCGCGTTTCTCTGTCATTTTTGACAACAGAAGATAGGCAAATATATTAAAGAACTATTCTTCTGTAAATTTGTGTCTCATAAAAAAAATTGTAGCACTTGCGTCAACGTGGCGAATGAGTAATAAATGTCTTGATTTACAGCAATTTCTCAATTATTTCTTAATTATCGCGTTTCTCTGTCATTTGTGGCCAACCCAAGCTGGAAAATATATTAACAGAACTATTCTTCTGCAAATTTGAGTCTAATAAATAAAAATGCAAACGCTTGAGTCAAGAAGATGACCCGGAATTCAAAATAGTGTGAGCTCTTCATTTCCTATCGCTATTTACAAAATGCATAAGTGCAAAGATGCAAAACAGGCTGTTTCCATTGGCCCTTATTGAATTTAACTGCACTTGCTCAATTATTTCTTAATTTTTTACTTTAATTATCGCGTTCTCTGTTATTTTTGGCCAACACAAGATAGGAAAATATATTAAAAGAACTATTCTTCTGTAAATTTGTGTCAAATAAATCAAAATGCAATAGCTTGCGTCAAGTGAAGACCCGTAAGTCAAAATAGTGTAAGCTCTGCATTTGCTATCGATAAATAAAAAATGCAAAAGTGCAAAGATGCAAAACAGGCTGTTTCCATGGGCCTTAATTGCATTTAACCGCATTTTCCTTTGAAAAGTTACTCCAATTAAATTAAATTAATCTGAAAAACTGCAATTTAATGCACTTGCTCAATTATTTCCTAATTATCGAGATTCTCTATCATTTTTGACCAACAGAAGATAGGAAAAGATTAAAATATAGAAATATTCTTCTGTAAATTTGTGTCTCATAAATAAAAATTCTAGCACTTGAGTCAACGTGGCGAATGAGTAATAAATCCCTAGATTGTCTGACTACAATAATGACATCATTTCCTTTCCAATTCCCTAAAGAATCAGGAATCCGACTCTTATCAGTTAATAGCTTACCATAAATCCTGAGTTAAGTCTTCTTTTATCTTAATTTTTCCCTAAATATTCCATAGCGTAAACCTACCTTTATTTGTGATTCCCCACCTGCGAGCGTGCTTGGGTGTAGATCAGCGAAATGTGCAAAAGTTTTAATCTAAATAAAATTTTTATTTTAATTTGTTTTGTTTCATTTTTTTGTCGGTTTTCTTGTTTTTGTTTTCATTTTAATCGGTATAATAAGTATAATAACATTTTTTGTTGTTCTTGTTTTCATTATTATTATTATTATTACTGTTAATGTTAATGTTTTTATAGTTTTTTTGTTTTCTTTCGGTTTTAATATTAGAATTAGGCAATCGAGTTTAATACTACCTTCGTTTTAAATATTATGCAACGAATTTTTGGGTTTTCCTTTCTCATGATTTCTTTTTTGTTTATGAATTTTTAAATGTATATATTTAATAAACTCATTTCCGTTCTGGCTAGGCAACTTCTTGTGTATCCGGCGCCGCACGCACACACACTCCTGTTGCTGTTCTCGTATATTTATTTTTTTGGATTTTTTATTTGTTTTTTCTTTATGTTTTATGTGCTTGTCAACTCTTTTTGTTTTTTGGTTTTTTATTCATTATTTTTTACTTAATGCCGTGGGCGCTTAATGTACAGTGTGTTGCCTTGTAAAAATGTACAATTCAAGCGCTTGCTTTAAAATATTTTTTTGTGGTTTTTCGGTCTTTATTTTATTATTCATTAATCTATATTTTAGCTGAAAGTCGGTTTTCAACTCTGCCCTATAAATCACTTTAATAAATAGCCGCCATGTCTGGGTCTGTCTTCGACTTGATCGTTCTTCTTCTTCTGGTTGGTTTTAGCTATTTACCGGGTTTTTAGCGCTTGTAATTAACATGGTTTAGGTCGTGTGTGGTGTTACTCATTAGGTTTAACTTGTTTCCTTTTAATTTTCTTGGGCTTAGATATAATACAATTTGTTCTTTATTATACTGCACTAACGATTTACCTAACTGCGTTTTCTGGGGGATTTCGGTCGAGTGTCGAGGTCGAGTTCGAATTCTAAACCGCCGGCGCGGCGGCTCCTTCAAATTGTTCTGCAAGCTCGCGCCTGTCCTCGGTTAACTCGAGGTTTAACTTTGCTTCATGTAATATTTAGTTAATGTGTTCATGTTTCATGTGTGTGTGTATGTGTATGCGTGTGTAACAATAGTTTAGTTCATTTAGTTTAGTTACTAATTTAGTGTGTAGCACATCCATGAGAGATGAGACGAGATTTCTTGCGGTTTTCTTTCGGGGCTTGTTCGAGTACGAATTCGAGTTCGGGGGCTTTTCGATCTAAAAAACTCTATTTATATATATGTAATGTATGTATATATAGTATGTATGTTTTTATAGTATGTTCTTTTGTATGTATATTAATTTATTTTTGGTTTAATTAGTATTTTGGTTAAACAAAAGTAACGCAAGAGAGACTTCTTCATTTCATTTAGTGCTAAAAACAAGTGTATGCCTATGCAAGTATTTTCTGTTTCGATTAACCCATAACTTTCTTGCCTTCATTTATTTATCATATCATATAATGTGTGTTATTTATAGAGAAGTTCGGTAGATAGGCGTAAAGAGCGCAGTTTCCTCTTTGGTTTTTATATTTTTATTTTTTGGAAAATTCGTAAAGTTCGTTCGAAATCTGATGAAAGTTGCATTTAAAGTTTTGTCCCCTTTTTTTGGTTTTTGTTTCGGGTTGTTTCTCAATTTATTCAATAAACTCTTTACATTAAATTTACTTAGCTAAATTGTTGGGTTTTTTCTTCACCTTCCTCTGCTTGTTTTTTTTTTTTTTTGTTTTTCTTTTTTTGCCATAGCCATACAAAATGTTGTGTTGTTTTTAACGTTAAGTACATATACATGCTTGTACATAATCATGTAATCCGTTTGTTTTTTGTTTTTTAGTTTAATGAACACTTTGTTGGGTTCAATTTCAATATTAGTTTAAAAAGTTAGTTATAGTTTTAAGATTAGCGTTGGTTTTACATGTACTTGGTTTGGTTTAGGTTTATGTTTTAGGTTTTAGGTTTTAAGGTATTCTTCTTTTATGCTTAGGTTCTTCTTAGGCTTTTAGAAAAAGTTCTGCTTGTCGAAATGAATATATATAGTTAAGAAGCGCTGTGCCCTGTTGACTTGTTTGTTTCTTTCTTTTGTGATCTCTCATTTCGATTTCGGTCTAGATTTAGTTTTAGGTTTAAGTTTCCATAATTCGTTATCTATGTATATGTATGTATATATGTAATTTATATATATAAATTGCTAAAAATCATAGTTATCATAGTTATTAGCATTCTGAAACAGTTGTTCTTCCTCGTCCCTCGTTCGTGTGTGAAGACATTTCGCAAGGCTGCCTCGGAACTAACTGGAATCTTTCGCTGGGACATTTTCGAGTTTCGAGTTACGAGTTTCGAGTTTCGAGTTCTGTTCGGTTATTATTATGATGTATTAATTACGATGTGACTTTTGAGGCAGGGGGCTGGCACTTAATTGATTCTTCTCTAACTCCCCTAAAGGCTGAGAGGGTTTGTCTAGCTTATTCGGTAGCTTTTCTGAGAGGCGGCGGCGGCGGCGCATCCCCAAAAGATTCCACTTACTTCCGCCAGCTCATGTGTGTGTGTGTGTGTGTGTTGGGTGTGACATTCGGTTACTAGATTACGGAATATACTTTACTGCTCCTCTTGGTGTTGTTGTTGCTTAAGGTGTGTGTGGTGAGGTTTACCCGTAGTTATATATCTGGTTTTGTTTTAACCCCCTTCTATATATTCTTTAAGGCAAAGTCACACGTTTTGCTCGAAGCCGCCGATAAGGGGAAATGATTTAAAGTAAGTCATAAGTACATAAGTAACTTGTTTAGTTTTCGTTTAACTTCTACTGAAACCCTAAGGCAATTTCTTGTTTTCCTACACAATCTCCTCTACAGATTCTTCTTTTTTTACACTACTCTGGCGCCGGCGGAAAACAAAATTAGGTTTTAGCGGGTTCGTTTCTCCAGGGGGGAGGGAGTGGATCTCAGCCTGGCCGGCTGAGGACTCCATATCCTCCTCCTTCTCCTACTCCTCCTCCTCGATCGGAAGTTCACAAACAGTCGCCGGAATTGTCATACAAAAGAGGTGTGACTTGCCATGGTTCTTCGTTTCTATCAAAAAAAGCAAATTCGACAAAAACAAAAATACATTTTCCTCTGACCTTTGGCATACAGTGTGTCTTGGCCTCGTCCTTTGGGTGGTTTCTCTCTAAATGCCTTAACAGGTGACTGAAAATGGTGTATATCTTTGCTGGCACTCCCTCTTCCCACCTTTCGAGGTATACAACACCGAAACGCACTGTACGCTAGATCGAAGAGAGACAGTTGTGATTTAGTTTGCCAAAAGCCTACAAGCTTCCGCTCTAGAAAATCATATCTTCTGATGATCGTAAATTATATTAGTAAAAAAAAAAAACCAAGTTAAAACATTTCACAATCCTGCATTTATATTGTTCCTTTAACTAATGTGAAGCGTTTTGTTGCTTAAGTTTATTTTTTTGTTTTTTTTTCATCTTTCGTTTCGTTTTGGGTTGTTTTGGGCTAGTGATGTCTCCTCTCTCTTCCTCATTCAACATTTGGCTTATGCGACTAATTAAAATTACAAGTAATTATTAATATTATTTATGTATATGTTATATATATAATATATATAAGGTTCCTCTTCTGGTAGCTCAGCTAGAGCTGCGTCCGATCTTCACTTTTTAGCTAACGCGTGAGAGTCAAAAGTGTGTGCCGAGAATTACGAGTAGTTTGCTCTTCTGCCCTTCTTCTTCGCTTGATCGATAATATTCGATATTCGATAGTTACCAACTGGTGGTGATGGTGGTGATCGAGGGATTAAATCATGAATAACAGGGTATTCTATGCTCTATATAAATGTCTGAGGAGTTTATTCTGGAGTCTAGTTAGGAGTTTTTAGGAGTCTTTGTTCTGGTCTGCTGTCGTTTGGTTTCTGTACAAAAAGACATACAATACTGCGTATGTGGTTGTTTGTATATAGTATAGGTGTATATTATATAAGTATGTATAGTTGTTGCATCCTGTTCGTTAGTGTATATATCGGATCGTAACGTATATATAGCAGCAGCAGTGTATGTATGTGTTGTTGGTGTGTAGCTGTTTTAGTTGTTGTAGTGGGTAACATTACGTCATACAATATAGCAGTAAATAGGTATCGTAGCTGTTTGTCGTTCAGTTCAGAGGGGCTTTGGTCGAAAAGAAAGAAGACCCGGAAGTCAAAATAGTGCAAACTTTGCATTTGCTATCGATATTTGCAAAAATGCATAATGCATTTCAGCATTTTCCTTGAAAAGTTACTTCAATTAAATTAAAATAATCTGAAAAACTAACGAACCAGCAGGCACCAGGTTTTTATCATTAATATTTGGTTGTTTAGAACAGCTAGTGGCGATAGTTCGGGCACGATATCACGAATGGTGCATTTACACCGAGAGATGCAAGAATGCAGTCCTAGTGGAAACAGGGCCGTAAAGCAACGAAGAAGATATCAAACTCGGGGGACAGAGACAGGGTTGTTTCAGAGATGAATGTACATTTATGCGTAATAGATCGATTGTATTAGTTAGTAGTAGTAGTTGTTGTTGTCACTAATAGTTGTTCTTGTTGTTGTTGTTATACACAAATAAGCCACAAAAACTGTACAACAATTGTACATGAATAAAAAACTTATGCACGAGAATTTATCGACGGTTTCCAAAAACTCTATATTTTTCTCTAGGCTATTATTTACCTATTTCCTCCTCGTTCTTCTATTCCCTTGCTTCTTCTTCGCTTTCTTCATCTATTTTTTGTTTTGAATTTCTTCGCATATGTATATAACTATGTAATCGAACATGCACACACACACACGTGAATTATATATATATATACTTTATTTATATATAACAAGAACGTTACCTTTGTGGGGCTTTTATCAAGGGCTTTTGTTTGTTTATCAATATTTTGTTAGTTTACTATACAAATCGTCTCTCGTTTTGTGTGTCATTTTTAACATAATTGTTTTCAGTTATTCATCATTTGCTGAGAACACAGTTTTTACTATGTAAATATTTAAAGCTTTGGTGGCGGCGAATAAATCAACAACGAAAAGTTCACGTTCACGTTTACGTTTTGTAAATGATAAATAAAGGAAAACACATCGACTAGAACTAAAGGTTTTCAAATTATATTATATATGTATCTATATACGATTATGAGTTTACGAGTTAAGAATTGTGAATTGAAGACCGCTTTAGTTCTTAGTTTCCTTCCACTTCGTTTTTACATACACATACATTTTACATAAACAACCGAAATGAACAACAACAGAAATATATATGAATTAACAGAGCCTATGAATTCACTTCTTACACATTTCGTTTTGTTCTTAGTTATTTTTTAGTTTTTCAGTTTGTTTTGATTTTGGTTTTTTAGTTTTTGTTTACCAAAAATGAGGCTAAGCAAATAGTACTGAACTTTACAAGTTTTGGCAGTACGCATCTGATTACACTTTCATCGTTTGCTCCTAAAATTATGCAATATACAAGGTTCTCGCCTCCGCTTCCGCTGTAGCGTTCGTCCTTTCGCTACTAGTTGTGGTATTAATCCTTTAAAAATATACTCATAACGCGCTACTTAATTGTTTAAAAAGTTCATCTTCAGTTTTTGCATTATACCATATTAACTAAGTTTAATAAACAAAGTTCTTTTAACATCCACTCGTTCGCCTTTCCATCTTATCCTTCTCCTTCACCTTCTGCTTGTTAACAGTTGCTGCTGCTCCTTCTTCCTCCTCCATCTTCTCTTATTTTGGTTGCTGTCGTCGGCGCCTCCTCCTCCTCCTTCTCCTCCTCCGCTTTCTTCGAACTAAAAACTAACCTCAAAATATCGCTACCTAGGAAATAATAACGGTACAAAGAGAGGCAGCGAGTACAGAGACAGAAGAATTGCCTTCCCTTTCTTAAGCTTTCTCAACTTTTCAGGTTATGTACAATATTACTTTGTTTTCTCGTGTTTTCTAGGGTCTTCAGGGGGCTGGTGCGGAGGGGTGGCGTGGGCGTGGGCGAGGGTGTGGGCATGTGCGACAATCTTATTTTTTGTTTTGTTGCTTCGGAGTTAACGCTTCACTTTAAAGTTAATTGCTAGAGTTCCGCCGATATTCCGCCATCTTTTAACCATAATCTCTTTTTAGTGTTCGTTTAACTGCTATCACTTTCCATTTGAATATTACTTTAGTTCTCTTTTGTTTTGTGTTTACTTGTTTGCCTCCTCCTTCTTCTTGTTTAATGTTAATTGTCTGTTTCTCATTTCAATTTCGCTAAACAAAGTTTGCAGTGTTAGGGGATGGGTGTTAGGGGTGAGTGGTTAGTGGGGGGGAGGTTTACACAACTTTTTCCTCTGGTTAACGGGGCTTCTCTCTCGTTACCATCTCATATATTCGCTAGTTTTTATCTTGTAGTTTATGTAATGTTTTTAATGCGTTTTTTACTCTCAGTTATCCCTCTGTGTGTGTTTGTTTGCTCATATTTAATTGGTTTTATTTGTTTATATGTTATACGGTGTGTTTATTCTTTTCTTTCTTAGGAATTTTAATCATAATTTCTCCTTTTCTTTTTCCTGCAATAAAGAATAAATTGCAAATATCACTGGAATTAGTTTTTTGGTGTTATTTCGGTTATTGTTCTTGCTGGATGTTGTGGTGATTAATTGTTGGGTTTCTCGATTTGACAATTAAGTAAACAAAATTTAAATATTAAAAGAAAAATTTGGAAGTTACACAGGAATATTTGGGGGCGACAATCAATCATTAAACTGATCTATGCTTGAACACAAAAAATAAGGAGAAACTAAGAACTATACGAAATCGATTGTTAGTAGAAAAGTTATGCTACTGTTGGGTTGTTGCTCTTGCAGAGATGCTGTTAATGTTGCTATTGCCGTTCAGAGATCGTTAATATATATACTTTTGTTATGTTACTACTTATTATTGCAGTGATTGTAGTTGTTGTTGATGTTGTTGAAATTGGAGGAGTTGTTGTATTAGTTGGAGTAATAGTTGTTGTTGTTGATGTTAGTTAGTTGACGCTGGGCACACTTTTTATATCAGATTTTAGGTTAGTCAAGGCGGGTTGATTTGATTTGATGGAGATTTGATCGAGGGCGAGGTTTTTGGGTTAGTTTTCGCTTTTTTTTTGGAGGTGGTTGGTGGCTGTGATGATGATTGCAGAAAACAGTCAACCAATCAATCGATCGAATCAAGCGGCAGGTTCTCCCACATATTTAGCTTTTCTTATAGGTTTTGTTATGTTCTTTTTTATGATTTCATTCAATTTAGCTTTAACTAGAGAGTGAATTTGATCAACTACTCGCAAGAATTCGTATTTATGGGGAATATTTATGGGAAAAACAAGAAAAGAATGGAAAAGACAATTGATTAGCTTGCTTTCCATGAATATCGGCTACGAAACGACGACGAGTCACTCACAGAGATACCAGAAATCGTCAATTACAGCAAATCAAAAGTCAATCGGCAACGCAAATAAAAAGGATACATATATCGATAGATACTATCGATAGCAGCAGGCACGCAAGCAATGGCAACTTATATGGTATTTATTTAGTATTAACCTGTATTGTGTTGGAAACCAGAATCTAAGAAACAATAAAATTTAAGATAAGGGCGCCAACTCATATAGAAAAGAAGAGAAAAATAGGCAAAAAATAAAAATGCAAATTGGTTTTTGGTTTTGTTCTTTTTTTGTTTTTTATTTTTATTTTTTTTTTTATATTTCTTTAATTTACAATTGTATTTTTTGTTGTTTGTTTTATATTTCGGTAGAAATCAATCTCAAAACGCACAAAATCATAATGGATAATCGTAATCGGTATAAACAATAGCACAAGTTCTTGTTTTTTGTTTAGATACTAGATACAAAGAATCGAAATCATTAAAGTTTTTTATACACAGCAAAATCAACAGAGGCGACAAACTAAAGAATAGAAAAATAGAAACATAAAGTGCGCAAACTAGAGGGGCGGTTTTCTGGGGGGTAAGGGGGTTTAAATACTCTTTTTTTTTGTTTGTGTACAATATACAAATAATGCTAATTATAATTTCAAAATCAATGCAAAAGTGTTGAGCTACTGGACTTCTGTGTGTGTGTTTTTGCGTGTGTAAACGTTTGATTCACTGCCAAGAAATTAATAAGCTTATATAGTGATTTATAATATACATAAGTAACGATTAAATCTGTTTTGTTGCTTCCTTTTTGTGTGTGTTTTTGAAATGTATAATAATTAAACAATAAGTACTTAAGAAGAAAGTCGATAACATTTGCTTGTCGTTTCTCTTTTACATGATAATCATAATAATAATAATAATAATAATAATATTATGGACTGGACTTTGACATAAAAAGAACGCTTTCGTTTATATATGTGTTTTCCTCAAGTTTTCTTTTGTTTTTCCAAGTTTTCTTCCAAGCAACAGAAACAAGCATTAGCGAACAAATGAATTTTCGTTTCGAATAAAGCAAGAAATTATAAGGCATATTTACGATGAATTATAATTATAATATTTTATAGCTATAGAACTACATATTTTGTTTTAACTCTTGGGGTTGGTGTGTGTGTGTGTTGGTGGTTGGTGTGTGAGTGAGTGAGTCTGTTTTTAGTTTAGGTTCAAGTTTTAGGTGTAGTTGTTTTTTTTATATTTGTGTTTCCGTTTCCGTTTTGTGTTTGTCAGAGAGTTAAGCGAGCCTTGCAAATATACGGATATATCAGGAATATATATTTGCTCCCGCCTTTAGCACACACATCGAAGAAGAAATAAGAAATCTACAAGCTCCAGCCTGCATTTCACTTCTCTGGGTATATTATTATCCTTTGTTTATAATACAAAATTAGAAAAGAACTAGATAGTTTCTTAAACGTTTAACTTTTCACTTATTACCGCACCGCACCGCGCGTATCCGTCGTCCGTCCGTTTCCGTTTCCGTATTGGCTTTTTTTTTGCGACAAAAACACACAAAAATTCCTTCATTTCCATAGACTTTTGGGTAACACTATTTAGAAATTGTTAACTAAGAAAATTTCACTAATTGTTGTAGCTGCTGCTGCTCCCTATTCTCCGTCCGCTTGTCGTCTCTGTCCGTGTGGGTGTGTAAGTACGTGGCTTCTCCGTATCAGTGGTCTCCGTCTCCGTCTCCGTTTCCGTCTCCGTGTGTGTTTTGTGGTGTGTCTGGTCTGCATTCGCCTTTGCCTGCAGCTTCAACGTCTTTAATTTGCAGTATAAAACTAAAATGTTCAACTTTTTATCCTCTTCTGCTGCTGTTTTGCTTGTTTGTTTGTTTAATAATATTTGGTGTTGACAGTTGTTGATGTTGTTTGTTTGTTTTGTTTGTTTGTTGTTGGTTGTGGAGTTGATTGGTTGGTGTGTTGTTGTTGTTGGATTGGAGAGGAGGCACACTTACTGTTCTTGGGGATCAGTATCACTCTCCTCCAGTTCGCTCTTGTTGCGTCGCTTCTCATAGATGAGAATGATGATGCAGAGAATTAGCACCTCAGCACAGATGCCCAGGAAAGGCCACAAGGCGGCAAATTTGCCTAAAATAAATTATGAAGAGTTATTGCATATTGTTTTTGAGACAAAAGGCTAACTGTTCAGAGCAAACACTGTTGCTTATAGATCCGGCTCGAAGGACCTAATGTAAAGAAGTCCAAGAATTTACAAAAACTCACTGTGTACACAATTTCTTGGACCTCTCTACAATTACCATGGTCACTAGCTTCATCGATTTTTGTACAAACTTACTTTAATGGGCTTAAAGTTTCAGTTAAATTTTCTGGCAAGGGATTTGGCTTCACAAACTTCGTTCAAGAACACAAAATTACTGAAAATTTAGTCAGCAATGTAGAGCAAGGTTGCTGATTCTTTTCTGTTTAATTAGAAGAAGGTTTGAATGCCATTTCCGATACAATTAATATCAAGGTAAGAGCAAAAGCCACCGAATTAATTTATTACAGAATGTATTCTTTGCCACGAAGGTTAAATTTCTATAATCGGCAAACAGATCACGACGAAGCCTAGTGACCGGGTTGTGGTGTGTCTTTCGATGGACTTGATGGCCTGTAGGTGGCACTCCTTTTCGACTCGAAACTTACCCTTAACACGCACAGTTGTGAAGTCGCTGGCAACAGTGCTGTTTGCACCGTACTCATTGGCCGCATTGCGTCCAATGCACTTGTACTCGCCTCTGTCGTCCAATGTCACGTTCTCCAGTGTCAGGACGGAGTTCTGGATATTGTTCTCCGACTTGAGGACGAACCGATCGGTGGCGTTCGTCAGCGTGATATTGCCTGCACAGGACGGGGGAAAGAAGTTAGTTTTTACTCTTCCAATTCGATTCAGACTCCAGCTGAGACTCACCAAAGGTCCACGACAACTGTGGATTGGTACCTAAAACGGTGCAGGTCACCGACATCTTCTCACCCTCCACAACGGCTGTATTTGAAGGCACTCGTACAACAACGCGGGCTGAAGGCAATAAAGGATATTGATCAGTAAGAGTTTGGGCTGTGGGTTATTTGTTTATGGGCGACCACTCACCAACCACCTGGATTTGCTTGGACTCGCCGCCGAACTCGCAAGTATAGTTTCCATCGTCGTGAGGTTCCGACCTATCGATGATGAACTTCCTCTCGGCATCGATTAGCTTGAAGCGGCCCCTTAGCGAAGGCACTTCTGTCACCGCCGTGCCGTTCTTTTTCCTAAAGAGAGGGATGTGGGAAACGGGATTAGTTGGGTAATGGATGAGGTTCTGACTGGTTTAGCCCCTGTAATCCTGCACTTTATTTAATAGTTTTTTACAATTTTGCACCCTTTCAACTGTTTTTAGTGTCTACATCTTCAATTTTTCTCTCTGTAGATATTTACTAGTAGCAAAAAAGCCCATTTATCTAAATGAATTCTACAGTTATCGCCGAGTTGGTCTGCTGCACCTACTTGCGGAGTGAACTTTCTCCGTTCGCCGTTCTCCTTTCTCTCTTTTCTCCCGGCGGCCTTCCTTGCTTCTCTTTTTCGCCTTTTGCCTATTATTCAAAGACTAATTCCGCAGCTCGGCACACGCAAAGTTTGGCCCTGGCCCCAAGAGCAGGAACAATAACAAGAACACAGGACGGAGAACTGCGAACTGCGAACCGAGAACCGAGAACCAGAGACCCGGACAGGTCCCGGAATGAACAAAAGTGTCATTACCATTACCAGACCCCGAGCAGAGCTGGGCGCTCCAACTACCAACACTAGCCGGTCCCAGACAGGAAGGCACTTTCCAGTAACCACCTCCCCAACAGAAGTGTCTCCCCCATCAGCCATTCCACGACTCCCACTCAGGCGTACACACTCGCCCGTCGTCTCCCACCAAATGGAACCTTATTGTACCCTTTCGCCAAGAGGGGTATGCAAATTATTCGCACAAGTTTTGCCACAGAAATTAAAGAGTGTGGCGTACATGAAATATATGCGCAGTAACTAATGTCTTTGGTTCTTTGAAACTAGCTTTTTTTATAGTATTAAGCTATCTAGTTCTTAACCTTAATGAATGCTGATAAAGGTGAGCAATAGATACTGATGTAGGGAGATCTATAGATTTAGATTCCCATATAATATTAGCTCTAGGATATGATAAACACCTAAAATAAACCCTTCTTCTTCTGCCAATATGTCATGTCCTGCAGTGTACTCAATGCTTCGTTCCTTGCGGGACCTTTGCGGTCCTTCACTCTTGTTCTAGCCACCCAGGTTATGTCAGTCAGGCAGTCAGTTAGGCAGTCAGGCCAACATAATTAAGCAAAAGTGCTTAGCTGTGCCGTATTAAAATGATTGCTCTTATAACTACGAACTATGTGGAACACAGACGTTCCATACCATCCCAGTGCCACCCTCTGGGCACTGGCAACAACATCCCCCGGATATATTTTTGGGGATACAAGGTTTCGGGGTGTTGGAAATGACTTACCATATAAGTGGCTCCGTCGGATCGGCGTCCCTCACGTTGCAGCTGAGCACCAGCGGCGTTCTGATGTCGTAAAATTTCATTTGATGCTCGACATTGTCATAGTTTGGCACCAGCTTATCTGGAGATGGTATAGATGGATGGGAACACAGATTAGTCAAATATTTGCAGGGGGCCGTCGTATAGTCATTCTAATAATGTTGGGTACGAGAAAACGTTTACATAAAGGAACTGCTTAAACAAAGTTAATATCTAATAACTTGTATATAGAGATAAATATATATTTATGCTTATAGGAATAAATTGAGAACGAGCTTAAAGTATGAGAGGTTTTTGGTGGAGCTTTTTCGAGAGAGATTTCTGAGTTTTTTTGCTGAGAGATGAGAGCTTGAGATTTGGTTTCGAGTACTGGACTAAATTGCTTAGGATAGTTTGATGATTTAGCAACACACAAATCACTAATACCAAATCATAGGTGGAGCAAAAAAGGAATGTAATATTTGTAAATCTAAACTAAAACTAAAACTAAAACTAAAACTAAAACTAAAGAATACGTATAAATAAAACAAAAGAGCATACAATTTGGTCAATTCGAATTTTATTATTTCCATCCTCTGTTGCTGGTCTCGTATAAAACACGTTTTTGCACTATTTTCAAACTTGGACTGAAATCAAATAAACTTCATTTTACGCTGCGTACGAAATGAGATTACTGGATTGATTATTTATTATCGGTTTTTTGGTATGTGTATATAGTTTATGTTTAGTTAATTAATTTAGTTAATTTATTGATAAAGTTAGCTGCAATGTAAAATAGAGCAAAAGTTTGGTAGATTCATATTTATCGATATACACACACGTAAAGCTACAAAATGCGATATGTTGGATACAGTTAGATATCGAATTAATCGATGGCTCGATATGTCGATAGCGCAAACAGAGAAGCGAGAGAAAGGAGAGAGAGAGTAAAAAAGAGAGCAAGAAAAAGATGGGGAGAAAGACATAGCGAAAATCAGCGACTCATCACGTGGCGTGTTGTTTTCGCCTTATCTGGCACAGACCGGCCGAGAGCGACCGGTCGACCTGCTGATAATCAGCTCGTAAGCCAAACGCTGCCAATTGTAAACTTATGCGTCATCGCAAAACTGGCTGCCAATCAAATGGGAATTGAATTGAAATCGAAATCGAAATTGACGCCGCGCTGTGCACCTGCCAGCTGTGTGTTCAACAATCAGAGTAAACAACGAAAGAAAGCAACAAAAGAAAGCAAAAAGGAAGGGAAGGCAACGAACGCAACACAAGGCAAGGCAAATGCAAACGCAAACGAAAACAAAGACACAGATAGGACAACAAATGAAATCAAGAAAAGGTAATCGCAAAAAAGACAAAGAAGAACAAGAACAAGAAGAAGCAGCGGCAATGATGAAAAAGTTCAAGCAAACAACTCAAGCTCAACTTAAAGGTGTGACCGTATGTGAATGTGTGGGTGTGAATGGGAGTGTGTGGGAGAGAGAGCCAACAGCTAGCTTGTCAAAGTCAGACTGAGGACTGAGACTGAGAGCGGGAACAAGAGAGAGCGAACGATTAGCGTTTAATTTAAAAAAAAACCTACAACACCAAAATTAGACTAGCGAGGTTAATGCAATGGAACGAGACGACTCGAGCAAGCGGGAGAGGGGGCTGATGAGGGGGGTTAAGGTGTGCTGATGTCAATGCAGTTCGAAAGAGACAGCGATTGGGGTGGGGTGACACAAACAATTGCAATTGCAGCCATGACTTTCCGCCATGTTCCCATTTTCAATTCTCACTATTTATTATCGCACATTATATGCGATTTGAAATCGCCTTTTAATTTTACTTTAGATTTCTTTATTGGCTGTTAATTTATTTAAAAAATTAAAAGAGAAGGTTTAGGCTTTAAAAACAGTTTCCAGAAAATGAAGAAAATAGTCTTTTAATATTGTGTACTTTGCAAATCAACTTTATATTTGATATCGAAAATATCCTTTTTAATATTGTTCCAAAATAAAAAAAAATAAAAAGGGCAAAATAACTAAATAATTATAATAATATGACATGTGACGATTCATAATGTTTTATGCACCGAAACATTGAGCATTAAAATAGGCAGACATGCTCTATGGTTGCTAAAACTCATCTCTTTACTAATCAAGTCAAATATTTACTAAACTATCGATAACAGCAATAGAACGAATTGAAAATGGGAGCAAGGCTGCAGTCTCGGTATAACGATAACGATTAGAATGGCGATTTCGAGAGGCGCTAGCGAGATAAAAGCCAAAAACGAACAACAACATAGTGGGCAAGTTACGAGTTGAACTTTGGTAAGTGGTGTGTGTGTGTGTGAGCGAGTGTTTCATGGGTGTGTGTGGAGTGTGTTCGGTGTTCATGTGTGTGTGTATGTGGCTCACCCTTCTTGTCAGGCAAGAGCGTCTGGTGCTGCAGATGCACTTGACCACCCATCATCATGTGGCCGCCACCTCCGCCGGCAGCAGTAGCAGCACCACCACCCATATGGGCACCTACACCTCCGTGTCCATGCCCATGCCCATGTCCATGTCCGTGACCACCTCCAGCCATCATCATTGAAATTGTGCTGGTGGCTGCTGAAGTTGTGGTCTGCTGCTCTCCCCGTTCGCCGCCTCGGGCTGTTGTGGCACCACTACCACCACCGCCGCCCATTACTGGCGGCACATAGTGCGGTGCATGCGTCTGGTATCGCTCGTTCTGGCCGGGACCCGCGTTCGTAATGGGCCGCGGTGGCGGCTGCAGCTGGAAGGCGTTCAGCGTGTGCTGCGCCTGCTGCTGCAGCTGCTGCTGGTGGTGGGCATGGTGGTGCGCCGTGGTCAGGAGCAGGCCCGCTTCCGTGGCAGTGGCAGTGGCGCTGGCTGTGGCGGTGGCAGTGGGATTGTACGACTGATTGTACAGTATGGTGGGTCGCTCCGGCGGCGCCACAGTGTGCTCCTCCTCGTACAGGCTGAAGCGCGGCGGTGGGATGTCTGGCGGTGTGTCGACGCGGTGGATCATGCCGCCGCCGCCACCTCCTCCCGCCGAAGGATGCCAGGGCATGGCACTGGACGAGGTGTTCCCGTAGCCAAAGTGCGACTTGTGCTGCTTGTGGGGAAAATTGAGCTTGAATAGTTCTTCCGCCGAGTTGGGCGTGAGCTCGTCGATTGTTTGATAGCCGGACTCGGTGGGATCCAAGGGATCGTGCACGTGCAGCATGAACGCCTTGTCGTGCCGGTGGTTGCACCGATAGCTGCCCTCGTGCACCTTGAGGGCCTGCTTCACGCTCAGGGTGGCCTCCATCCTGTGGTTGTCACCTTTTAGCCGGATAACACAGAGCCAGATGAGATCAGGGAGATCAGGAGATCAGGTGGCCGGCGCGCATACTCACCCTCGATAGGTTTCTCGTCGAATTCGTAGGCATGGTCGTCATGGGCGTGCCGCAGATTGTGGCGCTTTAGCGACTCGCCGTCCCTGAGCCAGTGGATATGCTCGGTGATCGGGAATATGCAGATGATCGAGAAGGGTTGGCCCACGTTCACATTGGGATCGCCGAAGTAGATAATTGGCGAGTCCCCGATCTGAATCTGCTCGTCTCTCAGTTCTGCTCCCGCAACGAGAATCGAACGTTGGTAAAGGATTCGGTTCAGGATTTCAAAGGGGGTCACACAATGAACTTACTAACTAGTCTAGGAAGTAGTGGTGGTCAACGATTAACGATTAATCGATTTTTGTCATGGCTAGTGACTGTAATGGCTTCACCTTTTGATTAATCGAATATCATACTGTATTTTCTAATTACTTTTCAAGAGTTTAAATACCATTACAACCAACTAGCCTCAAAAATCTTGCTCTTTAACCGCTGCAATCGATTCGAAAATCATAAAATCGAACTTGAAATCCAACGCAAAAACGCAAGAATGGTGAAACCAAAAACGATCATTAATATATACTCTCTAATAATAAGTACAAATGCTATGTGTGGATTATATGGCTTATATTATGTGTGTTTCCTTCCCGTTTATGGTATTTATTGAACCAGTTTGCGATCGATTATTTGATTTCAGCGCCAAGTTGCAAATATATATATATCAATGTTGGAATTTATCTAGTCGAAATGCTTATGCTGTTTGTTGTGGCAAGTTTTCTTTTGACGGCGTAGAGGGGGAGGCTAATAAAACACATTTACACACAAAACGAAAAACACAAAGAACAGAGAAGGAATGGAAAATGAACCAAAATAAACCGAAAATTTGTTTACGTAATGGTGAAAATTAACATTAATTTATGTATCGATATAAATGGGGCTCTTTTTAACTGCACAGAGTGATTTATCGTAACTTAATCGATACATGGGGAGGGAAAGAGACAGTGGCAGAGGGCGAGAGAGAGAGCGTGAGAGATAGGCAGAGGCCGAGTGCTTGTGTTATATTTGGTTTTCCAACACTGAACAATAACAGATGAAACAGTTGAGGTAAACACATTGTGAGTTTTTTTTTAGGGGCTTTGACTACGTAAACCATCTTTCACCTTAAACAGACACTGGAAATAATTATTGTAGGAACTTCGTCAAGGAAATTAAAAAATTAGAAACTGTATTCTGCATGTTCCCAGTACTTTTTGGAAGGGTTTTGAACGATCTCTAGTTTAATTTATTCCTTATCTTTATACATTTAATATAAATAAGGGAATTAACTCAGTTAAATTCCCAAACTTAGTTTTTATTTTAATAATAAAGCAAAACCGCATGATGACGTTTCGCTTTTCTGTAAACATACTTTTGTTTTGTCGCATTTTCCAGTTTAGTATTTTTCCGCTTATACTATGCACTCAGTTTGCTAAAATTCCACTCATATCAGTAACTATATATGTATATGTCCAGGTTATTTCCCCCTCAAAACCCTGGTAATTGGTTTTCTTTCTCACAATCACAAGGCAAAAGGCAGTTGAAGATAGATGGAAAACAGTGACGTCAATGGCCAAACTGTGTCTGGTTTAAACTGCATCGATGACGTCAATTTCGACCGGTTTTAACTGCACACAGACCAAGCTGAAGAGCAGAAGAGTCACCTGTCGGCCGAAGCCTTGTGCCATTCCATTGGAACTTGTTGAATTGTTGGCGGGGCGGGAGAAGCAATTGTTATCGCCAAGTACTTGGTGATAGCACACACAACGGTAACAACAGGGTCATAAATATTTGTGTACGTATATTTGTATATTTGCTTGCCGGATGTATTACAAAACGGACTGTCGAGGGCTTGATAAATATATATAAATAATACACAAAAAAACAGCATAAGCACGCAGTCTTATCGGCTGAATTAAGGCAGTTAGCGAGTGCGGTTGGACAATGTCTTTATCTTTGGCTTTATCTTTATCCCTATCGCCCCGCCATCATGTCAGCCTTACACACGTTTGCACATCACTTCAGTTAAATTATGTTTACGTCTCTCCTTTGCCATCTGCTGACATATTTCCCTTGCCAACTTTATTCATCCGAATTAACCCTCAGAGTTTCTTGAAATGATTAATTTCGAGTTGTAAACACCTCATTTTGTATTACACGGTCACATTAGTGACCAGTTTGTTATAATGTTATCGATAATAGTCCTAACGCATAGAATTAAGCTAGACTTTAAAGAAAAGATTATACGGTCACTTTGGTTTGTCGAATAGAACGATCAGCACGTAAAAATCGAGAAAAACGAAATCATTAGAAATAAAATCAATCCGACGTTATTATTTAAAAATAAAAGCCAGGGAGTTTACAGATTTAAAATTACATAGAATAGTAAAAAATATCCATTCTATGTATCCTTGTGTCTAATCTAATTTCTAAACCCATTTTACATTTATAATCATTTTAATTTCCATTTTTTTAATACTCTTACAACTGTACAACTTTAGGGATACATCACTTGAGAAGGACATGGAAAACCAGAGGGTTAAGTGCAGGGAAATGTAGATTTTTTCCGCACACACACACTTCAAGAGAGAGAGAGCTACAACAATTTATTTTCCCAAGCATGTTACATGCACGAGTCGCGCTGCCGCCAAAGTCTAAGCCACCCAGCAGCCGCCACCCTGCCGCCCAGTTTTCTCAATTTCCCACCCGTTTTCCCCAACCAAACGAAAGCCGAAAATGCTTTTGTCACTTTGGACAGCGCGTGAAAGGGGGACGGGGCCAGGAGAAACAAGGAAAGCATATTGCAGCCGGCAGAAACAGAAACAGAAAGAGAACGACCAAGAGAAATACAGAAAAACAGACAGAGAGAATGTGTGAGAGAGGGAGGGAAAAAGAGAGGCAGACAGCGGTCGCAGCTGAACAATATTATAAATTTATACAACACACTCTCACTTGAAGAAATTTATATGTATGCATGTTGTACCTCTCGCAGGTGCCAGGGCTTCCGTCTCTTTAAAATTGAATTAATTCCAGCCAAAAGATAAGTGAAGAGAAAGAGGACAACGCTACGTATGCGTAACATATTTAATTGGCCATTGATAAAATTACGTATACGCCACATTGTACATTTCTTAATATTATTATTATATTTTATGGACACTAGAGAGCATGAATGCAAGCATAATCGAGTTATATGAATCAACAGCCCCAAGTTTACCTAGTTATACATTGCGTATACGTTATATTCATTACGCATACGCAACGTTGTCATAATACATTTTAAAAATTTTCCTGAAAATACATTTAAAAGCGTTCAAGTAACCAAGATCCTCGCTCGCACATTCCCTTTATGCCCCATCGACACAAACAATGAAACCAAAAGCAAATTTCCTTCGGAAAACACAAACCGCAACATTAAGCAAACTCTGGCGAAAGCCCTTCGAATGAAACCAAACATTTCAGATGGGCCTGTGCAGCCCTGGTGTACATAAGCACACCTTTACATTCCTGTCCTGTCCCCCCTGTCTCTTCCTTCCTTGCCATCTTCTTCTCTCCGCATTTCTGTGAGCGGCAGGCAAGCCCTAAACGCTTAACCACTACGAACGCCGCCGCCGTCGCTCGACAAGAAATTTATGGTTTATTGCTTGTTCATCTAGCATAGTTTTTGTCGCATTCCCTCGCCTCTGCCAAATAGAAAACAAATGAATTTGAATGTCGGGGAGAGAGAGCGGCAGGCAGGCGGCATCTAAAAAAGCGCAAAACTAAAACTTTATTTAATCAAATTTATGGGACTGCCTGTAGTCTGTGCAACGCCCCCCGGCACCACACCGCGCCGCACACATGTGACATATTGTTTAAGGCATTTGTCTTTTGCCTTAATGTGCGTACAAATTGGCATGCATAAATACGAAAATAAACGCTTTTATATAGAGTAGAATGTGATGCATATAGGGATTTTTAATATCTAAGAATCAAGTCGAAATTGATGTAGGATACTTGTATTGTTTATCAATTTGAATTGAATTTTAACTCCTGACAAATTCTGAGAGCTAAACCTGAACGTTGTGCTTCTTAGCAGTATTTTGCTGAATTCGTACTTGGGAATTTTAAGTGCAATCCCTCCAACAACTGTACACTTAACGTAGGTAGGCCAAAGGAAGTTTAAATATTTTTAGGACACCGAAAAACTTTTACAACAATTAAGCACAAAAATGTTTAAAAGAAAAACACACCTAAAAATTCATTTTAGAAATTCAAAAAATCATCCTTAAAGTCCATTTAATTATACAACGAAAACGGCACTGGTCATTAGCTTTAAAGTGCCTAAGTACCTTTTACACTTGAACAACTTTGTTCTCCTCACAGCTAAAGGATTTTATTACTTTTTAATGATGGCATTTCGGTTTTTGAAAGAAACCACACACACAGACACACGCACAGTCGGAAAAACCAATGAGCGCCGTGTCATTGTTGCTGTGTCTTTATTGCTGCTGCTTAGCATGTGCTTGTTGTTGTTTTTCTTGTCGAATTTTCTATAGTCGAAAGCAATTAAAATAAAATTTACACAGAGAATTTGCAAAACCCGCGAAAACGACCGCAAAGTGCACGAGAATTACACTAAACGCCAGCGGGGATGTGCGAAAAGAAAAAAACGAATAAAACTAAATATAAGAAAAATTAATTAACACCAAGGGAACATTTTTTCGTGTGTGTGCGAGAGTGTGTATATTTGGTTATTTTTAGCAGGCGCTGCGCACGTGAAGGCACAGTTTTAAACGCACTGTACACGGGCGCAAACTTATTCGAGGCAGTTCTAGGGACCGCCACCAACAATTCGGAAACTTTATGAAAATCTGATTTGCAACTTTTGCAGTTAAAAAGTTTAAGCTCTCCCTCTCTCTCCTTTGTATAAAATTAACAAAAATGTCATGCATTAAACTGAAGGTGTACAGATTTAAGAGTTGATATCCGGAAAGAATAAAGTCTTTAATCCTGTCTTTAAGGGAGTGATTATACGGTGCATAAACTTAAGGAAAATGTACACAATTAGACATTAAATTAGTTTAAGAAATCAGAGGTTTATCTATCCAAACCTTAAGGAATAAATACTTATTAAATGTCATATAAAATATAATCAACAAAAATATACCTAAATATTACACAGAAAGTTACCAAAATATTATAACCAAATTTGTGTAAATTTTTAATTGAAGAAATCACATTTCCATTCATAATCCCATACAGTTTTCCCTCCCAAATCTCTCGTCTTTCTTCTCTTATAGGTTTTCTTTTCTAATTATATAATTGATTTTTCCGAAAACGCTCAATACGTCGAGTGGCTGAATGATTGACTCAGTTGAGGCATTGACGATCGATCGATTAATCCAGTCATCGATGGGTCAGTGAACGGCAAGGCAGAGTGAGCGCCTTGCTGTTCGAAAGTTCATTAAGTAAATTGCATGAGAAATGTCAATTAAATGCAAAGAACTCGCCACACACACACAGCACTCGAACACAGATACTCGGCTACAGATACTCGGCAATCAGTTACAGATACTCGCGCCGTAATGCGAGCAAAACAAAGTAATTTAAATGACAGCGACGGCGAATGCGGAGCAGATAATGAGGGGAGGAAGCTCGCTAGGAGGAGGAGGTAGGTGTCACTTTTAAAATGCGCCAACTAACCATTATTGTGATTATTATTATCATGCTTATCATAATCAGCCAGAGATTTATAAATAAATATTTAAATACGCAGCCGGGTTACGCGAGCGAGCAGGCGAGCGGAGCAGAGGAGCTGCAAACACAATGGGGAATGGACCGGAGCGGAGCGAGCTGGGGGGACGCCAGTCATGTGTCTAGTGGCTTGTGTGGGGTTATACTATACAGCATTTCATAGTGTGTTTGCTCGGCCAGAGCCAGTGTGCGTGCTCTCGGGCTGCTGTAAATTGAAATAAAAAATTGTTTGTCTATTTTAAAATTAGCAAACGAAGCCCAAACGAAAATGACGAGGCGCGTAGCGCTGCTCGTGCGATATGTCTGTGCCCGCCCCCTTATTCACCACCACCTAAAATTGCCCGCAAAACTACAGTATCTCGTATATGTTTGAAAACTTGTGCAGTTTAACCTAAACAACAAATGCTATGGCGGTGGATAACAAGACCACACGCAAAGTGGACTGAGGACTGAGGGATTAAGCCACAACAACAACCAAATAAACAGCAACTGTTGCAGCTGCAATTGTAGTTGAAGTTCACTTTTAGCACAGATAAATTGACAGGACCTTCAGGGAAAACAGGATAACTAAAGGAGAAACTTTATTGACATGACTAACCTGTTCTTTGGTGTTCTTGGGTTGTCTTAACATTATCTATAGTTGATTGAACAGCTAATAAATAATTTATTTGTACTGATTAGGCAGTGGCACATTTCCAAGTGGGATTTGCTTTATTTAATATGTCAAAATATTTATCCAGTTTCTTATGCTATCTATTTAAGCACAAATTAACTGCTTAGTCTTCAAGATTAGATTAAATTAACATTAGATTATAGCTCCAGCACATGAAATCTCTGGTCAGTTATCTCTAATTCAAAATTACCCATTTACCACATAAAACATGTTCAAATCCATTTATTATTTAAGCCTTCCCCCGGGCCTAGTCCCCAACGGAATAATCCAAATGGCCAATAGCCATCAGATTACTATTGGGGATTAAATGATATAAATACAATCTCTATTGGCACATGGGGAGCTGAAATGAACTGAAAAAAAAGAACTTGAAAAATGTTCTTCATTCATTTATCTGTTTGGCTTTTGGCCTTTGGGATTGCTTTGGCTGTTGTTCTTCTTTGTCGGACAAATGCACATTAGACGTATTTAAAGCAAACAAACATTAACAAAACACTTGTTTAACGTTTTCAAGTATGTAGAAATAACAGGGGAATGGGAATATCTTCTTCGAATGCTCTGAATGCTGTGTGTGCGTCTGCCTTCTGCCTTGTGTCTGTACATAAATATTTTATTTGCTTGCAGTTGCTGTGTCTAATTAAACGAAATAAACATAGGCTAAATTTAATTTCAGCCTCTCTAGTGGCGGTTTTGCTCGTGCTTTGGCCATGGAAAACCAGGCGAACCCGGAACAGGCTACAGGGAACCGGGCATCATGTAGATACATATTGGTATTAAAACATTTAATGGAAGGTGTTTCATTTGGAAAATTGGCTTAACATTATAAGAGCAAGGTTCATGGTTTCTTTTATTCTTTGAACTAAAATCTACCAAGTAATGGCCCCAAAATCTCATCAAGTTCTGTTGTTTATCCTCCGATTGATGTATTACTATATTTTTTTACATTTTGGCAGACACACAGTGTCAGTGTGATCATTGTTTGGAAAAATGAGAAATCATTGCGCTTTGCATACGTCACGGGCCATCAGAATTGATCAATAATTTGTTGGCTCCGCATTCGAATGTCTGCCAGAGGTTTTCTTGAATATTTCATTTGAATGCCGCTGCTGCCCTGCTTTCGTTTCGTTTCGACTCGATTCGCCCGAGGCATCATCTATCTCCTCCCTTCAAGACTACTATAGATGCCCCCCTGGATGCGCCATTTATGTCAATTATTATTGGCTTTGGCACAATTGAATACGAAACGCAAATTGATGTGAAGAAAAGAAAACTAAATCGACAAAAACTCGGCAGATACGCCGGCGGAGCAGTTGCCAATTTATTTATGTATTTATGGTACTTGTAAAAAAATATTATTGCCCCGGCACAGTGAATGCTGATGGATGTGGTAACGCTTTTTAATTGATCATCGCTGGAGGCGATTCTAGAGCAATTGCTCTAGAAAATTGACGCAATTTATAGCTGGTCCCATGTTCTTTGTACCGAATCGTCACTGTTTTATTTGTTATTTAATTCCAGCCTGTACTTTTGAACCCTAAGACAAAGGGGCCTTTGGTTGCTTGGGGAGCAAGAGCGCGTTCAATGCCAGTACTCAGAGTACAAGCGATAAAGCCTTATCAATATATTGTTTTTGTACTAAACACACTTGGGAGTATAGAGCTCCGATATGGCGACAAAACTCGTTCCAAAATGTTAATTGAAAGCGGTCAAATATCCAGTTAAACAGCCATTAATAAATATAAATAATCAATATAATCTTTATATTTATAATTAGCACAAGCTGCGACACTTTAAAAAGTTTCTTAGCCGCACCAAAAATCTTTCCTTCTGCCTTGCCATATTTCCCGGTACATTCGGTGGTTCACCCGGTCGACACAATGGAAAAATTCCTCACTTTTCCTACGTCTGCAGTTGCTTTTCGTGGAAATAGCGACAACAATTCCCAGACAGTCACTCAAAAAAGAAAATATTTGAGCAAAACAGACTAAAAAAATGAAAAAAGAATAAAATAAAGGAGGGAAGACAAGAGAATGAAGTGAAGGAATATATGCTCCTCGGGCCGGTCACTGAGGGGCTTTCTGATTGATTGGGCGGCCGAAAGGGGAAAGGCTGGGGCATTTTCCTCGGTGACGTTGCTGGCGACTCTTCGGTTTGGCATTGCTTTTCCGATGAAAAGTCAAACAGAGAGAGCAGCAGCAAGCAACAACAAAGGCCGACCAAGCACTTCTGGCAGACAGTCAGACATTCGAATCTATACACAGATATCTGTATATATTTATATATATATATCCATATACATATATATAAATATATACGCTGCACAGTGGGACATACGCAATTGTCTTTAAGTGCGAAAAAAAGAGAACAAAAGATGAAAAACCAACGAAAACTTGACATTTCGAAGGAGGAATATTTTAAGAGCGAGATACACACGGCGAGCGTTAAAGGTATGTATATTTTTATTGTTCTCACGCAGAAAATAACACAAAAATTATAAAAACCAGCACTATATTTATTTTTAAATATAATACTTGGGCTATAACAAAGGCGGGCGCACACACAAAGGCAAACAGCGCACGGATATAGGCGTCCGAAAGGTCTGCGCTCTGCTAAATGTGTGAACTTTAAGCTTTTATCGGGAACCTGCTAATAAAAGAGCAACAACCATAAAGTCAACCCCGGGAGGGGAGGTGGTGATAAATAGATAAGAGCGTTAAAATACAACTTTGTTTTTGTGCTCGACATTCCTCTCGCCCCCGCTCGCCGCTCGCCGATGATTCAGTAAATTAGCAGGGAAATGCAGCGCAGCTCTGAGGAAGGTGCACACGCATTTGCATACACTGAGCGAAAAAAGAAGGCCAGACGAAAGTCAAGGCTGCGAAATTTGATTTACGACCGTTTCGGGCGTTTTGTGCGTCATTAAAATGAGAGAGATCCGAGCCGTATTCTCCGTCTGCGTCACTAGACCTTAATTAAATTGGCAAGTGTATGCCGATGAAGATGATATGCTGCTTGGATGCTGCTGGTATGCTGCTCTAGCTTATTATAATTAAATTTCCTAGTAGATTTAATCTAGCATACCAATTATATCATCATCGTTTAATTGTAATTACAAATTATGCAAATAGGTTCCTGCATTAATGTAAATTTGTTTAACCTTAAAAGAGGACGTAGCTCGGCTTGGAAAATCTAGAATTACTCAAATATTTTGCATTTTGCTTTATTAAAACAGCTAATTATTGTTAAAAAAGCCTTCAAAATCTTTAAAATATTACGAATATCTAAAGAAAATATAGAGATTTAAATTAATACATTCCTGCCAAAGTACTTCGACAATTATAGAACAATTCGGATGATAAAACCGAGAGTTATTGGACAATAAAGATGCACTCTCCATCTCGCTTTCAAAGATTGTCACATTTTTAAAGTTCCCACCAATGTAGGCTTTGCTTTCCACAAACTAAGCCGGTTATTTAATGGTCAGGGCATTCCTGCTTTTATTTCTTTATCATTATTCCCGGAGCCAAAAAATATTACTAATATCTAAAGAAAATGTAGTGTTTTAGAATTAATACATTCCTGCCAAAGTACTTTGATAAATATAGTACAATCCGGAAGATAAAACCGAGAGTTATTGGACAATAAAGTGGCAATCTCCATTTCGCTTCCAAAGATTGTCATAATTTTTAGAGTTCCCACCAATGTAGGCTTTGCTTTCCACAACCTAAGCCGGTTATTTAGTGGTCAGGGCTTTCCTGCTTTCTTTTCTTTATCAAGCTACGATTTTTTCACCGTGTACAAGACATACTTACAATGCCCCGGCGTATATGTATTTATGGACGTGCCCTGTTTAAGCAACCATTATCTGGTACGGATCGGAAACACAAGGCAACCTCTATATGTATATTGAAGAACGGCAAGAACAGGAGCGAGAAGAGCGAGAAGAACGAGCAGCAGAGGCAGTAGAAGCACCAGCAGCAGCAGCAGAAGCAAGAACAGTGCAGTATGGTGCCCACAGCCATGAAAACGGAGACAGAGACAGGGACAGGGACAGAGAGAGTTTTCCACTGCAATCGCAGAATTCCAGACAATGTGCAATCGGAAGGGAGGGAGGGAAGCCAATGCCACGCCCACACTATGCCACTATATAGAGCGAACACTATAGAACACACACAGAAAATGCCAGCCAAGCCTTTCTTTCTTTCAACGTGACGCCTTTCCCTCTGTGTGGGGGTCCTTTCCATGTAAAAATCCCCCAAGTCAACCCAACCTGAACTGAATACTGAGCTGAAGCCAACAACGCCAGCCAGGCAGCGATGACATTGAAAGGGAAATTACATTTCATGTTTATTGTCTTAATAAAAATAATGTTTTCGCAAAAGAGGCAAAACACCCAGCACACAGCCCACACACACACCTCTGGCCCTCGTCCTCGTATCTCGCACAAATCATCTCGGATTCAATGCAAAATGCAGATACCCAAGACAATCTGTGCCTTTTGTAATGTATTTTTATAGCAAATGCAGCGAAAGCTAAAGGAATGAGAGCCCACATTGAATTATGGTTAGCAGTTCAAGGAGTTAAAGCGGCAAAGGAAGAGTGCGGCGGGATTTTGGAAGAAATGATTTATGCCCAGCACACGAGTGTCCATCATAAGATATGGAAATTTATTTGCTCAAAATCAAGGGCCCCCCAGGAAAGGTAAATTATAGTTTTTTCTTACATTCATTTCTGTGAAATTGCTGTTCGTTTTATAAAGAAATAAATCAACTTGAAGATTTCTATCAAGTACTTGAAATCTATACTAAGAACTTTTCTAAAAAGCTTGTACTGCTTTCCAATTATTTGTTAGATGGAAAAATTATTATTTAGAGTGCTTTCAATTGTTTTGAAAATCGATTTAGAGGTTCAAGATTTATTTTTGATACAATTATATATTTTTGATATAATTACAAACTATATTTATTGTTGTAGACCTCTAGTTTATACAAAAAGTCAGTCTTGAGCGCTTTTTAACCATTTCAAGGCCACTGTGCGCACGGGGGTTTCATTTTTCGCTCCTTGTTTGCTTTAGCTTCCTTTTGGCTGGGTGAGCCGAAATTTAAATATTTGACATTTATTAATGTAATGAAAATGTCATTAAATAAACATGGAAGAATGAAACTGGTTAGCCGAATGTGCGCAGTCAACAGCCGAACTGAAAACACTTGCCCAGGCATTCCACCTGCTCGAAAAGAAAAAAAAACGAAGAATGTATGTGACAAGACCTAGGGAATATATTCCTGAGCGGAGCCAACAATATTTTCAGACTCTTCGCACATTTCGGCCGCAGCATAAACACCTGGACAACACGTGGTTTTTCCGCCACTAGCTGAAAATTGCTTTGAAGTGGCGTGGGGGCAAAGTCAGCGGGTAGACAAAGGAATGCTTCTTAATATTGGCTTTTTCTGGCCGCTGCTGCTGCTGCTGCTTCTCCTGCCTGCCCCCCAGGAACTCAAAGTGATTCATGTAGTGCAAACACATGTACATCCACAACTGTGCTGCCCCTCGTCGCCCACAACGCCTCCCTGGAGGCTAGGTGAATTTTCCTTTCTTCCCCCGAAATATGTGTGTGTGCTTGGAAAGTTCTATTTTATTTGGGATGCGCGTATTTACGTAAACAATTTGAAAAATCTATAAAAATATTGTACATGTGCGAAAAGGTAAAACAAAAGAGGAGGCTAATAGAGGTCAAATGACAATTATTAACATTAGGGGTATCCTTATTAGATATTCTGATTTTTTCTTGAATAGTATTCCTTAGCTTGAACTGTTACCTAGTACATTTAACCTCTTAAATATTCCTTAAAAGCCCCTTTAAAAACTCTACTCAGCCGGCTATTTATTCGGCGACAGCTAACCGCTAACCAACTTATGCTCAAGCATAAATTATTCAATAAATCAATCACAGAACCTAATAAAGGCATGAAAATAACCTTAAATTATTTATGCCCTGCCTTTTAAACCGAGGAAACCTCTCTCAATCTCGCTCACGAATACCCTCAATCAACTATGAATAAATGCTGGCATATGAACAGAGCGAGGAAAAAAACTCAATTAATACACCTTGAATGTGAAAATAGCTGCATGGGGCCAAATAGTGTACGAAACAAAACAACTGAGCGCAAAAAAAAAATCAAAATTCATGAGCATACGTAGGTTTTGGTAGTGAGCCAGACGGACAGTCAGACGACGGACCAAATGGACGGATGGATGGATGGAATAAAGTAGAATAGGTAAATGGATAGTATGCATAGAATAATAAATAGATGGAACACGCAGCGGGCCCGGGCCCGGTAGATAAAGCCCCAGGGAGAGATCTGCAGCCATTTCCAATGTAAACAAAGTATCGGGTACGTATCGGGAAATCGGAAAATCTGAAAATCGGTTCGTTTTAGCTCGCTTCGCTTCGGTACGGCAGCGGCAGCGGCTGAAGTTAATATAAACATAAGGCGGGGGCAAACAGAAACAGAGACACACACAGGCCGTAATTATTGGACCGCATGTAAAAATCGCCTTAAAGCTAAACAACATTTTGTTCTTCAAGATTCCGCGGCAACTAAAACAAAAATGAACTTGATACTCTCTGCTCGGCGTCCGCCTTTGCGTTCTCTCTTGGCAATTGTGTGGAAAATTGAAAATCAAATGAATGCGGGCGCGCGCTGAGGAAAAGCGGTTTGTGAGGGGCGAAAATATAGGCAACAATGTCGATATATTCAATCCCAGGTCCAACCCATCAAGCCAAACAATATGAACTATAAAAAACAACACGAAACTATCCAAGTCCAAGTCCGCTTGACCAAAGGCCAAAACAGTAGAGTGCCGAAGAGACCTCGTCCAAAGTGGGCGGGCTTTGGCGATTTCTCGGAAGAAAGGGGAGCGCTAGCCATGTTGAAAAGAGAATACACAAAGCCTGGCCAAGAAGAACTGAAAATATTTCGATTCGTGGTACTCTTCAGAGCTGAGAGCGTGGGGCACCTCTTCGGAGGTATAAAAAAGTTTAAGATTGAAAGAAAACATTTTTATTGGTATAAGGTTTAAATATTTTTGGAGCTGATTGATATCTTCAGGTCCCTCTTTTATACAAGTTTTGAAATCTGTCCAAACTACTACTATTTATATACTACTACCATTATAAAATGTTCAAAAGAAAAAAATATTAGAACGCTCCTAGAAAACTAATTCAATAGCTATATTTTTTTCTATTTCGATACCTTACCGTTTGATTTATGCATAACTTTATCGATAACTTTACCTTTTCTGTTTGATTTATTAGAGTGACCATTCTTATATTTCCGACAATTGTCCCTGCTAAACAATTGCTTTGATTTTCGATTATTTCGATAGCTTTTAAACTTATTTGTTTTATAAATTGAGATATTTTCGCTCAAGCTATTCTACGCTACAACCATTATAAAATATTCAAGGGAAAAAAATATTAGAACGCTTCATGAACGATCCCTTATCGTTTGATTTAGGAAACCACTTCTTCAATTTTATCGATAACTTTACCTTTTCTGTTTGATTAATTAGAGTGACCCTTCTTATATTTCCGATAATTGTCCCTGCTATACAATTGCTTTGATTTTCGATTATTTCGATAGCTTTCAAACTTATTTGTTTTATAAATTGAGATATTTTCGCTCAAGGTATTCCACGCTGATGTCATCGACTCGTGTCACGAGACCTGAACCCCTCTTATTCAATACTGTTTGCATCTGTTATTGTTGCTGGTGTTGGGTGGTAAACTTGGAGAATGGGTAAAGGTTGGGGCCGGGGGAAAAATTCGCTCCCATATGTAGGTATTTTTTTCCAGGGGAGGAACAATTAGGGGCGTCTCCGGTTTGGGTAGGTGGGGGTTTAAGGTTAGAAGGGCCAGGCTCTTTCAGTGGGGGTGTTATAGTAAACCGCATACAATCTGCTGTTTTTATTTATTTCCCTTCGGTTTTTCCTGCTTTGTTTTGCTTTGTTCGGCTCGGGGTTCTGTTCTGTTCTGTTTTGCAATTTCTGCTATCACAGCTGCAGTTTGCACATACATTTTCTATATAGTTTATATTCCTTTATCCTCGGGTGCTCGGGTATAGACAAATATGTGACGGGGGGGTCGGGGACAACTTATAGGTTAATAGGGGACTTCTTTCTTTGTTTATTATTATTATTATTATTATTATTAGGCTTATTGTACTCTGGTTGGTGTCTATATATGGATGGGTTCTTGTTGCGGTTGTACTTACCATTTGATTGAGCATGAATCGCTAAAAATATCGAGAGGAATGAAAGAGCGCTAGCCAAGAATTTTGCCTCCATCTTTGGTATTGATCCGTTGTTGTTTGTTGGTAGTTATTAATTATGCTGCCGATGTTGTTGTTGCTCCTGCCTGCTGCTCCTGCTCCTGCTGGTTATTATATGGTGTCGTTTTCGTTATTTCCTTGTCATTTGCATTTATTATGGATTTCTCTACTGATTTTACTCCGTTGAATGATTGATTTTTTTGAATTTGTTGTTGCGGTTGTTGGTTATTTCTTGCTTGTTGGTTTTGTGTTGTTGTTGGTTGTTGTGGTTGTAGTTGTTGTGTTTTCTTTTTTTTTTTTTGTACTTTAAGCTTAACTTACTAAATCATTATGGTAAATATTAATTTATAAATAGATCTTTAAATGTATACGTTATTAGGCTTAATTATTTAATTTGATATTAGTTGATGCTGTTGATGTCGTTTGTTGTCGGTTGGTTGGTTTTCTTTTTTTTATTTTTCTTTTTCGGTTTCGGATTTTCCTTTTGGTGTTTTGCTTGATTACGAATTTTTAACTTGGTTTCTTTGAATTATTATTATTATTATTATTCAACCAGCTTTTCCAGCTTTTTCCTATTTTTGGTTCTTAATTCATGTAGCTAGAAATTCGCAAATAAAATGGTAACGAAATTTCTCATTTTAGCATTTTATATTTCGCGTTTTTGAGGCAAACTTTTTCTTCATCTTTTTTCTCTGTTGTGTCTGTCTTTCGTTCGGTTTTAATTTTATGCTTTTTGCAAAAGCCGAAAAAATAAACGAAAAATCAATGAAGAAGACAGGGAAAACTTTTCAAAATGCATAAATTTCAAAATAAAAAGATGGTTAAACGGAGAGGCAGAGAGAGAGAGAATGGAGGAAGAAAGGGAAAAGCGGAATCAAGGATGTGGCGGCGAACAGAAACCGAAAAGCGGAAAGCAAAACGAAAGCCGAACGAACAACATTTAACATTCAACCAAATATAATTTTTTTCGAATTTTTTTGCTCTTTGTGTTTCTTTTTCTGTCGTTCTTTGGTTTTTGTTTTTTGTCTCGATTTTCCTTTTATTTTTTTTACTGCACGTGCTAGCCACTTAAGGGGGGAGGGGTGCTAATTTACCGTTAACTTTCTCAGCTTTATTTTCACGCACAAAACGGAAAAGCTCCCTCGCACACACACGCGCGCAATCACACGCACACACGCCTGAAATTGTGTCCCAGTCCAAAAATTCTATTTTATTTTTTTTCTAGCAAAACCGAAAAAAGAAATTATGGCACGTTGACGACGAAAATACTATTTTTTTCTGGCTAGACACAAGCGAGAGCAGCAGAGAGAGAGTAGGAGTAAGAGCGGCACACAAAGAGCAAATAATTATGATTTACACAAGGAGCGCAACAATTTCTAGCTGCTTTTTAGCCAAAAACCGTTGCCGTTGTTGTAGTTGCTAATCCCGTAAGGTAAGGCTAGTTGTTGTACTTGTAGTGGTTGTTGTTGTTGCTGTTGGACAACACGGTGAACACAAAAGTGGGCGAATCTGGCGAATCGAGGCGAATACAGCGAACGAACGAGGCGAACACAGAGCACAGCGAACACAGAGCCGAACGAAGCGAATTCAGCGAGCAGACTGAACCGCACACATGACCAGCGGGCTAGAGTAGCCGCCTCCGCACAGTCGCGGTCGCTGCCTCAGTCGGCGTCGCCGCACAGTGATTTCAGTTTGATATACACTCGTCGTCGTCGCGGGCTTATCTTAATAGTTTAGCCGTTATCTTGACCAGGCCGATTACGGGTATTTCACAAAATGGCGAGAAGGTCCGCAGTGGCGATAGCCAGTACTCAAAGAATTTCAGGCCTTCTAGAGATACATTCTGTACTTGCTTTATTGCCCTTTTCGGAAAGGTATTTTCGTTATCAGAAATAACCTGAGAAGTTTGAGAAACTAAGGGTTTCAGCACAGTAAACACATGTACACTTTCGTTCTCTTATATTTTAGTTCCAAGTTTCTTTAAAAATTCAAAATTAGGCACCCTGTAAAATGACAAAATTAGGCACCCTGTAAAATGACAAAATTAGGCACCCTGTAAAATAACAAATACTGTCAATTCTCTTCAATAAATTGAACAAAAAAATCTAAGACGAGCACGAATTAAGTTGCTTATGCGAGAATTAATATAATAATTTTTTATACGATACATATCCAAGATACACATGTATTAAGGTATATAGTATAACGTTTGAGTCAGCATGAACCAACACTTTAGAAACTGATTTAATCCACAATTTTAAAAAAATCGAACGGCTATGACTGCATGGAGATCGTCAAGTGACAGTGTCTGTATATAATTACGACCAATTAGTTGATGATTGAAGCAAATAACATTCCGGTTGCCTCACTGCATGACGTCTGCATAAAGCTTGATAACAGTGGGTGCCTTGATCTATCACTTCTAGAATTTCCTACTGCGGATGAGGCGACAGTTCAACTATTTTCAGGCTTATCAATGCGGCAAGACAAACACTGACTAAGAGAATGAGATTAGGAAGAGGAGACGGGTCAGAGTTGCCGGAAGTTTAGCGGAAAAATATATTTAAATACAAAAATATTATTCAAAACATATTCTTTAATAATAATAATACACAAAAATTTGGTTTAAGACAGAAACTGCTAGCCAAAATGGAAGCTCCTCCCTATGAAGATAAAATCCAAAACTCTGGCCCAAAAAAAAGCCAAATGGACAACACTCGAGGCTCGTGGAGTCTCGGCTTTTTGTTTGCCGCCAGACGACGTGCGGGCACAAACGGCAATTGAAATGTTTCCGTAACGTGCCTCTAGTCCGACTCTCAGTATATCGCATTAAGATAAAGTCCCCAATGCAGTACCTTAAAACAAATACTGGGCTCCCGGTTCCGTTCCGATCTGTTCTGCTGCGACTACTGCTGCTGCTACATGATATAATATTATATCATGATGAAGCAAAGTCTCGACGACGACGACGACAACGACAACGACGTCAGATGTCCGCGGGGCCCAGTCACAGAGTTCCGTCCCAGAGCCCCAGACCGTTCATCCGCACTATCCAACGCTCCGATCCGATCCATATCCATCGGGCGCTCTGCGGCACTGGTTTCGGGCGGTTCTGTTCGGTTCGCGGATGAATATATCCATCTTTTCGGCCAGGGAACTTTGCTAATTCGGCATGGTCGGTGCGAGCGGTGGGGTAGCGGAACAATCGTCTCGTCGCATTTATTATTGGTCAGCAGTATTTATTTTTACAAATTTGCGAGAACAAATATGAAATCAGCTGTTGGCTCACCCGCTGAGCGCACCGATCAAGGGTATATAGTATTCACGGAGGTGTTTGTAACACACAGAAAACAGCGTTCGTAATCCTAGCAGATTTAGTGGCCAAATAATTATAAACATGATCTAGATAATTATGAAAATATCAATGTCAATTTGTATGCACCTTTATTATGTATTTTTCCGCAAAGAGCATCTCGTAAAAGGGTTTTCTTTAGCAAAAAATATAGAAAATCCTTAAATCCTTCGAACCCAAAAAGTATTTTCACCAATTTTTTGACAATTTCACTATCAAATAATTTGTATTATAGTTGTTGACACCAAATTGCTGATGTCAATTTCTATGACGACAATGCCGACGAAGGGTATTTATTTAATCATTTTGTAAGCCCCAGCAAATTGATAAAATATTAATTTATAGCTGATTAAATATAGAACATTTATTACGACTGTTTAGCAGTCAGTTAATAGATAAACCTTATATCAAGTTTGCTCTCGTTTTTGGTTTATAAATCCAGAAATCTTCACAGTTGCATAATAAATGGATTAATGGTCTCCAATAATCTTTGTCAATGACATTTTCAAGTCTTTGCTTTGCTTTGTTCAAATTATGAGAAATTAAAGGCCACTTAACTTTATGCATACAATCTCATTATATCACTAATGATTCAAATTTAATTGAACTAGAGTCTAGCATCTTTACTCCACAAACTATAGTTTGGATGGCAGCGCGTATTGAAGAAAGGGCCGAAGGGCCGGAAAGAGGGCCGTAGTGGCATGTTATCGATTCCGGAGGAGAAAGAACAAAAACAATGCTATCGATTTGCTGCTGGCCTCGAGGTCAATCGAATGCTAAATGTTATGGTATTCTGTATCTGCGTGTGTGTTTGCGGGCATTTGTGCCAAAGTTTTTGCGTTTCTTCGCGTTTTATTGGCAAACTTGGAGCATAAACACTTTGGAGACAAATTGCCCTAACCGCAAGTTGGGCAGCAGCGGAATAAAGTGATATAGTGGAGAGTAGAAAAGAGCAGCAGCATAACGTCATCGTCAGCCATGACTCAGTTTATTTGCTCTCCCTCTCCCGCACACTCGCTCAAACCAGCCCCCCTCCTCCCCCCACACACACAGTCCCAGCAGCAGCGGCACACTCGCACACAACCACGATGCTGTTTTTAAGCTGAGGCCAAAAATCGAACTCTGGATGCTCCAAATAAGTGAACAAGTTTTAATAATAAGCGCGAGTTTTAAAGTAAAATGGGGAGCGATTGCCTTAATTAAAAGGCTTTGAGAAATATGCTTGTGCTCCATCACAATCGAATTCACGGCTGCGTTGCTGGCCAACAAAGTTCATTCAAATGACTTTATGGTGCGCGCGTGTGTGCTGATGTTGGTGTGGCCATTGATGGCAAGTACAGTGGAGACGGGATTGGGCTTAAAATGGGGAAAAGTCTACAAGTCCCCTTTCTCGTTTAAATTGGGTTTTTCCTAACTCTTTTTTAATCTCCGCATATTTTTACACAATTTATTGGCTTCTAATAGGAATGTTACTTGTCATATATTTTTCTTAAAAGGGTACCTAAAGTAAAAGAAGGCGACTCTGATTGGCTAAAGTTCACTGTGTTCACTGCAGGGCACTCGGCAATTTTTTTATTGCTTTCAAGAACTTTTCGAATTCCCCAATTATCGAGCCACCACTGTACGTAGGATCCGCGAAGTATGCTACGGAATTTGGCGTTACGAAAAAGAGCAAGCGAAACACGGCAATTAAGAACGAGTTTTGTTTTTTGGGATTTCGCCCTCGATATCGAAAGCTCAGTTCATCCGCCCAGAGCTCCCACTGTATCGATGTTGATGTTGGTGTGTCATGGCAGGCTGGATGACGTGATTGTCTCCTCTCCTCGCTCTCCTTCTCTGCCTGCTCCCTTTCGCCCGTTTTAGCCTCCGCTCTGCGCCCGCATATGATTAAAACGGCAAAACAAGATAAAACTCGTTGGAGCAAAGGAGCTGCTGCTGCCGCCGCCTCGCTCTGTTGTTTTGTTGCTTTCGTTATTTTTGTTGTTGTCGTGTGGATAGGCCCTGCCAGTGGGGGGAGAGAGTGGGAGGAAAATATACGCATGACACTCCTTGCCGCCGCACACGGAGGTCACTCACACAGGCGCAGCACCCGCACTATTTCTCCGCCCACTCCCTTCAGTCCCCCACTCGCCATTAACCGTTATTAGTTTATTTACAATATTAAAAAGGTTCTTCGTATGTATAGTGTACATCAGACATCAGACTGGAGTATGTACATAAGGAAACTATGGGACCACTCGTAACGGTATCAAGGAATTTTCGGCATAGTAATAGTAACGCGTTTTCGATAATTTTCTTTTGGGGGTAGGAATGGGCAGAGGGGAGAGGGTCGTCCTCTTTTTTCGCTTTTCGCTTTCTTTTTTCTTTTTTTTTAGCAGCGATGACGACAGCGTGCGCGGCGTTTTTTTTCGTTGCTCCGCTTTTTTGCCTTCAATAACATTTACACTTTGCACTATTTATGTAATAGTTTTTCAATCGGTGCGCGGTGTTTCATCTCAGCACGATTTTCGGGCACTAGCTGGCGAGCACTTGCCGCAGACTGGGTTACGAATTATGTACATTTTTCACATTTTTCCCCGATGATTTTTCTTTTGTGTTTTACTACCAAAGGAGAGAACATATATACATATATACACCGCTCAATGACGAAATTCCTCGCACAGCGTTGACAACTCTAGGTTCTAGCTCTCCCAGCTCCTCGGCTGCGGCGGCTGTATATGTGCGTGCGCTGGTATGCGAGAATGAGAGGTACTGGTGTGCTTTTCGTCATAATTTTTACGTTGGGCAACCCAGCACCTTTGATTTGAGGGCGACTTTTCACATGTTCACCGCCCACGGGGGCACACACTTTAACCGCTGGCGCACGGGCTAAGGATTAAACTGCTCGATTTTGCACTCTTTTTTGCATTTACCTAGCACACAAAACACAAAAATTCGATTTTTTCCTCGCTGATATTTTCACGCGAATGACCTTACATCACACGCATACAATACACACACACACAGACAACTGAGGCGGCGTGTGGCCAGCGCTTGGAGCTAAAAGACCGCACCGATATATACCAAAAAGCTGAACGCAACGATATTCTCAGAAGCTGGTCACACTTAAAGCGCTCACGGCAAAATTGCCCTTTCTTTATTTTACTCGCCTACCAGCGGAAAGCTTACAGGTAAATGTAATTACCTGGGTTGCCTGCATTAAAATGTGATTTTCTTTTGGAAAGCGATGAAAATCGGCTTTAAAGCCTCATGAACCGGCGTTGCCATGCTTTTCATCAAATTATACCAGTTTATAACATATAACAGTTTGTTTGCCTGGCGACACTACAGCTTGTGGTATTTTCCGGCCACTCGCCAACGGTATCACTAATAAGTCATCAAAGCGGGTGTGGATCGGTTTTGTGTTGTTTAATTTTTTTCGAATATTTAAGTTGCCGAGTTAGTTTTATTTACCTTTTAGTTGTTCAAACAATGCGCGTGGCCTGCTGAGCAACGTAAAAGGATTGCATTTGAGATAGCGAGGTGAGTGAGCGGGATCAAGCTAGAGTTGGCGACCCGCCCAAAAAGTTGTGTGTTTGGTGGTGTCTCAGAAATGCCCAAGCTCTGCTTACGCTGTGTTATTGTTGCTGTTGGCACATGGGCGTTGACCGAAAATTTAACAAGTGCCCCGAAAAATTGGTTACAACTATTTACCAATGAGTGTTTGTTAAGATTGCACTAGGTTGGGAGAAAGGCGCTCGAGTCCTTTGGAAACCCTTTTACCTTTAGACTGCAAGGAAATGTGAGAAAAGGAAAGAGCGTTTGAAGCCACCTGCTGCCCAATTGGATTCCGGCGTCTTATCCTCTTTTTTCGTTGGTTTCCTACTCAAATTTCACCAGCAGTGGCTCCTGTTCGCGCCCCGAATTGTCCTTTCTGCCATTGCAATTGCACTCTTGCCCTCGCAACATATTTTCGAATGGGTCTTCGTCTTCTCGGCTAATTAATGCCCACTTTACATGCCCTCTGTCCCTGTGTCCATGTGTGCGTGTGCACTTGTGGGTGTGTGCGTGCAAAGGGTGGATTACAAGTCGCTGTGGAAATTATTACGAGTTCTCTTCGCGCTCAGTATTTGTTTTCACTGGACCTGGACAGACAGACACGCGGGATAGGTGTACCCCTATCGGAACGGCCAGGCAGGCCAGTCAGTAACTTCTGCTGCTTCAGTGCACAGAATAGCTCACTCACACACACGTACAGCAGGGGGCGAAATAATAGGGTTTTTGAAGATCTTAGCTAGCATGTTTAATATGGAGACTTTATTTGTGGAGAGAATAATAAAAATCTCTTAAATGTGTTTTATTTTTATGTGTTTTCATAATTTTAGTTAGGATTCTCATCTTAAATCGACACAGGGATGCCTCAGAATTTGTTATTGCTTTAAAATCATTTAAAAATTTCTGCCAAAAGTATGATTAGAATTTCTGCCACCTATTTTAAAAGAGAGCTTATTTGTGGAGAGAATATTATAATACAAATCCCTTAAATATGTTGTATTTTTATGTCCTTCCTTAACTTTAGTTAGAATTCTCCTCTTAAGTCTACAGGGATGCCTCAGAATTCGTTATGGATTTGAAATCAATTTAAAATTGCCCCCAAAAGTATGCTTCGAAATCTTTTTGCTACAAAATAATGGCAAATAGGAGCTTAAATTGTTTTATTGCCTATTTTCTAACAGCTATTTTAATAGATTTTATATTTCTAACGATTTCTATAATACCTTTCTCATCTTAAATGTGCAGGGATGCCTCAGAATTTGTTATGGCCTTAAAGTCAATTAAAAATTGCCCCCAAAAGTATGCTTAGAAGTCTTTATGCTATCATTTCTGGCACCTATTTTAGAAGATTTTAAATCTCTAGAGATTTCTATGGTACCTTTTGAATTTATTAATTAAAAAATTTAAGTTAAAATGTTTATCTTCTCAATTCTATCTATTATGAGAAAGTTGACAGACAAATCGGGGAAAAAAAGGTTTTTTGTGAAAATAAAAAACATTTAATTGTTTTAACTAAGAGTAGACCTAGATAAAATTTCAAAAACAACAAATAATGTGCCCCTTACTATTTTATATAAATTACTGTAAGAAAAAGGATATACTAATTTGCCCGCATCTGTACCCAACACATGTGTATTGGTGTATCTATGGTCAGGTAGCAGGCCGTTTCATTCGCGTGCTCTGCCCAGTTCAGTTCCAGTGTGTTACCTTTCCTTGCCGGTAAATGCATTTCAAATGCACACACTCCCTCCGTTCTACAATTTCATTTCACCTCCAGTTCCTTTCCCATATTTATGGCTTTGTCGAGGAGAGACCTAGGAGTCAGTGCCTCATTGTTCTGCCGGTCGGTGGTCCCTGTCCCTTTTTTGTATGGTTTTGTCTCAAACTGTTGACTTTTACCTACAAAGTAACGGTAGGGATAGGGCTATGGTTGGGGAGGTTTTCGAGGTCCTGGCTCTGGCACGAATGATGTATTCCCTGTCGGACGGCAGATTGTGTGCCGATAAGGCAAAGTCCCGAAATTATGCACATTTTTTAAGTACGAATAATTATACTGCAAAAATAAAAGACTTTTGGCAATTTAGAATATATTTAAGATATAATTACGGGCACTCACCCCCAAATACAGAAGTGTGCAAGGGTAGAACTCAATTTAAACGTTCATAAAATTTAAATTAATATTATTTAAGCTCTTCGTAAATAACAAGACTCTAATAATTGAGTTTTAATAATGATAACGAACACAAGAATTGTTTACAATGAAATAAACATAAACGTTTCATTGCCCGATTTTTAGAGTCTGAATATTTAAATTTGTGATCAGAGTGGTTTCTAGTTCAGACGCCTTCATAATCTCTGGCGAATGAACCATAAATTACGGAAGCATTAAGAAGACTTTTGGGCGGGAAACTCCACGGTGTTCCCAAATCCCTGCCATCCAAGACTAATTGCGCCGCCCACTTGAGTGACATCTTACTTAATGTCTGACATAGTTTCAAAAGGGCCGCCCCGTCCTCCTGCCTGTCCCTTCGCCAGATCTCCCTGAAGAAACGTTCATTGCTCCTGCCAGATCGAGTCCATAGGGTCTATTAATACCGATGTCGGCGCCCCCATTAACGACTTGTTCGCAGCACGCGGAAATCAACCAAACCAACGAAAAACACAAACCATCCTCGAACATGATCTGCGGCCCAATATTTGGTCAGTAGGGTGTGTCGGATGCAGAAGATCTGGAAAATCATTTGGGCGGAAAGCCATCTATGAACGAATCTTGTTTCGTTTTGGGCATATGAAAAATATCTGGAAAATAGTTTGAGCTTAAAGTGAACTTGCAATGATATTACAGTCATAATTCTAGAGGTTTCACTAGAGTTTCTAGATATTTTAAGCCATTGATTCTTGATTTTTAGGTGTATTTTTTGTTAGTAAAAAGGTTTCCATTTGTTGTTTTTTTAGACGAAGCAGGGGTGCCACAGAAATTGCTGTGTATTAAATATTAATTAGAAAAGTGTCTAAAAGTATGCAATGAAATGATAAGATGTTGAGTTCTTAACGATTAAGATTTTGTAGCATACTTTTGGGTACTATTTTAATTGATTTAAAATCTAAACGAATTTTTTTTTATGTTTTTGATAATATTAAATATTTATCGTCTTGAAAAATAAACAAAATAATAAAGCAGTTGGTTCCTATATCATTTTATTTGCTTTATACATTAATAGGGACTTTATTCCTCCTAAAAAATAGGTATAAAGAAAATGAATTTTAAGATAAGTTTTCAAGTTTTTCCTCTTAAAAAAAAAAACTCAACCACCCTATTGGACAGGAATCAAGAACCACACACCGAACATCCAAATCAGAGCCCTCTATTTATAGTATAAACTATACAGCACATGTGTGAGATGAATGCAGTCACATTTGGCGCTTCTAATTCATTCACTTCTCGACTTCTTCTCCGCACAGCCAGGCAGCAATGATGTGGCACTTGCTGCGAGCCCTGCTCGTGGTAGCCGCCGTTCTGGATGCACTGCAACCGGCGGCCGGCCAGAGCGACACCTACTACAACATCAACCCGAATCAGCAGCAACAGCAGAATCCCCAGAATACCCAGCAGCCGCTCCTGCCCAACCAGCAATGGGGAATCAACAGCAATCCCCAGAATCAGAATCAAAACCAATATGGCTTCGACAACCTGAACAACCAGCAGTCGAATCCCAACGATCGTCCGCCCTACAGGACCGATTCGGGGGGCAGCTTCAACGATCTTACGGACCAGAATGAGTACGGCAAGCGGGTTGGCGGCTATCCGGACAACGAGGAGCCGAGCCTGACCCGGGGCAAGTCATCGTACAACATCAAGGCCACCTTCCTGGAGTCGCTGCACTCGCGGGAGCCCACCTACTTCATTGTGGCCTCGCGAATGGTCAGGCCTGGCCTGATCTACCAGGTCTCGGTGTCCATCCTCCAGGCGCAGTATCCCATAACCGTGCACGCCAGTATCTCCTGCGATGGCGTCCAGATCAGCGGCGACTCCAAGGATGTCAAGGAGGGAGTGCCGGAGACATTGCTCATGCGGATACCGCCCACCAGCGTGACTGGAGACTATAGGCTGCGAGTGGAGGGCTTCTACCAGAACGTCTTCGGGGGCCTGGCCTTCCTCAACACCACCAGACTGGACTTCTCCCAGCGATCCATGACGATCTTCGTGCAGACGGACAAGCCCCTGTACATGCAGGGCGAGACTGTGCGGTTCAGGACCATTCCCATCACCACGGAGCTCAAGGGATTCGACAATCCCGTGGATGTGTACATGCTGGACCCCAACAGGCACATCCTGAAGCGTTGGCTCTCGCGGCAGTCCAATCTGGGCTCCGTTTCGCTGGAGTACAAGCTCTCGGACCAGCCCACCTTCGGCGAGTGGACCATCCGGGTGATTGCCCAGGGCCAGCAGGAGGAGAGCCACTTCACCGTGGAGGAGTACTACCAGACGCGCTTCGAGGTGAACGTGACCATGCCCGCCTACTTCTTCACCACCGACCCCTACATCTACGGCCGGGTGATGGCCAACTTCACGAGTGGCCTGCCGGTCCGGGGCAACCTCACGCTCAAGGCCACCATCCGTCCGATTGGCTACTACAGCAACCAGGTGCTCAACGAGAAGTACCGCCTGGGCAGGTCGCCGCTGGAGCAGGCCAACCGGTACAACGAGCGGTGGCGCTACAACAACCCCAACCAGAACCCCCAGGTGCAGTACAATGTGCCCGGCCAGCAGCCGCAGGACGGGGCGGATCTCTCGCAGGACATCCTCTACCGGAACCAGTACGTGGTGGAGCGCCACTACCAGTTCGACGAGCAGTGGCCCTTCTGGGTGCGCAAGCCCGAGTACCAGGACACCTACGAGGCCTGGACGGGCACCTACCGGAAGACCCTGCCCTTCCTGCGTTATTTTAATGGAACCTTTGACTTTAAGTGGCCTCTCAGGGAGCTGGAGGTGCTGGTGCCGCACCTGGCCAACTCGGAGATCCTCATCACGGCCACCGTGGGCGAGAAGTTCTACGACGAGATCATCAGCGGCTACTCCGTGGCCCGGGTGTACAACTCCAGCCTGCGGGTGTCCTTCCTGGGCGAGTCGCCGCAGGTCTTCAAGCCCGCCATGCCCTTCACCACCTACCTGGCGGTGGAGTACCACGACGGCTCACCCATCGATCCGAACCTGCTGCGCGCGGGCCTGATGGAGGTCACTGGCTTCGTGGAGAGCCGCAGTGGCGGCCGGCGGGACTGGCCCGCCCAGCGGCTGCAGATGTCGCAGCAGAGCGACGGCATCTGGGAGGTGAAGATCGACATTAGGAACGACCTGAACCTGGACGAAAGGCCGCAGTCGCGGGACTTCCTCAACGGCATCCAGAACATGCGGCTGCAGGCGAACTTTGTGGATCCGCGGGGCGAACGCATCCAGACGGAGCTGCTCCTGGTGAGCCACTACTCCCCCCGGAACCAGCACATCAAGGTCACCACCAGCACGGAGAAGCCGGTGGTCGGCGAGTACATCATCTTCCACATCCGCACCAACTTCTACCTGGAGGAGTTCAACTACCTCATCATGTCCAAGGGCGTGATCCTGGTCAACGACCGCGAGACCATCACCGAGGGCATCAAGACCATAGCCGTGGTCCTCAGCTCCGAGATGGCGCCGGTGGCCACCCTGGTGGTGTGGAAGATCAACCAGCAGGGCCAGGTGGTGGCCGACTCCTCACCTTCCCGGTGAACGGCATCTCGCGGAACAACTTCACGGTGTACATCAACAATAGGAAGGCCAGGACGGGCGAAAAGGTGGAGGTGGCCATCTTCGGCGAGCCAGGGTCGTACGTGGGCCTCTCGGGCATCGACAGCGCCTTCTACACCATGCAGGCGGGCAACGAGCTCACCTACGCCAAGATCATCACCAAGATGTCCAACTTCGACGAGCAGACCAACGGCACCTACAAGCACATCTGGTACTCGCACGAGGGCAATCCGGACGAGCTCGTCTACTTCCCCGCCTCCTCCTTTGGCGTCGACGCCAACCGCACCTTCGAGTACAGCGGCCTGATAGTCTTCACCGACGGCTATGTGCCGCGGAGGCAGGACACCTGCAACCGAACGCTCGGCTACGGCGAGTGCCTCAGCGGACGCTGCTATCGGCTGGAAAATAAGTGCAACGGCCAACCCGACTGCGACGATGGCACGGACGAGATCGGGTGCCACGTGAGGAACGACACGGAGCTGCTGAACTACCGGAAGTACCGCTTCAACCGTGTGCTGCGCCACTACGAGAACGTCTGGCTCTGGCGGGACGTGAACATCGGGCCGCACGGCCGCTACATCTTCAACGTGGACGTGCCCGACCGCCCCGCCTACTGGATGGTGAGCGCCTTCAGCGTGAGTCCCTCCAAGGGCTTTGGCATGATCAACCGGGCGCTGGAGTACGTGGGCGTCCAGCCCTTCTTCATCAACGTGGAGATGCCGGAGGCCTGTCGCCAGGGCGAGCAGGTGGGCATCCGTGTCACCGTCTTCAACTACATGGTCACGCCCATCGAGGCCACCGTGGTCCTCCACGGCAGCCCCGACTACAAGTTCGTGCACGTGGAGGAGGACGGCATTGTGAGGTCGTACAATCCCAGGACCAGCTTCGGCGAGCATCAGTTCTTCATCTACCTGGACGCGCAGGGCACGACGGTGGTCTATGTGCCCGTGGTGCCGCAGCGGCTGGGCGACGTGGACGTGACCCTGCACGTGGCCACTCTACTCGGCACGGACACCATCATCCGCAGGCTCCACGTGGAGTCGGACGGCCTGCCGCAGTACCGCCACCAGTCCGTGCTGCTGGACCTCTCGAATCGCGCCTACGTCCTGGAGTACATGCACGTGAACGTGACGCAGACGCCGGAGATTCCCTACCAGGTGGATCGCTACTTTGTTTACGGCTCGAACCGGGCCCGGATATCGGTGGTGGGCGACGTGGTGGGCCCCATCTTCCCCACGATGCCCGTGAACGCCAGCTCGCTGCTGTACCTGCCGATGGAGTCGGGCGAGCAGAACGCCTTCAGCTTCGCCGCCAACCTCTACACGATCATGTACATGCGGCTGATCAATCAGCGGAACAAGACGCTGGAGAAGAACGCCTTCTACCACATGAACATCGGGTACCAGCGCCAGCTGAGCTTCATGCGCCAGGACGGCAGCTTCTCGCTCTTCCGCTCCGACTGGAACAACTCGGACTCGTCCGTCTGGCTGACCAGCTACTGCCTGCGCGTCTTCCAGGAGGCCAGCTTCTACGAGTGGGAGAACTTCATCTGGATCGACGCCACCATCATCGAGAAGAACATGCGCTGGCTCCTGCAGCACCAGACGCCGCAGGGCTCCTTCTACGAGGTCACCTGGCTGCCGGACAGGAAGATGAACCGCACCAACTTCGACAAGAACATCACGCTGACCTCGCACGTCCTCATCACCCTGGCCACCGTCAAGGACATATCCGGCACCCTGGGCTCCCGCGTGGCCTTGGCCACGCAGCGGGCAGTGGCCTATATTGAGCGGAACATGGACTACCTGAAGCGCCAGGCGGACGCGTACGACGTGGCCATCACAGCCTATGCCCTGCAGCTCTGCAACTCGCCCATTGCCGAGGAGGTGTTCTCCATTCTGCGACGCCAGGCGCGGACGATCGGCGACTTTATGTACTGGGGCAACCAGGAGATTCCTGCGCCGCCGCGCAAGCTGGAGAACCAAAAGTGGTTCTCCCTGCCCCGCCTCCCCTACGAGTACGATTCGCTGAACATCGAGACCACGGCCTACGCGCTGCTGGTGTATGTGGCGCGTCGCGAGTTCTTCGTAGACCCCATTGTGCGGTGGCTGAACTCGCAGCGCTTGAACGACGGCGGCTGGGCCTCCACCCAGGACACCAGTGCGGCCCTCAAGGCCCTTGTGGAGTACACCGTTCGGTCGAGGCTGCGCGAGGTGTCCTCGCTGACGGTGGAGATCGAGGCGTCCTCGCAGGGCGGCAAGACCCAGACCCTGCACATCGACGACACGAACCTGGCCAAGCTGCAGAGCATCGAGGTGAGTGGAACAAGGCTATTACTCGTAGAAATGTAGATTTCTAATTCAAAACTTTGTTTCTTTAAGATTCCCGATGCCTGGGGCACCATCAAGGTCCAGGCCAAGGGCGCTGGCTATGCCATCCTGCAGATGCACGTCCAGTACAATGTGGATATTGAGAAGTTCCAGACCAAGCCGCCGGTGCCAGCCTTTGGCCTGCACACGAAGGCCATCTTCCATGGCAGAAATCAGTCGCACATCTCCTACGTGGCCTGCCAAAAGTAGGTTCTTTCTGATACTCGAATGTAGAGAGAGTTTTTAAAAGTTCCTTGTGTTTCTTAGCTGGATTAACAGCAACGAGTCGGAGCGCTCGGGCATGGCTGTCCTGGATGTGGCCATACCCACTGGCTATTGGATACAGCAGCAGAAGCTGGACAGCTATGTGCTCAGCAATCGTGTTAGGAACCTGAGGAGGGCTCGCTACCTGGAACGCAAGATTGTCTTCTACTTTGACTACGTAAGAATGCCTTTGTTACTGTCCAAATCAGAAAAGTAATACTGTTTTCTCTCAACAGCTTGACCGAGAAGATATCTGCGTGAACTTCACCATAGAACGCTGGTTCCCAGTGGCCAATATGTCTCGCTATCTGCCAGTGCGCGTCTACGACTACTATGCGCCGGGTAAGACTACTTTTGAGGCCTTTCCATGGAGCCTATATAAACTTTCTCTAATCTTTCTAACCAGAACGCTTCAACGAATCCATATTCGACGCCTTGCCCACCTATCTGCTGAACATCTGCGAGGTGTGCGGCAGCTCGCAGTGCCCCTACTGCTCCATCTACAACATGGGCTGGCGCGCCTCCATGTCCATGTCCCTGCTGTTCTTCAGCGTGTTCATCTACCTGCTAAGGAGTCGCACGCATCTGGTCCTCAACATGCTGCAGCTGCTCACATAGGAAAGCTAGGAGAAACACATTGCTAGGATTCTGTAGTGTTCATATTTTGAGTGTTTAATTTGTGTTTTTTGAGTTGTAGCTTTTATTTTGAGTTTGCCAACGAAATTTGCATTCCGTCCAAAAATGCTGGTCAACATTTTGGCTTTTATTTGTAGTTTTTTATTTAGTTTCCCTCGTTAGTAGACCCGCGCTGTATAATCCAGAATATGTACAAAGCAGCAGTTGAACGTGAATTAATTTCCCTTTGAATTGCTGAACAAAGAATCTTCGTAGCCACCTAATTAATGTAACTTGTAAGTCGAAACGAACGAATGCCTTATCATAGAAAGGGCTCCAAGTATGAGAGAAATCAACAAACAAACAACCAATGTGTCTTTCACAAAATGCCTTTAATAGATTTTAGAAATCGTTAGCAAATCGATGCATATCGAATGGAAATTTATACCTACTTTATATACTTATTGTATGCTCTCTTAATATCTCTTGAATATTTTTAAACGAAAAGGAGCTCGAGAAACCGTCCAATTTATTTATGCATCTAAAATGAATCTGCATAGTCTGTAAGTTTTATACGTATTTTACTGTATCCCTACCCTTCCACACGAACCACAAATAGTTTGTATATTCTGCATACAAATCACACACATAGCCATGTATAAGATGCTGGAGGAGAGGCGAGGCTGGAGAGTAAGCTCCTCCTCGCCTGCATGTAACTTAGTAGAGTCCGTCCCCTCTCTCGTTTACCATAAGAATCGAATCTCTGTATGAAGGTAACAACTTGTGTTTTTCATTTGTAACGAACGAAACGTGAAAATAAACTAAAGTAATGTTTATATATTGTGTTTTATTTATATATTATTATAATTTATCAGCTCCGCAATTCAGGGGTTTCGCTCAATTTAAATCAGAGAGAAAAGGCCAAGCTCTTTCACAGTTCAGCTAAAAACGGAACATAAAGGCTTTTGTTGTTGATTTGCTTGTACATTGTGAAACGAGACCCCGTCTTCCTAACTCTGATTTTATTTAAAGAAATGGGTTATAAATGCATTTGATTCTTTATTATCTTGTTTTATACAAATTTCAAGGTATTGGTGAACTCTTATTTTTAAATCCTGATTCATGTCTGGTATATAATTGGTAATATGTTAAATACATGCTTAGATACATATTTGCGCGAACTACTTATGTAAAGTTTACAGTTTCTGGTCGAAATTCAAGTAGATGTGCACTATTATACCCTTTTTGGGTTTATTGTAGCTTTTATAACTTAATCATTTGCTGATTAACATGAACAATTAAATAGTTAAGGCTACTTAGGCTGCTGCTAAAAAAAATACAATAATCGAATTGTTCGCAAAAGGCCTAAACTAATCCTAAACTAAAAGTTAACAACATATAAATATAAAACCAGCCTCCTACGTCTTGCGAAAGCTGAGCAGAATGGGCGAGATGGCCTCCAGGCAGTCCATAATGTCCTTGCGCGACTTGGCGCCTGTAAAGACCACCTTGCCGTTGACAAAGATCAGGAGCACGACACGCGGCTTGACCATGCGGTAGATGAGGCCGGGGAACATCTCCGGCTCGTATGAACTGAACTGGCCGTGCACCTGATTGAGGTTCTCCAGGCGGATGGGGAAGCGCAGGTCCACCGTGGCCACAATGTTCTGCAGCTTGTAGTCCATGAACTTGACGGGGAACCCCAGCTTCTGCAGGATCCGGGCGAACTTTCGGGAGCCAATGTCCGCCTCGATCTCGTTACGGGCGCCCGTGCAGATGATTTTGCCCGTCCGGAAGATCAGAGCCGTGCAGCGGGGCGCGTGCATTCGCATGATCACGCCCCGAAAGCGCTTGGGCGAGTACTCAGAGTTCCGGGTGCGCGAATTAATCGCCTTGAGGTCCAGTTCGCAGTTTACCGAGAAGGTGGCCACGATATTCCTGAAAAGTATCAGCAAATTCGTTCAATTTCACTCGGGATTCCGGTGATGTCGTCAGCAATAGTGCATCAACTACTAACTGCAGCCTGATCTCGTGCTGGGTATCCTTGGGGTCCACCAGCGGCTGCTGGGGCTGCTGAGGCTGCAGGGCGGCGTGCGGATTGACGATGGCAGTGCTGGTCGCCGCCACATTCTCCCTGTCCCTTTCAGCGTCGGCGATTTTAAAGTGAAACTGCATGGCCAAAAATTATAAACAAAACAGCACGCGAGGTGGCCAGTGTTGCCCTACTAAATCCCGGAAAATGTTAATTGCCGGTTTGACAGAGCAGTATTTTTGACGCGTTAGACCATTTTGAAATGTACTGGAAAAAATTTACTTATTTTCGTATTTTCTTTTATCTAAAATATCTTAACCATATTTTTAAAATGATTACTATGAAACTTTATATATTTTAAGTAAAACGTTTATCAAAAATATTTAATTATTATTTTAATCAAACCCAGGCAAAAGCACGGAAAAATTATATAAGGTAGTCCTATCTAAAAAGGCCCCTCTTGTGTTGGCGCACTCACTACTTGTGTTGCCCTATAATTCTTAAAGAGTTCTGGCTGTCAACAAGTGGTAATCACGCCGAATACTGACGAGGGGCACCTCTTTCTTTCTCTTTTTCTCATCTTTCTCTTTGCTTGCTTTCTCTTTCTAGCATGTTTCTTTCAGAACGGAGAGAGTGAGAGCTGAGCTGAGCACTTGCGTTGCCCTATAATTCCCTCCCAGTTCTGGCTGTCAACAAGTATTAACCACGCTGAATACCTACGATGGGCACCTCTTGCTTTCTCTTTCTCATCCGTCCTCTTTCTCTTCCCTCTTTTTGCTCTTTGCTTGCTTTCTTTTTCAAGCAGGTCTCTCCGGGAGCGGAGCGTGAGCGCTGAAAATTGATCGTCGCCGTGAAAGCTAATGGACTAGACTACCTTATATTATTGTATCATGGCAGAACTTATCGAATATATTGATGCAACGAAAGGACAAACTATCGATGGTATATTTATGCTCATCGATGATTCCCTGCCAAACATCGATGTTAGCGATGTTTTGAAATCATCGATGACATCGATTGTTAGCATAGTAGACCGAGTACTTTCTGACAAATTGACGAATATTTAAACAATAATGTCGGCTCACAGCGGCGGAACGGATTGGAATTCCGTGGTAAAAGCCCTGTTGCAGAACCGCACGGGCGCCCTTAACAAAAACGAAGTGGTTAATCTACTAAAAGCGATCACACGCTGGTAAGTAGAGGCCGGAAAAAATCCCAACCAGAACTTTTTTCATCGCCCCAATGGCGCAGTCGGAAATAAAGTGCAAGAGAAAAAAAGTGACTTGCGAAAATTAAATATGGCCGCCCCGGTGACAGAACCGCAAAAAGCTTTGATATTTCTGCATTTTCAACAACTAACGCTGCTCTTTCGTGTCCTTCCTGCAGCGAACATGATTTTTTCGACGAGGAAAGCAGCTACACCCAGTTTTACACGGCCTTTGCAGCTCTGGCGGCCGACAAGCTTATGCAAATAAAGACAAGTAAGTGCAGCAGCACCCGTAATGATTTTTTTTTTCGCCAGGGGAAAGAGAGAGGAGATCGGTGCGAGGAACAAAGCATTGTGTTTGGCTCTGGCCAAGAAATGGCCCATCTATGAGTGATTCACTCGCACCGATTCGCGATATACATATGTTCATATATACCTTTGCGTGTGCCGTCGTTATAACACATACAAACACCTACAAACAACCTACTGGTTGAGGCAAAAGTAAACAATAAAAAACAGACGCGAACTCCTAACCGGCAAACTGGCAACCAAACTAATCCTCTTTAAAATTCGGACTCCTACCCCAGTACTCCTCCGTCCTTTCAAGCGAAATTATAGCTATTCTCGAAGCTGTTAAATACTGCACCAAAAACTCAGGCAAATACGCTACTTGCTCAGACTCCCTAGCCTCCCTATCCACCATAAAATAATCGAACAACCACTCCTACTACCCCTCAACAATAAGAAATCTAGTCTCCATGCACTTTCCAAAAATCAAGTTGATCTGGATCCCGAGCCAGCGGACAGGGCAGCTAGAGAAACCCACAAGTATCCACTTACCTACACAGCAAACTACAATACCAAAGACATAAGATCTTAAATAACACATAAATATGTAAATGCTTTTTTTCCTTTGCTTTGTTTGTAGTTTGCCAGACGCAGATTTGCCAGCTGCACGATGCCACTGCAGTGCTCATCCGCTTCATCATCTACCGGCTGCCCCGCGTCTCCGTGTACGAGACCAAGTGGCTGCTGGTGGCCCTCAAGATGTTGTGCGAGGGCAGGGAGAACGTCTCCATGTCGTCGGCCATGTTCGACTACAATGCGGTGGCCACTGTCCTGAAGAGCTGCAAGCACCCGGAATCGAACACCACCAAGAGCATCATACCGAGCAGCAGCAGCAGCTCGTCCAAAGAGTCGGACAAGGAGTCGCCCAAGCTAGAGATCAAGCGCTCGCGTTCGGATCTGTCTTCTGTGATCCTCCAGCAGCTGCTGGCTCCGCTAGAGCCGGGCAAGATGACCTGGGTGCCGCTCAGCGAGGAGGTCACCGACTGCACTGTGAGCTTTAACTTAAAATTAAAAATAAAAACTCAAATTTAACATAAACCTTACGCTCAATAGGACCAACTGCTGGCGGCCAATGTGGAATTCTTTCAGGAGCAGAACGGCGTCGATACCCTGCTAGACGTGTGTGTGGGCCTGCCCATACTCAATCGCTATCGCTCCAAGTATCTGGAGACCATTAACGGCGGCAAGCCGCTGTACCTGCCACTGACGCAGGTGGAGGCCACCACCGTCAAATCGACCATGAATCACATGCTCACCGATCTCAACATACTGAGTCAGGCTCATGCCTTGATTGTGCTGCAGCCGCTGACTCCCAGTCGCATTGAGCGGCTGTCGATGTGCGGAATCGCTGCGCTGTACAACGCGGTGTTGGTGTCCATAACCACCAGTGTGCTCAGCATGTGCCAGACGAGCAGCAGCTCCCAGAAACAGAGCGCTTCCACCAGCCAGGGAAGCGGCGGCGGCGGCGGAGGAGGCTCCAGTGGCGGACAGAGCAACAAGGACCACGATGACTTCGAGGAGCAGGCCTGCAGCATAGTGAGCAAGGCTCTGGAGATCTACTCCTGCATTGGCGACCTCTTCGAGTCGTCGGCCCGCATCCATGTGTATCAGAATCACCTGTGCTACGGCAGCTGGCTGCTCATCAGTGGCATCCAGGGGGCCATGGGTGCCTCGGGCAGTGGCGGAGGTAGTTCCTCGGACACCTCATCGAAATCGGCAACGAAGGCGGCCAAGTCTGGCAGCGAGTCGGGCACCGCTCCCAGCACACCCATAGCCCGGGTCAACCTGTTCAAGGTGCAGCAGGGATTCGGGGAACTCAATGCGGCGATTGCCAACCACAGCATCAGGCTGCTGTCGGAGTTAATCGAAGATCTAAAGATCGAGTCCGCCTGCGGACCGATTCCCGAGTCCACCGAGCTGCCGGAACCGGCCCAGTTCGACATCTTGCAGAGCTACAGCTCGCTGGGGAGGATTGTGCGCGTGCTGAACACGGCCACGCTGCACCAGCTCTTCACCTTCCTGGCCACGGTGGCCTACCGCAAGGCCTGCACCCAGCGACGGGCCTCGGCCAAGGATCGCGCCGAGTGCGAGCCCATCAGCTACTCCGACTCCACCACCTACTTCAACGACTCGCTCTCCTGCTCCGACAACTCCGAGGAGGACGACAGCGAGAGCTACCTGGGCCACTGGTTCAAGGAGACCCTCTCCCCGGAAACCCACGACGACAATGCCAATACATCCGCCCAAGAGAGGGGCGGCGGAGAGCAGAAGAGCTGCCTGGTCCCCAAGCTGGATGAGCCGCACGAGTATCTGGATCTGGCGGCGGACATATTCTGCTTCCTGGACGAGTTTCTGGCCAACAAGCACGCCTACATGCAGCGCTACGTGAAGGCGGGCGTCAGTGACCAGCAGATGCTCCTCATGGCCAACATAATCAAGGACTTTGACAGGGATGTGATGCGCAGCGACAGTGATCAGGCCTCGGGCAACGCTCCGCCGGCCAATGCGGGCGCAGGGTCCTCGGCAGCCGCCACCTCCAAGTGGCAGGCAGCCATGATTCGCTTCTCGGGCTCTGCCGGACGCTACATCCACAACCTGATCTCCACCTCGCTGCTGTCCGAGCAGCTGCAGTCCAACCTGCTGCAGCACCTGGCCATCTCGCCCTGGTCCACGGACACCAGCACCTGGCCGCTGCAGGTCTACCCGAGCACGCTGTCCGTGCTCGTGCAGATCCTGCTGCTGAAGCCCACGCAGGAGAAGGAGGCCGCCTGCCTGTCCGTGTGGCACCGCCTCATCAACACCCTGGTCGAGGGCGTCTGCAACTGGTCTGCCGCCAGCGACACCGACTACGAGGACCTGAACATCGAGCATGCCCAGCTACTGCTCTTCCTCTTCCACTCGCTCAACCTGATGCAGAAGAAGTCCATCCTGCTGCTGACGGCCGGCGGCGTCATACGCTGCGCCGAGGTCTGCCGCGGGATCAGCGGCGACCGCCCCGTCAGGAACAGCCAGATGATGCTGCTGTCGCGGCTGCTGCTCTTCCTGGAGTACCTCATGAAGCACCTGTACAACGCCCCGCCAGAGCTGCTCGACCAGGTGCGCTGGAACCTGTTCAGCGTGAGCAGCATGCCGGGCACGCAGAAGATCACGGACCTGCTGAACAGCCGCACCAAGCTGAACTCGTACTTCCGCCAGGACATCGAGGAGAAGTTCCGCAAGTCGGCGGGGGAGTACGGATCGGGTAGGTCTTGAATTTAGGAGGAAACTCTTCAGATATTAACCCCTTCTGCTTTCAGCCATTCGCCCCACCTTCTACACCCTGGTCATGGGGGATCCCGAGAAGCCCTACTGGGCTCAGGAGTTCAAGCTGGATGGCCTGGCCTGGAACTTCATTCTCTGCACGCCGGACAAGCTCAAGTATCCCCTGCTGGTGGACGCCCTCACCGACATCCTCGCCATTGCCGACATGTCGGCCTTTGCCAAGGACAAGGAGGCCAAGGATGCGAACATGCAGAATCTGTGCGCGATGCAGTACTGCTTCAGCATCGCCTGGAAGCTTATCTTGGGCCTGCCGCCCTCCACCTCGCACGTGGAGTCCCTGAAGGTGGAGCGGGCCCCCAACCTGCACTCGCTGATTTGGAGCATACGCTGTCCGCTGGCCACCTCGCACTACCTGGTGGTCAACAGCCTGATCAAGCAGGGCATGTACACCCAGTACTCGGAGACGCTGTGGAAGCAGGTCGGCGACATAGCGGGTGACCTGAAATACAGCCTCAAACAGACCATTCTCGGCGTGGAGGCGTTCAACAACCAGATGAACGGCAACGGTAAGCGGATGAGCTTAATCCCTTAATTATATATTAATTATATTCCCACTTTAGGCACTCCTCGCCTGTCCGATCTCATCCTGTTCGACTCCCTGGTGGCCCACATGCAGGCCGTGGCCTGGGCCCACAAGGAGGGCCTGAAGCTGCCGCGCAAGGAAAGCGATGACATGGCCAGCGACCAGTCCTCTGGTCAGTCAGCGGGAGCTTCGAGCAACGAGCCCGATGTGTACTCCTCGAACGAGTCGATCGACGAGGAGAAGGCCCTGCAGGAGGAGGAGGGCGAGCTGCCGAATGACTTGCAGAAACATAGCCAGCTGGTGAACGAGCTGATGATCAAGCTGATGAACTCGTACCGCCTGCTCTCTGTCATCGTGCGCGGCCAGATGCTGAAGCAGCTGTCCAGCTCCACGCCGGAGCAGGCTCTCAACCTGATTGTGCCCATTGTGAGCGACAAGCCGGCGATTATGCTGGAGCTGCACGCCGCCTTCCTGAAGCTGCTGCCCAACGAGGACAAGCAGCTGATTGCCAACGAGTGGCCCAAGTGCCTCATGGTCAACGATGCCGCCTTCGACGGCAAGCAGTATCCCGTGGAGCCGTACACCCTGAACGTGGTAGACGCGCACATCACAGAGCTGACCCGGGGAGCCCACTACTCCACGCTGCACACCCTCAAGCACTGTCTTAAGTCCATCCTGCACCTCTTCGAGCTCCTCCTGCCACACTGCAACAACAAGGACAACGAGGTGGAGTCGCAGCTGAAGGGCCTGCTCATCGCCTCCATGCTGGACATGCGCACCGACTACTTGCAGGGCCAGAGCGAGCAGTGCCTGCGCGAGATCCTCAGCGGGCTGACCCTGGAGGCCCAGAAGCTGCTGCTCTACGAGCACATGATCGGCTACTGCTACCGCATGCTGAAGGACTTTGCGGCCGAGCTGCGCCAGCCCGGGCCCGGGTCGGGACCGCCTCTGGACCAGGACCGCGCCCTGTTCAACGAGTCCATGCTGTTCGCGGTGCTCAAGACCATGATCAAGATGCTGGAGAAGCCGACGGCCGTGCAGGCCATGCGGCAGTTCTTCAAGGACCAGCACTCCGGCAGCCTCACCACCCTCCTGCTCTCCTTCACGGGCACCAGCCTGCCCGTCAGCTACGCCCGCAAGATGCTGCAGTTCGTGGAGCGCCTGTTCCAGCAGGCCTCGCAGGCGGACTCGCAGTTCCTCCACGAGGACCTGGTCGAGTGCTTCGCGGAGCTGGCCACCGTCGATGTGGCTCGCCTGAAGCTCTGGCTGGCCCACATCATCTACGGACCCAACGTGAGCACGGACGTCAGCTCGTCCGAGGCGATGGACACCACTTGCCGCCTGCTGACCAGCATCATGCAGCCCTCGAGCAGCTCCAGCAGCAATGCCCAGACGCCCACGAACATGGCCACGGTCTCGGCCATGCCGAGCATCTCTGACCAGCTGGACGCCATGGAGATTGACTATAGTTGCGCCACCGCAGCGGGCGGCGGCGGTGGAGCCGCAGGTGCTGGTGGAAATACCTCCCAGATCCTGAGCCTGTGGCAAGCAGCGCAGCCGAATCCCTCGGAGGAGTCCTCCCAGGCCTGCTGCGAGCACTCGGGAACCGAGCGAAACGGAGCGCTCCTCCTGAGCTTCGTCAAGTCTTTGGTTAAGGATCAGACCAGGGCAGCTCAGATAGCCCCGCCCCTGTTCCAGGCCCTGCTGCAGCTGGGACAGACCCTGATATCGCCACCCCAGGATGCCTGCGACTTTGCGGACGTCCTGCAGATAATGATTACCCTGGCGGATGCCATTCCCGCGCGCGGCCATGCGGCCCTGTTCAACACCACCGTCCTCTGGCTGGAGCTGGAGAAGCAGCAGCTGCCGGACAAGCAGCTGAGGCACGCGGAGAACGTCAGCGCCCTGCTGCGCTACCTCAGCGAGCTGCTGCAGAGCATCGGGTACCGCGGCAGCCGGCAGCACATGCCGCCCTGGGACGACGAGCTGCAGGCGGACATGGACGAGCTGTACGACGAGCTGGCCGAGGAGGGGGAGCAGGACTCGCTGCTGGACAACGACTCCGACGAGGACACGCTGAACAACAAGCTGTGCACCTTCTCGCAGACGCAGAAGGAGTTCATGAACCAGCACTGGTACCACTGCCACACCTGCAACATGATCAACACGGTGGGCGTGTGCTCCGTCTGCGCCCGCGTCTGCCACAAGGGGCACGACGTGAGCTACGCCAAGTACGGCAACTTCTTCTGCGACTGCGGCGCCAAGGAGGATGGCTCCTGTCAGGCCTTGAGCAGGCGTCTCGGCAGCGGAGAGGCGAGAGCGGATGTGGGCGGCGTGGCCAGCTACCTGCCCTCCCACATGAGTCTGCTGGCGGGCAAGAAGAGGAGCACTGCCAGCCCGCCAGTGATGCCAGCAGCTCGCAAGGATTCCCTCAACAGCGAGAGGATCGCCGTGCTGGGCAAGCTGCTGGAGCCATATCGCGAGACCCTGCAGCACCAGGAGCAGTGGCTGCTGGTGGTGCGCTGCCTTCTGGAGTACTTTGACCTGCTCCTCCCCTCGATTCGCGAGAACTGCACCCTCTACTCCATCGTGGGCTGCCACAAGCGGGCCACAGCGGCGCTGGAGCGCCTCCATCAGCTGGAGCAGAGCTTCCAGGTCACGGACCAACTGATGTTCGCCACCCTGGGCTCCCAGGAGGGCGCCTTCGAGAACGTGCGCATGAACTACTCGGGGGACCAGGGCCAGACCATCAAGCACCTCATCTCCTCCGGGGTGGTGCGTCGCGTCGCCTTCTGCTGCCTGTCCTCGCCGCACGGACGTCGCCAGCAGCTGGCCGTGTCCCATGAGAAGGGCAAGGTGACAATCCTGCAGCTGTCGGCGCTGCTCAAGCAGGCCGACGCCTCCAAGCGGAAGCTGACTCTCACCCAACTAAGCTCCGCTCCGATTGCCTGCACAGTTCTCTCGCTGGCCGCCAATCCCTGCAACGAGGACTGCCTGGCCGTGTGCGGCCTCAAGGAGTGCCACGTGCTCACCTTCTCCAGCAGCGGCAGCACCAACGAGCACATCGTGGTGAGCCCCCAGCTGGAGAACGGCAACTACATCAAGAAGGCCGTCTGGCTGCCCGGCTCCCAGACCCTGCTGGCCCTCGTCACCTCGGACTACGTGAAGATCTACGACCTGGCCGTGGACTCGTACAGCCCCAAGTACTACTACCTGGTGGCCGTGGGCAAGATCCGGGACTGCACCTTCATGTACCAGGACGGGCAGTACCACATGCTGAGCTTCGCCAGCTCCGGCTACGTGTACACCCAGCAGCTGGACCAGCAGAGCCTGGCGGTGCACGGGGACTTCTACGTGACCAACACCTTGGAGCTGAGCCACCAGCACATCAAGGAGGTCAACGGCCAGGTGGGCGGAGGCGGCGTCTCCATCTACTACTCGCACACCCTGCAGCTGCTCTTCTACAGCTACTCCTCGGGCAGGAGCTTCTTCTCGCCGCTCACCAACGTCAACGACGGCGTGAAGGGCATCTACCACCTGGACACGAACTCGGCCAGCAAGTCGGCCTCCAAAGGACCCCTCCAGCCTCTCGTCCAGTGGACGGAGGTGGCCGGGCATCCGGGCCTGGTCTACGCCAGCATGCAGACCTCGAACAACCCGATCATCCTGATGCTCACGCCGGACCGGATCTACCTGCAGGAGATCAAGGCGCAGTCGGCCAAGTCGCGCATCATGGACGTGGTGGGCATTCGCCATGCGGTGGCCGGCGTGGAGAAGACCACGCTGCTGCTGCTCTGCGAGGACGGCAGCCTTAGGATCTTCTCCGCCCAGCCGGAGCACACCAGCTACTGGCTGTCGCCGCAGGTTCAGCCACTCGGCAACCAGCTCTACTCCTCCACCCTGATGGTCAAGGGAGGCGGCACAGCCAAGCCCAAGGCCAGTGCCGGTCCCGGGAAGCTGGCCCACCGCAAGGCCAGCCAGCAGCAGAAGCAGCTGACGGCCGGCGGGCAGCCCGTGTTCCCCATCGACTTCTTTGAGCACTGCAACCTGCTGGCCGACGTGGAGTTCGGGGGCAACGACCTGCTCCAGATCTACAACAAGCAGAAGCTGAAGACGCGCCTCTTCTCCACCGGCATGTTCGTGGCCAGCACGCGGGCCAACGGCTTCACCCTGGAGGTGATCAACAACGATCCCAACCTGGTCATCGTCGGCATCCGGGTGATGCTGGGCAACCAGGACGTGCAGCGAGCCCCGCAGTCGGTCACCATTCTGGGACGAACCATACCCACGCCGGTGCGACGGTCCCGCTGGTTCGACATACCGCTGACCCGCGAGGAGATGTTCCAGTCGGACAAGATCCTGAAGGTGGTCTTCGCCAAGTCCCAGGACCCGGAGCACGTGACCCTGCTGGACTCCATCGAGGTCTACGGCAAGTCCAAGGAGCTGGTGGGCTGGCCCGACGAGAGCGAGGAGGCCACGGCCCAGGGATCCGCTGTGCCGGCCGTGACCTCGGCCCAGGCGAGCAGCGCCAACTTCGGCGAGGGATTCAACTGCATCACGCAGCTGGACCGGATGGTCAACCACCTGCTGGAGGTGATGGACTGCGCCCTGAACCTGCTGGGCTCCGGCGTGCCGGCGCCCTCCGCCAGAAGGCCATGAAGACGGCCAGTGCCCTCCTGCTGCTGCCCACCCCCAATCCGGTCCAGACGCAGGCCCGCTACGTGCTGGCCACTCTCTACGGCAGCCGGGCGGCGTACCACAGCTACAAGGACGGCGTGCTCCTCCAGTTCGTGCACGGAGAGCTGCAGGCCCTGCAGCCGAAGCTCGAGAAGCTCGAGTCTCTGCAGGAGATCGACCCGGAGGCCTTCTACCGCCTGATCCTGCTGGTGAGCGGCATTGCCAACGCTCGACCGCAGTCGCTGGCCAAGATCTGCCAGGAGAACAACTACGACCTGGTGCCGGCCATCATGGGCTTTGTCCTGGAGCTGCACAAGGTCACCCCGGCGCTGGACGAGCCCACGAACATTGTGCGGCGAGGCCTGTGCCAGGCAGGAGACCATTGTCCACTGCCTGGTGGAGATCATGTACGGCCTGGCGCTGGCCGATCCCGCCCAGGTGGGTCGCATGACCAAGTACTTCATCGATCTGCTCAAGCACGACGCCAGCGTCATCAGCCACAGCGCCAAGGAGGCGCTGATCCTGCTGCTGAGTCCGCGCCTCAAGCGCCGCAAGGTGGCCATTGTCACGCCGGACGCCTGCTCCACGCCCACGCCCTCCACCTCCGCCTCCGCCATGCAGGCCCTGCAGGCGGTGGCAGCCTCGGCGGCCAGTGACATCATCGAGGAGGCGGCCGCCGTTGCCGTCGATGCTGCAGCTGCAGCTGGAGGCGGCGCCGCCGACCCAAATCCAAATCCAGACGCGGAAGCAGGCGTCGCTGGAGGCGTTGGCGCTGGAGGTCACCACCAGATGGTGGAGAACCTGGAGGCCTTCATGGGCGGCGGCTTCCCCCGGCTGCTGGGCCTGCCCGAGGATGCCGATGATGAGGCCATCATGGACATTGCCATCGCCCTGAGCCTCCAGCACCACGACGGGGCCGAAGGGGCTGCCCTGCAGGCCCTGCTGGAGGCCACTCCCAATATCAATGGCATTCGCCAGGCCGCCGCCATGGCAGCGGCTGTCAACGCAGCAACGGCCAGCGTCTCCGCCGGGGGCTCTGACGACGATGAGGGCTCCAATGTGGCTACCGATGGATCCACCTTGCGCACATCCCCGGCAGAGCCGGCCGGCAGTGGCGGCTCGGAGAGCGGCGGCAGCGGCGTGGAGAGCATTGGAGGAACCTCCGCGAGGAGCAGCAACTTTGGCGACCATGCGAATGCCTCGCCGCCGCGACAGGGCTCCACCCAGGAGGGCCAGGAGCAGCCAGGACCCAGCGGAGTTGCCTGTTCCGGCGGCGCCTCCGGCCTGAGTGCCATGAGCAGCAGTGAGGATAACGAGATCAACGAGGACGACAAGCTCAGCAAGCTGCACGATCTGAGGTGGGTTAATGCTGCTTCTATCTATGATCTTTGATCATCCTTCTTCCCTTCCTTCGCAGAATCGCTGTGCTGGAGAGCATCATCCAGCACCTGGGCACTTTCGATCTGTGCAATGGCCTGCAGGCCATACCGCTCATCCAGGTGATACTCATGCTGACCACCGACCTGAATGGCAACAATGAGCGCGACCAGCAGGTGCTCCAAGACCTGCTTAGCGCCCTGGTGGAGTATGTGGAGATTGGCAAGCGCGGAGCGGCCTCAAGGGTAAGTCTCGCCTAATATCCTTCCAAGGAGTATTTACGAATGTAGTTTATATGCAGATGGAAACCAAGTGTCCTGGCAACGAGGTGCGCCTGGCGCTGCTCTTACTCTTCGGCGTGATGATGGGCAAGACCAAGTCCAAGCAGACGGGCACCACCTCGCCGCCGCATCAGTTCAAGGACAACACCTCGTTTGTGGCCAGCACCACGGCCAATGTGCTCAGCAAGAGCGGAGCCTTTGTGTTCGCCTTGGAGGCCCTGAACACTCTCCTCGTTCACTGGAAGAAGGTGCTGGGAGATCCCTATGCCGCTGGGGGCAGCGGAGGTGCCCCACAAGCAGCCCAGAATAGCGGAGGCGCAGCGGGAGTACAGCTACTGAAGCCCATCAAGCATGGCCCCAAGCCCGACATATCCATACTGATTCCGCACAACTACCTGAAGAACTACCCGGACATCTTCGAGTCCTACGACGGCCTGCTGACCGAGATCATTGTGCGTCTGCCCTACCAGATCCTGCGCCTGAGCAGCGCCCATCCGGACACCTACGACAGCGGCTTCTGCGAGTCCATGACCTTCACCCTGTGCGAGTACATGATGCTCAATTTGAATACCTTGCTAAGGCGACAGGTGAGGAAGCTGCTGATGTACATCTGCGGCAGCAAGGAGAAGTTCCGCATGTACCGCGACGGGCACTCCCTGGACGCACACTTCCGCGTGGTGAAGCGAGTGTGCAACATTGTGAGCAGCAAGGTGAGTCTCGCTCTTAAGGGGTATCTTTTCCCGATGCTTTAATGAGAATGATTTCAGACTGGCGCCCCTTACAATGCCAATCCTCCCCTGCTCACCTACGACTCGCTGGTGGAGCTCACGGAGCACCTGCGCACCTGCCAGGAGATCAGCCAGATGCGCACCGGCAACTGGCAGAAGTTCTGCGTCGTCCACGAGGACGCTCTGGCCATGCTGATGGAGATCGCCTGCTACCAGCTGGACGACGGGGTCTCCCCCATTATTATCCAGTTGCTGCAGGCAGCCGTGTGCAACCTGCTGCCCGCCGGCGCCAATGGAGCGAAGCAGCCACAGCCGCAGCCGCTGCCCTCGACCTCGACCTCAAAGGCCCGCAGCGATCGGGAGAAGAGCGAGGACACCGACGCCTACTACTCCAAGTTCGACCCGGCCCAGTGCGGCACCTTTGTGCACCAGATCTTCCGGTATGCCTGCGACGCCCTGATCATCCGCTTCGTGCGGATCTTCCTGCTCGAGAACAACATCACCCAGCTGCGGTGGCAGGCCCACTCCTTCGTGAACGGGCTCTTCGAGCACGCCAACGAGCGGCAGCGCGAGAAGCTGCTGAACATCTTCTGGAACCTGTGGCCCCTGGTGCCCACCTACGGCCGGCGGACGGCGCAGTTCGTGGACCTCCTGGGCTACCTGACGCTGAGCACGCGAAGCATCACCGACCGGCTGCCGGAGTTCGTGTCGCGGGCGGTGGACGTGCTGCGCCAGCAGAACGAGCTGCTCTGCAAGCACCCCAATGCCCCCATATACACCACCCTGGAGTCCATACTGCAGGTGAACGGCTACTACCTGGAGTCGGAGCCGTGCCTGGTCTGCAACAACCCGGAGGTGCCGATGGCCAACATCAAGCTGCCGTCGGTCAAGTCGGACTCGAAGTACACCACCACCACGATGATCTACAAGCTGGTGCAGTGCCACACCATCTCCAAGCTGATTGTGCGCATCGCCGACCTGAAGCGCACCAAGATGGTGAGGACCATCAATGTCTACTACAACAACCGCAGTGTCCAGGCGGTGGTGGAGCTGAAGAACCGCCCGGCGCTGTGGCACAAGGCCCGCTCCGTCTCCCTGCAGTCGGCACAGACCGAGCTGAAGATCGACTTCCCGCTCCCAATCACCGCCTGCAACCTGATGATCGAGTTTGCGGACTTCTTTGAGACTGTCAGTGGCTCCAGCGAGAACCTGCAGTGCCCGCGATGCAGTGCAGCAGTGCCTGCTTACCCAGGAGTCTGTGGCAATTGCGGCGAGAATGTGTTCCAGTGCCACAAGTGCCGGGCCATCAACTACGACGAGAAGGACCCGTTCCTCTGCCACTCGTGCGGCTTCTGCAAGTACGCCAAGTTCGACTTCAGCATGTACGCCCGCGTCTGCTGTGCCGTGGATCCCATCGAGTCGGCCGAGGACAGGGTGAAGACCGTGTCGCTGATACACAGCTCCCTGGAGAGGGCGGACCGGATATACCGCCAGCTGCTGACCAACAAACAGATGCTGGAGCTGCTCATCCAGAAGGTGGCCGAGCACAGGAGCAGCGACCGCCTGGTGGAGGACAACATGGCCAGCGTGCACAGCACCTCGCAGGTCAACAAGATCATCCAGCTGCTGGCCCAGAAGTACTGCGTGGAGTCGCGCACCAGCTTCGAGGAGCTGAGCAAGATTGTCCAGAAGGTCAAGGCGTGTCGCAGGTGAGTTGAAACTTGCTCTTATTCGCATTTATTCTATATATATATCTCTCTTTACAGTGAACTGGTGGCCTACGATCGCCAACAGCAGGACCAGCCGCCGATTAATCCCGGCTCGTCTTCGGGGGCCGAGATTCCCACCACCAATCGCTGCTATGGCTGCGCCCTGGCCTCCACGGAGCAGTGCCTGACCCTCTTGCGGGCCATGGCCTACAACTACGACTGTCGCGTCGGCCTGTACAGCCAGGGACTCGTGAGCGAGCTGGCCGAGCACAATCTGCGCCGCGGCACGCCGCAAATCCAGGAGGAGGTGCGCAACCTGCTGGTGGTGCTGACCAAGGACAATGCCGAGGCCTGCATGCACCTGCTGCAGCTGGTGACGGCTCGCGTGAAGAACGCCCTGATGGGCTCCATTCCGCTGATCAGCCTGGAGGCAGCCGTGCACCAGGAGATGACGCTGCTCGAGGTGCTCCTCGGCCAGGACGACGTGTGCTGGGAGTACAAGCTGAAGGTCATCTTCGAGCTGTTCATCAGCAACTGCCGGCTGCCCCGTGGGCCGGTGACCTCGGTGCTGCATCCCTGCCTGCGCATCATGCAGAATCTCATCTGCCCCGTGCTGCCCAGCAGCAAGCCCAACCAGCAGAAGGTGGCCACCGCGGATCTGTGCAGCATAAGGCTGCTCGAGGGCAACACCGTCGACTACCGGGCCTGGCTCAACTCGGACCGGAACCACGAGTACGCAGCCTGGTGCAGCCGGATGCCGGCCAACAACAGCCAGGCCAGGCAGAGCGCGAAGAGTGCCAAGGACCAGGCAGCCACGGCGGCGACAGCGGCTCCAGAGGCCCCGCAGGCGCCCAAGAGCAGGCGTGAGGTGCGGGCGACCTTCCTGATGGAGAAGTTCGGCAAGCGCTGGCGCGAGCGCGTGCTGGACAAGCAGCGCGTGACCAAGCCGCTGGTGTTCAATGCCAAGTGGATCCAGCCGCTGCTGTTCAACGCCAACTCCCGGTTCGGTCGCCAGCTGGCCTGCTCGCTGCTGAGCAGCCTGAGCAGGACCAACGAGCGGCGGCAGCAGGCCCTGAACATGCTCACCTCCTTCCTGCGGCACGTGGGCGAGGCGGGCGAGGCCAGCGCCGAGTACTTGATGCTGTACAAGAGCATGGCCACGGAGCAGCCGTGGCTGCAGTATCTGGTGCTCAAGGGCGTCCTCGGCCAGATCTCGCAGCTGCTGGCCATCGAGATAGGCAAGGTGCATCGCATGGAGGAGCACTCGCTCTCCTCGGACCTGTCGCTGGGCTACGCCCTGCGCCAGTACGTGGAGCTGCTGTGGCTGCTCCTCGAGTGCCCCAACATCCGCAGGACCTACAAGACCCGCATGCTGGGCCCCGTGCTCGAGAGCTACCTCGCCCTGCGGAGCCTGGTGGTGCAGCGCACGCGGCTCATCGACGACGCCCAGGAGAAGCTGCTCGAGATGCTGGAGGACATGACCACCGGCACGGAGGAGGAGACGCGTGCCTTCATGGAGATCCTCATCGATACCGTGGAGAAGACGCGCATGAACGACATCAAGACGCCGGTGTTCATCTTCGAGCGGCTCTACTCCATCATCCATCCCGAGGAGCACGACGAGAGCGAGTTCTACATGACGCTGGAGAAGGACCCGCAGCAGGAGGACTTCCTGCAGGGCCGCATGCTGGGCAACCCGTATCCCTCGGGCGAGATGGGCCTCGGCCCGCTGATGCGGGACGTCAAGAACAAGATCTGCACGGACTGCGAGCTGATCGCCCTGCTGGAGGACGACAACGGCATGGAGCTGCTGGTGAACAACAAGATCATCAGCCTGGACCTGCCCGTCAAGGACGTGTACAAGAAGGTGTGGCTGGCCGAGGGCGGCGACCGGGACGCCATGAGGATCGTCTACCGCATGCGCGGCCTGCTGGGCGACGCCACCGAGGAGTTTGTGGAGACGCTGAACAACAAGAGCCAGGAGCAGGTGGACACCGAGCAGCTCTACCGCATGGCCAACGTCCTGGCCGACTGCAACGGCCTGCGCGTCATGCTGGACCGCATTGGCAGCCTGCAGCGCATCTCGCGCAACCGCGAGCTCATCCAGGTCCTCCTCAAGCTGTTCCTCATCTGCGTGAAGGTGCGTCGCTGCCAGGAGGTGCTCTGCCAGCCCGAGGTGGGGGCCATCAACACGCTGCTCAAGGTGCTGCAGATGTGCCTGCAGTCCGACAACGATTCGATCCAGTCGGCGGTCACCGAGCAGCTGCTGGAGATCATGGAGACGATCCTCTCGAAGGCGGCCAGCGACACGCTGGACTCCTTCCTGCAGTTCTCGCTGACCTTCGGGGGACCCGAGTACGTGACCGCTCTGATCTCCTGCACCGACTGCCCGAACGTGAGGAACAATCCCTCGGTGCTGCGCCACCTCATCCGCGTCCTGGCCGCCTTGGTCTACGGCAACGAGGTGAAGATGGCCCTGCTCTGCGAACACTTTAGGGTGAGTTCCCTCGAGGAGAGTTCCTGGTGAAGTATTCTTAAAAAGTCCTTGATTTCAGAACACCCTGAGCTTCAAGCGCTTCGACAAGGACCGCACGCCCGAGGAGGAGTTCAAGCTGGAGCTCTTCTGCGTGCTGACCAACCAGATCGAGCACAACTGCATCGGCGGCACCCTCAAGGACTACATCGTGAGCCTGGGCATCGTGGAGCGCTCGCTGGCCTACATCACCGAGCATGCTCCGTGCGTGAAGCCCACGCTCCTGCGCACCGACTCCGACGAGCTGAAGGAGTTCATCTCGCGCCCGAGCCTGAAGTACATACTCCGCTTCCTCACCGGCCTCTCGAACCACCACGAGGCCACCCAGGTGGCCATCAGCAAGGACATCATACCCATCATCCACCGCCTGGAGCAGGTGTCCAGCGACGAGCACGTGGGCAGTCTGGCCGAGAACCTCCTGGAGGCGCTCTCCACGGACGCGGCCACGGCGGCGAGGGTGCAGCAGGTGCGGGACTTCACCCGGGCGGAGAAGAAGCGACTGGCCATGGCCACGCGAGAGAAGCAGCTGGACGCGCTGGGCATGCGCACGAACGAGAAGGGCCAGGTGACGGCCAAGGCTCCATCCTGCAGAAGATCGAGAAGCTGCGCGACGAGACCGGCCTCACGTGCTTCATCTGCCGCGAGGGCTACGCCTGCCAGCCCGAGAAGGTGCTGGGCATCTACACGTTCACCAAGCGCTGCAACGTGGAGGAGTTCGAGCTCAAGTCGCGGAAGACCATCGGCTACACCACGGTCACCCACTTCAACGTGGTCCACGTGGACTGTCACACCTCGGCCATACGCCTGACTCGCGGCCGCGACGAGTGGGAGCGGGCTAGTCTGCAGAACGCCAACACCAGGTGCAACGGCCTGCTGCCTCTGTGGGGCCCCAACGTGGGCGAGGCCGCCTTCTCCGGCTGCATGACCCGGCACAGCAGCTACATGCAGGAGAGCACCCAGCGCTGCGACATCTGCTACACGAGCAGCGTGCACGACCTGAAGCTGCTGCTGGTGCGCTTCGCCTGGGAGCGCAGCTTCCACGACGACGCCGGCGGCGGAGGACCCCAGTCGAACATGCACTTTGTGCCCTACCTGCTCTTCTACGCCGTCTACCTGCTGCTCTCCTCCCGCTCGGCGGCCAGGGACAGCAAGACCCTGCTGGCGTACCTGCAGGCGGAGCCCGGCGAGAAGTGGCTGGAGTGCGGCTACGAGGTGGATGGGCCCCTGTACATGGCCACCGTCTCCCTCTCGCTGCACAGTCGCGAGCTGTGGAACAAGCACAAGATGGCGCATCTGAAGCGCCTTCTGGCGGTGGCCCAGGCCCGTCACATCTCGCCCTCGGTGCTGTGCAAGGCCCTGCTGTCGCCGGCGGACCGTCAGGCCAAGGACTACAGCGTGTACAAGCCGTTCCTCATGATGTGGGCGCTGGTGGACCTGATCTACAACGACCTCTTCAGCACAGTGAGCACGCCCAAGGAGGAGGACTGGCCGATCTCGCTGTTCGACTATCTGCGCAAGAACGATGAGGCTATGCTCAAGTCCACGGACAACATCCTGAAGACTCTGACCGATGAGTTCCTGCCCTGCACCTCCTTTGGCGAATTCTGCGATGTGGCAGGTGGGTGTCCTTGATATTTATTACCTTGCATGACTTGAATTAACTTGTTTCTTTGTCTTCTTTAGGACTCCTACATCTCATTGAGCAGCCGGACACCTTCATCGAGGGAGTCCTCGCAGCCCTGCCTTCAGCCACAGGCTCTAGTTAAAGTACGCAATCGTTGATCCTAACCGACTAGGCCCTTGCATAATATCTAATATATATATTTATCACCTAAAACTATTTAATCAATAAAAATTATTCGTTTGCACAATGAATTTAAATATTTGCGGCGTGTTGTTGTTTATACCCTTGCAGAGGTTTTGCCATATTGAATTCTTCATCAGCATCACCAGCCAAGTCGATCTTTCAACGAGTGTGGGGAATCCTTATGAAAAGCAAAGCGAGCGCTTAGTAGTCAAGTTTTGTTGCTGCTTTGTTTGTACATTGCAAAGCGTGACAAAAGAGAAAGAATTACATAGTAGCTCTTTCCAAAAGGAAGCAGTAAAAGCATAAATTGTTCTAGAACTTAAAGAGGTTCTCAAGTCCGCAGGCAAAGCTCCTTTGAGGGCTTTTAATGAAAGGAAGTTAGAAGTTTATACCCAAGTTAGCTAATTTAGAAAAGGCATAACTAAGCCAAAATTGCATAGATTTCAATTTGGATAGCTTTTCCGTGCAATCTGAATATTTAATTTAATTCAAAAGCATTTGGCAAAACTTAAATAGATTGTAATTAATAAAGTTGGTGAAGCTATGGCGATCTCGACTTGCGTATTTTATGACTAAAGCAATCCTAACTGCTCCTATGTATCCTATATATATTTTGTTGCGCGTGTTCCTCCGATCTGTTTCTCGCTCTCACTTTCACGCTTTGCCTGCAATGTACAAACAAAGCAGCAACAAAAGCTTATTATTTTTACTCGGTGACGGTAAAAACTCGCTCGTTTTTTGGATCGTAAATGAAACGCAAAGTATTTATTTAATTATGATAAATTCATCTTTATTGCAAACACAAGTAAAAATAATATAAAAAATAATAATAACTATAAATATATATTGCAAATTGGGACGATTTTTGTATAATTTCTAAATGTACATCAGTTCTAAAAAATTTCGCTAATTTCGTTAACTCAAAATATACACAGAAAGTAAGTAGTACCACATGTAGGAGGAGGGAGGAGATTTCTAAACTAAAGCGACATACGTAGTGAGAATTAGTTACAACCTTTAGGTTACTGAGATTAGTGTGTTTGTTTGTTGTTTCGTTGAGTGAGTGAGTTGTTAGGAAAGATAATGTAGTATTTTGTTCGTTTGTGTCTTTGTGTGAAAACATAACTAGTGTGTGTTGAGAAACTGGATATAGTACGCACAGATAGTTTGTTTGTTCTTAAAATAGTGTGTAGGTACATAGGTACGTAGGTGCGTAAGAGTGCGCAGTAACTAACTAATTGAGCGAATGCTAACCACCAACAGGGAAGGAATATCAATAATACTTTATACAATACAAATATATATAGAAGGTACGCGAGAATTCAAATCATATATCGTGTTGCATCGTATATATCTAAGAGGAAACCTATTCGAGCGACAGAGACACATATAACCATAACCAACATCTATATGTAGTAACTGCTATGACACATTTAGTAAGTATACTTTATAATAATACGTATTCCTTGATTTCTTTGTTATATTCGTTCGTATGGCTTTCGTTTCTCGCGTTCAAATTGACGTTCTTAGTAATATTTTCACTGCGCTTTTAAATTCCCGTTTGCTATAGCTTGAGCTTCCGTATTTTCACTTGGTTACTGATACTTCTCTTGCTTTTGAGCTTACTTAGATCAAATCAATTTCAAGAATATATATATGTTAGACAGAGATGAAATTTCATAAAAATCAGTCCGAAATGTTGTTCTGCATGCTTTCCTGCCTTCGAATTCGAGACCCAATATTCCCCCTATAGAGTGGGCTTAGCTTAAACATCTAATATTTATCCGTTTCCTGTATGTTTATCCTTTGATAAGTGTAAATTTGATGCTGACATACACGTAGAGTCATTTGCGTTATCTAAACGTTTATATACAACAATTACCTAAACTATACATATATCCGATATCTGGGCGGGTGTCCGTATGTACTCGATACATAGACTGACAGACACACAGATATATAGTAGTCACTAGGCTCGGTTTCCTAGACTTAAAGATTGGCTAACACACATTTAGTTTGTTCGTTACGTAGAGATTCCCGATTTAAGCCGGGTGGTTGGCCACATTCTGGGCCCTCTGGGCGCGCATAAAGTGCCTGGCATTGAGGGGATAGTGTCGGGAGTAGGAGATCAGGGTGGATCCCAAAGCAATGCTTAACGGAGCTCGCGAGCGACCTGGCAGGCTGATGAACACCGTTCCCACGGCCGCCAGGTTGTCGCAGGTCGGTTCGATGGCCACCAGCATGATGTGGGAGCTCTGGCGCCGGTTGGAGTGATGATGATGGTGGTGCATCATCATGGGATGAGAGTCGCCGGCTCCTTGCTCCTGCAGGAGGAGCGCCTGGCGGGCGCGCTGTCGCATGGCGCGGGCCGACGAGGAGGAGGAGGAGGAGGAGTGCGGATGTGGACTGTCTGCATCCAGGCTGCCCGACGCCAGGAAGATCTGGGCGAACGGGCGCTTGGCCAAATGCAGCATCTCCACGACATGCTGTCGCCGAGCCCTTCTCAGGTCCGCCGCCTGCTTCACCTTCCACACGATCACGCAGACGGCGAGGAAGAGGAAAAAGCAGGAGAAGAACACTGAGAAGAACACAAATAGGTCGATGTGCAGCTGGTCCTGGCGGAACACCACCGAGCCATAGCTGGGCTCGGGCCCCGAGCTCGCCCGCAAGGCAATAAAGAAGCGGGTGGCGCTCAGATTGTGGGCATGCTGGGGCAGGGTGAGCACCAGGCGATTCTTCAGGCCGAACAGGCGCAGCAGGGTGTTGCAATGGTTGAGGGTCACATGCGTGCTCAGATCCTTGGCGTACTGATCCTTCACTATGAAGTTGTGACCCCCATGGCTCTTGCAGTCCTGCAGCTGCGGCACGTAGTACGTATTGGCTCCGATCCTCTCGCCTCCGCCTCCTCCCAGGCCGCCGCCACCAATGCGACGCTCGGGCGCAAACAGCTTCTGGATCGTGGCGTTGTCGTGTCGCGGCAAGGCGATATTTAGCGGATTCTCTCGCTTGATCTTCGGACCCCAGTTGTAGCGATTGTCCAAGAAGATCTCATGGTAGCCGGTCGTCTCGTTCGTTTCCACTATAAAGGAGTCGTCCTGCGGCGACATAAACACGTCCAACTCGCCCTGGGTCACGTCAATGATAATGCGGATGTCCACGTTCATGAACCGCGGCTGAATCACAAAGAACACGGTCTGGCCCGGCTTCAGGGCGGCTGGCTTCGATTTGCATTCCTCTGTGGTAAAAATAAATATTTAATTAGTTAAGTAGTTGAGTAGCACTTAGTTAGTTTTAAGGAGCTGGAATTTGAGTCTTTTGGGATCAAAAAATAATTAAAACTCGTCTGCCAAACACCAAAACCTTAAAGAAATCTTGTCAAAACCAGCAGAGGGCTTGGGTGAACATGTTTACTTGTTCTTTTTTCAAAGTCAACTCAATTATTTTGCTCACTTGTTCATTGTTCAGTTGTCACTTGTTCACTGTTTATTAACTCTTTAACTGTTCATAAACAAACCAATGAGCAAGAGCAAAACTGAACAAAAAGTAAAACTTAAAAAGTTAGTAAAACAAGCAAATGAGCAAAATGAACAAGTAAACAAAAGTAATACACAAATTGAACAACTGAATAGTAATGAGCAAGACCCTAGCAAAACTGAACAAGTGAGTAAAATGATTGCTAAGTGAGGCAAAAATGAACAAATAGGAAAGTAAGTACTGGCAGTTCAGCCGTACTACTACCTACGAACCAGTAAGCAGTACTGTAGGGTAGTCTTCCTGCCAAAACCTCACAGAAGTCTTATCAAAACCCATCAGAAGAATAGGATATGCAGCTGTTTCTAGACATAGCCCAGGTCTGTCTTCAGTAACCATTTGCCAACCAACTTCAGTGAGGAATTCCAAGGCAAGACAAGCCCTTAGGCCTTTATCTCTTCCTCCAGTTGGAGCTCACGGTAGCTTGGAATAGGAAGGAAGAATCTCCAGCACTCACCTATGGGCTTGGCATCGAAGCACATGCGCGACTCGACGGTGATCTGCTTGTAGCACTGATGACCATCGGTGGGGTTGCCGGCATAGGAGTCGCGGCACTTGGAGCACTGGACCATCCAGCAGAGCTGCGCCGAGTTCTTGCCGCCACCCGCCGTGCAGGTGGCATCGCTCTCCGTGTTGTTGGCGCAGTTGCACTTCTCCCCGGTGACCGCATCGCAGACGTTTCCGTGTCCATGGCACTGGCAGGGCCGGCACTCCTTGTGCAGGTCGTCGCTGCCGCGGAAGTAGCCCCTCAAGCAGCTGTCGCAGCGATCGCCGGCCGTGTGGTTGCCGCACTTCAGGCACGTGGCGTTATGCGCCGGACCCTCGGGCAGGATCCTCTCCAGCTCCTGAGCGCGTCATATTGAATACGGCCGGATCTGCGTCGTAGGCCACACAGATGTCGCTGTGGCCGTGGCAGTAGTCCAGGCACGGCTGGCAGGCATGGCCCTCGCGGGGATTGCCCACGAAGAGCGGCTGGCACTTCTCGCACTGCTCGCCCATCGTGTTGTTGTGGCACTTGAGGCAGATGTCCAGCCGGCTGCTGGACTCGCAGTTGGAGTGGCCGTTGCACAGGCACTGGATGCTGCAGTTGGCGCCCGACGTACCCAAAGTCGCACTGGCACTGGTCCGGACTCACGCAGTTGCCGCGGACGCAGCCCTGGCTGCAGACGGGCAGGCAGGTGCCGCGCTCGGAGCGATAGCCGTCGGCGCAGACGCACTCGTAGCCCACGGCCGTGTCCAGGTCGATGCACTGCTCCGACACATTGTCGCAGTTGTGGTGGCCATTGATGCACTCGTTCTCCAGCGGGCACGACACGTAGTGCCAGGACACGACGTCCGCGTGGGTCAGCTGCGAGTCATTTCGCCAGCTGGAGTATATTATGTCGCATGTCGAGTCCCGAGGGATGCTCCTGCTTGTGCTCCAGGGCCCCCTCCGTGCAGATGCCGTCGCCGTTGTGGCCCTCGCGGGCGCACCACCCGCAATGGGCGTGCTCCAGGCAGCTGGAGCATCGCGTGTAGACATGACACGGTTCCGGGCAGCGCTCCAGCTCACTGGCCTCCAGCACCAGGCCACAGACCCCGCCGGCGCAGAACAGCGGCTGGGAGCTGGGCGTCAGGCAGGAGTTCAGCATGGTGGACCACTTGCAGTCCTGGCGATCCAGCGTCGACGTCTGGCTGAGGCAGCTGCTGCAGTTCGTGTGGCTGTGGCAGGGCGGCGGGCAGCTCTCGACCAGCTTGTACTGGTTCTTCTCCACCAGCTCCCGGGCTATGCACTCGACGGTGCCCAGCTCGTTGCGCGCCCAGTTGCACTGCGGCTGGAGCATGCAGCTCTCGCAGCTCAGCTGGTGGCACTGGGGCAGCGGGCAGAGACCCAGGACGCCCACGCTCAGCTCCTTGGTGCACCAGGCACTCCGCCAGCCGCAGTCCACGCCGGAGGGAACGCAGCGCCCGCGGATGCCGCACTCGTCGCACCACTGACAGACGGGCGCCACCTCCTGGTGCGTCGGCCAGGCGGCCAGGCAGGCGCCGCAGGTGGCGAAGCTCGAGCAGTTCCGGCTGGCCATCCACTCGTCGGTGCAGGCCGCTCCGTTGTTCACGACCAGCGTGCCGTTGTGGTTGGCGCACGGCGTGCGTCCGTGGCTAAAGCAGTGGCTGCTGTAGCTGTACGTGTTCTGGATGGTGCAGTAGCTGCAGCCCATGTAGTGCCGGCACTGGTACTTGCCGCTGCTCCACAGCTGGCAGATGTCGTCGGGCAGCGCTATCCGGGTCACGTGGCTGTGCGTGGAGCTGCCGTCCCAGCCGCCGATGACGAAGATCACGCCCGTGTCCGGATCGATGGCCATGTCCTCGGCGTAGCTCGAGGCGGGCAGGCGCCCGATGAGCTCCACGTCGTCCGTCAGCCGCACCCACTGGTTGCAGGCGTACACGTAGGCTATCAGCAGGTCGGAGCCATTGTAGGGCTGCGTCCGACCCCCGTAGAGGATCATGTAGTGCTCCGTGCTGACCGCAGAGTGGAAGTAGCGGGCGCGGGGCAGCAGGGAGGCCGGAGAGTTGAGCTCCTTGAAGCTGGGCAGTTCTGTCCAGCTCAGCTTCTGCAGGTCCAGCGTACAGGTTGCTCTGCGGCTCCGTTGAGTAGCCCCCGAAGAGGTAGACGCTGTTCGTCTCCGGATGGTAGACGGTGCTGTGGCCATAGAGCACGGGCATGCGGGCGCCCACGGCCGCCAGCTGCTGCCAGCGCCCGGTGTCCAGGTTGAACTCCCACAGCTCCAGGGGCCGCGACTTGTTCAGCGTCAGTCCGCCGAGCAGGAACAGGGCCTCGTGCTCCTGGTAGCGCAGGTGGGTGAGCGTATGCCCGGCCAAGGAGGCGGCACATCCGCCTGATCCTCCACCTCAGTCTGGATCTGGCTCCAGCGTTGGTTCTGTATCGAAAACATCCAAAAGTCATTCAGGAGCTGCGAGTTGGCACTGATCCCTCCAAAGATGTAGATAATCTGCTTCTTCACGTAGATCTCGGAGGCATGGAAGTACCGCCCGAGGGGCATGCGATCCTCTGGGGTGGACGACTCCACTGTGACCTGCAGCCAGGTGCCGTTCTTCGTGTCGAACTGCCGGAAGTCATTCAAAGGTCCATTGTTGGGCGAGTAGCCGCCGAACATCCACAGCGAGCCCCTGCGATCGGCGTTCACCGAGTGCCCGAAGCGCGGAATGGTCTTCTTCAGGTGATCCAGACTCTCGCTCAGCAGCTGCGTGTTGAAGAGCTCCGTGAGGACCAGGTGGCTGCGCTGCACCAGGGTGCCGCAGTCCGCGCCGGCGTAGTTGGCGTTGCTGCAGATGCAGCGTCCGTACTCCGTGTCGCAGTAGCCCTGCATGCGCTTGGCGTTGCAGTTGCTCGGGCAGATCTCGATCTCGCAGAGGGCGCCCACGTAGCCGACCGGGCAGACGCACCTCAGTTGGTCGTCGCAGATGTGGGGCGGCAGGCAGCTGCCGGCCGCGCAGTTCTTGACGGCATACAAGGCGTTGAAGCCAAAGTGCCGCCGCTCGCTGCCCTGCTTGTAGTGGACCGTGACGTGGCTGGAGCGGGCCTCGATGATCCGGGCCGAGCTGTAGGGAGCGCAGACCACGGCCAGCAGTTGGTTCTGCTGCGTGGCACCCGTCAGATTCGGCAGACTGTCGTAGATGTAGACGGCATTCTCGTCGCAGTCCATGGCCAGGCTCTGCCACTGAAACTCCAGCTGGAGGAGCGACTTCTCCGCCTGCGGGGTCTTCGGCTGCAGTATCCAGAGGCACTCCTTGACCTCCAGACTGGCGCCCCAGGGCGAGCGGTACGACTGGTACGAGCCAATGGCGCTCCGGCCAGTGTTGGTGAGCATGCCCCGCGACTCGCACTGGTAGTAGCACTGCCCTCCGTCTCGCGGATCCCCGTAGTAGCCGGCGGCGCACAGCTCGCACTTGAGTCCCTGGGTGTTGTCCTTGCAGAAGCACTCGCCGTTGCTCACGTTGCAGATGCCCAGATCCTGGTTCCCATGGCCGTTGCACTCGCACGGATGGCAGCCGTGCGGAGCCGTGGCATTGCCGTAGCTTCCCCTGGCGGCAGCGCTCGCACTTCTCGCCCTCCGTCCACGACTGGCACTCGTCGCACTTGCCCAGCCGCTCCAGGCAGGTCGAGTGGTTGTTGCAGCCACAGCTCAGGCCGCAGTCCGCTCCGGTCCAGCCCAGGGCGCAGTTGCAGGTGTAGTCCGGCGGTCCCGAGCAGTTTCCGTTCTGGCACATCTCGTAGCAGGTCCGCACGCAGCTGAACTTGCCGTCGCCCGTGTAGCCCGCCGGCAGTGGCAGTTGTAGCTGCCCTGGGTGTTGGTGCACTTGGCCTCCTTGTGGCAGTCGTGCAGGCCCAGCCCGCACTCGTCGACGTCCGGGCACTGGGCGTAGGCCCACTCGGCGTCGTGGTGCCTGGAGCTGTTCAGGGCGAGGGAGCAGTTGCCGGCGCTGTAGCTGAAGTCGCCCTGCATGCAGATGCCCTCGATGGGGTTGTCGCGGTCGAAGCACCAGCCACAGCTCAGGGTGCGCAGGCAGGAGGAGCAGTTGCGGTGCTGCTCGCAGGACTTGCACTGCTGCTGCTGGAGTTGGAGGGGCTGCTGGAGCATCTTCTGGTCGGCGGCCAGCTCCTGCGGCTGCCGACTGACCACCTGGTCTATCCACTCGCGGCACATTCCGAACTGGTACTCGCTGGTGTACACGGAGAAGCTGAAGCACTGCGAGCTGGCCTCGCACCACACGCAGCGTCCGCGCTCGCCCAGGCACTCCTGGCAGCCCTTCCGCTCCCGGCACGACCTGGGACACTGCTCCGCCGCTCGCACGCTGTTGTTGGTCTTGCCGATCCTGCCGCAACGGGCGTCCTCCGTCCACCACTCGCACTCGCCGCTCTGGGCGCAGGCCTCGCAGCTCACGTAGTTGGTGCAGTTGGAGCACTGGCTCGGCTGGCTGATCAGGTAGGACCAGTGGAGGTGGCCCAGCTCGGTGTCCGCCCTGCAGACCTCCGTCTCGTTCACGGACCGCAGGTGGCAGCGGCTGGTGAGGGGGCACCAGGCGCAGGAGGCGTCCGTGAGGCAGTGCAGGCAGTTCCTGTACTGGGTGCAGTCGCCGGAGTAGTAGGGCTCCAGGTACTCGAAGGTGAAGGCGTTCAGCTGGCCGTTGTGCAGGTGCTGGAGCTCCATCTTGGTCTTCTGGTAGGCGTTGTAGATCCCGTTGCCTCCGATGCGTCGCCGAGCCTGAAAGTCGATGAGGAACGGCTGCTCCGTGGTGGGCAGCTGGACGTTGCTGCAGTAGCTCTGGTTGGAGCTCTGCGTGGTCACGTTCACCAGCTCGTCGAGATTGAGGCCCAGGCCGGCGCGAAGCACCGCCGAGGAGTAGCTGGTGCAGACCTGGATGGCTGAGTTGTTCCACTGGTGCTGCGGCCTGACGAAGCCCAGCAGCCTGGCCAGCATCTCGCCCTCGAGCTTGTGCTCGAAGTAGGTGGTGAACGGCGGCGAGGCAAAGTCCACCATGGTGGCGTTCACAATGCCCACGTAGTCCGGCATGGTGTAGTTGATCGGGTAATGGTACTTGACGTACGTGAGGCCCGGGCGTCGGTCGTTGCTGGTGCAGAGCGAGGGGCGACGGATCTCGGTGCCCTGGTCGCCCCACCAGCCGGCACTGTCGCCACAAATCCCATAGTTGTCGTCCCGGTGGTGGCACCTCGCGTTCTGCACACACCACGTGCACTCGTTCAGGCCCAGCTTGCTGGCCACCGAGAAGGCGCCCTTGTTCCTGGACTTGGCGCCCCACTGCGAGCCGTGGACCAGGCAGGAGTGGCAGTCGCCGAGCGAGGGACAGATGCCCGGGACACCGCGTGGTCTGCAGATTGGTGGTGCAGTTGGCGCCGATGGTGCGGCCGTAGCAGCTGCTGTCCGCCGAGCACCAGCCGCACTCCGGGTTCGAGAGGCAGGCGGTGTGCGAGGAGTGCAGCCGGCAGGAGATCTCCGGGTTGTACAGCGTGTTCTCCACGCGCAGCACCTGGGGCAGCTCGTAGGCGAACAGATCCGCGTTTACATTGCCATGGTAGCCGCCCACAATCAAGAGGGTGTGGTTCTTCCTTAAGGCTGCTGCCTGGGCAAACACTCCCTGCGGCTTCGGGTACAGGCTGTCCTCGGCGGCCACGACCTGGTTGATCCAGATGTGGCAGCTGAGGTGGTACCAGTACATCTGGTTGTCGTAGCAGATCTCGTCCTTGTTGTGCCGGTGCGTGTAGCCTCCGAAGACTATCATGTAGTTGCCCGAAATGGTGGCCGTGTGGAAGGCGCGCTCCCGGGGTATGTTCGTGTCCCGGAGCGCCGTTCGCGGGTACAGGATCTCCGTCCAGTGCTGCTGGTCCAGCTGAAAGGCGAATATCCGGTCCGAGAGCTTGGAGAACCGCGCCAAGCTGGTCATAATGCCGCCGAACACAATCAGCGAGTTGGTGGCCTTGTAGTAGACGGTGGAGTGGGCGGCCAGGCGTACGTCCAGGGTCTTGCCGCCCCTCGGCAGCACCAGCTCCCATTGGGAATCCTCGGACAGGGGCAGGGGGATGCGATAAACGCTGGACGAGAACTCACCCGACTCCAGGCTGCCGCCGAATGTGTAGAGATAGTCACCGGCGGTGTTCAACGTGTGCCTGGCCACTGCCGGATGCTTCACTGCCGACCTGATGGCCATCTGCTTCCACTTACCGCCACTCTCCGTGTTGTTGTACTGCCAGAGATCACTGTAGAAGCTGCCGTTGGCGTGCTTGCCGCCAAAGATGACGAATCCGCCCGGCACCCGGTCCGCTGCATGTCCGTAGCGGCCGTGGGGCTTGTGATCCGTTACCTCCTCCAGTATGTCCTCGAGATACTCGTTCAGTTCCTCGTCCGTCGAATTGGCATTCACAATGGTCAGCGGCAGGGATGAGCGTGTGCGACGCTGATGCAGATTGGACTCCGCCAGGGTGTACAGAATGTTCCGGAAGAAGCTAACGTCGCTATTGAGGCCCCAGAGCTTCGCCTCGTCCTCGTTCTTGTGCTGCAGCACGGCCTTGAGCAGCGTGTGGTCGATCTTTTGCGGATGGTAGAAGTGACGGCGACTCTGCAGAGCAATGCCCCACTCGTCCTCCCACTGACTGGTGCTGAAGCGATAAATCTGAAGAAGGAAGTCCCAATTAGACGACTCTATGGGTCCCAAAAGCCATCCAAAAAGCTTACCTGAAGGGTGCTGATCACGTTGTTCAAATCGTAGCCGCCGAACACGTACAGCGCGTCCTCGTCCTCCATGTAGACGGCGGTGTGAGCGGCGCGCGGAGTCATGCCCTCGGCATCGGTGGCTAGCCAGCGCCAGCTGCTGCCCGGCGGATGGTCGCTTAGATCGCAGAGCCGGCCGCTATATCCACGCGAGCAGTGGCAAATGCTCTTCTGGCATCGCCCGCGTCCCTGGCCCTCGCCACAGCGCTGCGGGCAGGCCTCGTCCTCGCAGTCGGGGCCCACCCACTCGCCGTGGCAGACGCACTGGTGGCCCACACACTTGCCATGGTTGTGGCAGTTGTTCAAGCAGTTTGATATGTAGTAGGAGGCGCGGAAGCCATCCAGCACGTAGTTCGTATCGCTGTACATGAGGATGAGCATCTGGGGGAAGAGATAGTAGCAATTAGGAGAGAGCAGGGAGGTTGATAGAGGGCAAAGGCAACTTACACTTCCACTGCGGGCCACCAGTCGCTGGGGCTGCGTCCGACCGCTGAAGCTGCCCAGGAGCGTCGAGTTGAAGGAGTCCCCATCGTAGACGTAGATGTAGTCGTAGGAGCACTCCGTGCCCATGCTATGGAACGTCAGCGTGATGAACTGGCTATCGTTTTTCGCCTTGATCAGCCACTCGCAGTGCGAGTCCTGCGTATAATTGTGCCCGGAGGGTCCGTCCGAGATCTCGCCGTAGGGGTCCGTGAAGACCTTGCGACTGCGATCGCACGGAACCGGCGGCGGCTGCGCAGTGTGCACCTGCTCGGAAGGCAGCGGGAGCGGCAGCACGAGCGTCCAGAATGTCAAGGCCAGCAACGCGTACATTTTTCGCATTTTAATTACTGCCCACTTTTATGCAAATTTTTCACTCGTCTATCACTGGGCCATTTCGGCAGTTAAACTCGCTCCAGCCAGCGCCCGCTGGCGTTTCCATTGCACATTACTAGGCGCAGGGCCCAGGCCAATAAATGTTTTTTATCTGCCGTGTTTTAATACTACAAATAAAAAAAAAAACATATAGTTTAGTCCAGCTATCGATAGCGAAAGTGAGTCCCGGTAGAGCTGCGAAAAACAATCGATTTCGACATCGATACTATCGATTCCTTTTGTATCGGTTATCGATTACGGTTTGAAAGAATCGATGTAACGTCAAACACTTTTAATATTAATTATACTACTGCGCAACAAAAATCCTCGTCAGGAAGAATCACAAAAGAAGAAAGAATCACCGATGCGTAAAGTATAGCATACAAAAGTATCGCATGATTCAAAAGCGTTACTCAATACTGGTTCAATATCATCGATAAGGTCATCGAAATTAAAACAGGCTCTTCCGGGTATTTTCTCACGTCACGTATGATACTTTTTTATTCACATTACGTTTTTTGAATAAGTTTTGTTTTTCAATAATGTCTTTAACCGGTTTTTATAACAGTTTATAACAGTGATGTTACCGATAGTAGCATCATCGATATGTATGTGCTATCGATAGTGCCATCGATGTTCTAACATCTCTATCTGTCACTTTTTCCATCCTTTTCTTTTTCTTCGTTTCCGGTGAGTGCGTGTGCTCCGCGGTTATTTTGCCAAAATGTGTACTAAAAATATATCTAAACCGTTTATTTGCAGCGAGGTAGAAGGTAGGAGTTCCCCGAAAAGCTGTCAAGATGGTAAGCGTTCGTTTCGTGTTCTGTAAATACCTAAAACACAGTCAAACTTCGGCAACAGGCCCACCTGGGCAACATGGCGCTCAAAGTGGACTACTCTGTGCTCGTGTTTGTGCCGCAAAATATCTAAAACGCCGGACTAATGAGTGTTTTTGTGTCTTGTTGTACAGGTGAACGTACCTAAGCAACGTCGCACTTTCTGCAAGAAATGCAAGGTCCACAAGCTGCACAAGGTGACGCAGTATAAGAAGTCCAAGGAGCGCAAGGGTGCTCAGGGCAGGAGGCGTTACGACAGGAAACAGCAGGGTTTCGGAGGTCAGACTAAGCCCATCTTCAGGAAGAAGGTAAGTTTCGTGAAGCCAAGAGTTCTCGGATCGCCAGCAACAAAACTGTCTTAATTAAAAGAATTGTTACATACCGTTTAAATTGGGAAATTTACTTGTCCTAATAAATCACATTTTTCATTGTTTGTTGAGAATAATCGTAGCAATATGAGCACTTTGGCTATTCATTAACTTATTCCCTTATCAGACCTTCAATTTTATTGCAAATTCTAAGACAGTCTTGCCTTGTGATCTGTAAAAATGGCGCTTCGTAGAACTAAATCGCTGCGCTTACGAGCATTCGGCTTTTTGGTGGGAAAAAACTGTGCCAGATCAAAATTGTTGTTGCACCGGTGCGGCCGCGAAGGCAGCGTTATGGCCATTCTCGGCCTTAACGCCTCACCTGCTACTTCAGACAACCCTATAAAATTCACACTATTCACTTTTAACAATAAATTCAAATTTCTAATCGGAGTTTTTCTCGACCATTTTCAGGCCAAGACCACCAAGAAAATTGTGCTGCGTATGGAGTGCACCGAGTGCAAGTACCGCAAGCAGACTCCCCTGAAGCGTTGCAAGCACTTCGAGCTGGGAGGTGACAAGAAGCGCAAGGGACAGATGATCCAGTTCTAGGCTCCATCATCCGCTTCCACCCGCCACTCTTTTTACCTAACCGAAGTGTTTAAGTTGTTTTCGACCCGTCGTCGTACGGCGGGAAATAAAACAAATTAAATTGTAGAAGTAAGCTTTAAAAATGTTTAATTGAAAACGGTTAGCAACAATTGCTATATCACAAAGTGGGCATGGGCTCTTCCTCTCAGGTCGGTCACTCACGTACACCGTCTGCCAGGATCATGTCGGGTGTGCTGGAATGCAACAGGATTAGCTTAGATTGGCTCTTAAGGTCAAGCTTTACTTACTCCAACAGGCGCGGCTCCAGGCCCTCGGATTGCATCTTCTGCTTGACCGCTGGTGCAGGAACGCCAACGTGCAGCATCTTAAAGAACTTTCTGTAGCGCATATCCTCGCAGGCTCGCACACCGGCTAGCTCCGCCGGAGCTTCCTCTTTTGGTCGCTCCGTCATGGGCGTGGGTTCCGAATCCGGCGTTGGGGCTTCGGTGGGCTTGTTAGTAGATAGAGCTGGTACATTTGCAGCCTCGGTTGGTACATGATGCTCGGTGGGTATGGAGGCGAGCTTCGCCTCGAGGATTATGAGGGATGCCTCCGTTTTCTGTAACTGCCTCTCCATTTCCACAAACTTCGTTTCGCAGCCCAGGGCAAATTCATTGAGGAAGTTGCAGGTGTTGACCAAGAAGTGATTGACGAAGGCCAGGATGCGCTTCTGGTTGAGCGGCGGTACCTGGAAAAAGCACAGCGTTAGGCATGTCCGCCGTTCTTTGTTTCATTTCATTTACCTGCGTTTTATCGACGTTTATAATTGCAGAGCTTTCCATTATATTTCTTAAATATAAAAAAATGATTCTGCAGGTAAATAAAATGAGTAGTCGATTACTCGATATCAAATTCTCGATTTCTAGAGAAATGGAAGTACTTGTAGCTGGTCACAACGTTTCTGTGTTTTTTCGAATGGTCAGTGTGGCCAACGGTCGGTAAGGCGCGACGAAACTAAAACTTTAAAATTAAAGTGAGCCTTAAATAAAACAGAAGCCGATTTCTTAAAAAAAAGCTGTTATTTCACTTTACAAAAATACAGTAATGTTCCAAAATGGGGTCCATATAAAATAAAATATAATTTTATAAATCCCTTTGTAGATATTACACGTTACACTCAGTTGGTTTTAAATATTTTATTTATTCACTTTATTATATCTTAACATGAAATGTGTGAATGGTATTTCCTCGAGTATTATGGTACTTTCTTGTCGATTTATTATAAAAGTATCGTTATTTGTTCAGTTAATATGCATTTTTATTTATATTTTACTTTTGTATGTATGTATAAACTTATGTGCTGGGTGTTTTTGTTTGTTTTTAGGACCTGGGACCTTTCCTATATATGCTCAAATCTACAATGAACTTTTATTACGACTTAGTTAATTAATGCTTATCGTGTTCTCCTGGGCTTCTTCGTCACCTCACTTTTTCTGCTTAATTAATAGATCGCATTCTCAATGTTTTGTTTTGTTACAACTTTCTAGTTAGCTTTTGTCTTTCATGCTGAAAGAATTACAATATTTTTGTGGTGTGTTTGCATCATTTTGAAGAATTCTCGCAGGATTCTCCCTTGAACGAAACGTATGAGGCATGTTGCTGGTGTTTTTTTCTTTTCTTTTACGGCAGTGGATTTGTAACGGTTCGAAACGAAAGCGTATTTTGCAAATCGAAAAAATGAAAATGCTGCCAGCAGCGAAATCTTTTTATTTAAAAAACGAAAAGGCAACAGATTATCATGGGCGTGTGTTTGGTGTTTCTGTTAAAGTCTCTGATTATTGCCACCGTTGCAAACGAGAGCCAGCTGGTCTACAACGTTCTCATCAATTGAATGTGGTTCTGGTTCTGCTGGAGGATTTCGGAAATGAAAAGGCAGGCGCGGGCGCAAGTCACAAGGCTTCATGTTTTGTAAAACTTTATTTCAAATAAAAATACACGGTAATAAAAAATCAAAAATGTACAGTTAAAATTATAAATCAATAGATTTATGTATATGTAAATGTATATATCTGCTATATAACTGTGTGTGGCTAGCCACATTAACTTTTATTACCATCGCGCAATCGTGTCATCATCATCGTTTTGGATCGATCGATCCAAGAAGGTTATTCTTCGGGTTACTTGACTTTAACAACTAAGGCGTAAATTAAAATACGTAATTAAAATAATAGAGGATTTGATTGGTGTGTACACAGATCTCGCTATCGCTATCGCATCCGATTTTGTTTTAGCTTTGATTCTGATTCTGGATTCATCGGTTTCGAATATCAACTTTTGGGTTGTGTAAAGTGTGTGTGTGTGTGTGTTGTGTCACATAAAATAATAATAATTGGTAATACTAAAAACTAATATTGAGTTGCTCGGCTTTCACGTTCATCAAGTCACATTTCTATATATATCTGATCATTGATTAAAAATACGAGTACGCAGCATCCATCGATAAGCGGATCTAATTTATATTCAACTACGAAATCCATTGGATCAGCGATTGGCGCCAACATTTTGTTTGTTTGTTTGTTTATCCTTCGGTTTAATACTAGGCATAAATTAAATAAATAGCTTAGCATACAGTGTTTATAGCTTGCCTGCAATCATCAATATTTATATCGTGGATCGTTGATCGTGGATCACCGATCACCGATCACCGATCAAGAATTGCGTACTCCCCCTCCTACTCCTACTACTCTTTTAACGACAATACAAATTATAAGATTTAAAGCAGCGCATTCTGCACTTACTAATTAGTAAAGTTTCCGTTTTGTGGTCGCTACTTGACATAAATAAGCCGCCCTCGTCCTTTTCGTCCTTTAATTAATGTAAATTTACAATTCATCGCGCTCTTGCTCTCCTTCGCTCCTTCGCTAATATGGAGTCGGGGTTATGTGGTTGGTTATATGCATATGCCTTGCTTAGCCTACAGAATTTGATCGTCTACATCTTTACGTAAATGTTTCCGTCCGTCCGCGTTCCTCTCCAGGCTCCCGAATCGGCCTGCAGGGAAGGAAACGTCTGCCGGCACCTGCACAGCGAGTTTGCCTATGAAGATGTCATTGCCCGGCCGGTCCATGGGCACAGAATAAGTATATAAGTATGTATATTGTGGGTGTATTATGTATATAAAATGTACAGGAAGTCGGGCTGTGTTTCACATAGGCAGCACCTCAATTCCGAAACAATCGCTGTGCAAGTGCCACTACAACTAGAGCCGAAAAGATGGTCGATCTTGCGCAGATCATCCTGGGCATGATCCGCAGCAAGATCAAGCTCTTTCGCTGCTACACGGTGTTCTTGTTAACAAATACATAAGGTTCGTGTGTGTTTTGCTGTGGTTACTATGCCGTGTATTATGCATTGCTTTAGAGTGTTACGTTACGTTACGTTTACGTTACTTTTCTAGATTACACACGACTCTCGTCTGCTGGCTACTACTTGACTCGGTTCGAAATGCCGTTTCTCATTTTGAATTTATTCCGTTTTTTGTTTTTTCGTTTAAGGTTTACGTTTAGGTTTTACGTTATAGCAGCAGTTGGCGCTGTCTCCTCATCACCATCATCCTCTTATTGTTGTATGCATAATTTGTTGTTCTCGGTTGAAGTATAATTAGATTTAAATGTATAGTATATATATATAATGTATGTATAATTATTTAACTCGAACTCGTAATCGCTTAGCTGTGAGCTGCTGCTGCTGCTGGCTGTGGATTCTGCATCTGCACTCTGGATGCTGGATGCTGAATGCTGGATGCTGGATTCTGGATTCTGAATTCTGAATTCTATCGATCCGGCTGCACTTGTGGTCCGTTTTAGACAAACACCTTGGCGAGGCCGTCGGCCCCGGCACTGGCGATGTACGGCTTGGTGGCATGGAAGGCCACATCGAATATGCTCTCGTCGAACTTCTTGCGGTGCGCGGTAATCTCCTGCACGCACGTCTTATTGTCCAGATTCCACAGCCGTATCGAGCAGTCGTGCGAGCCCGACAGCAAGTACAGCCCGTGCGCATCCACGGCCAGCGAGGTGACCGGCTCTAAGTGCGCCACCATGGAGTGCACCAGCGTGCCGGATGTGTTGTCCCAGAAGCGGATGTGCCGGTCCTCGTGCGCCGTGATCGTGATCGGCAGCGTCGGATGCGACACCACCTTGTTGATGAATTTCCCCGTGTTGCCGGACATCTCCTGGGCCGCCTCCAGCCGCACCACCTGCTTGCCCGTCTCCGTGTCGTAAACGATGCAGTGTGCACTGTTGTAGGCCACCACGATGTGATCGACCTCGTTGCGAACAAAGTCCACCGACGAGGGCACACCCTCCGCCTCCGAGGCCGTGTAGGTGCGCAGCAGCGGCTCCTTGTTGTAGGGCGACCAGAGCTTCACTGTACCGTCCGCCGAGCACGACACGATGTTGCTCTGCATTGTGGTCAGGCCCCATACGGCGTCCGTGTGTCCCTCCAGGGTGCCGGAGTGGACGTTCGGGTCGTAGCAATCGTACGGATCGATGTTCGGCGAAGGCAGCTGCCAGCACTCGATGTTGCCGTCCAGGCCGCCCGAGTAGCATGTCTCGCCGCTGGAGGACATGCCCAGGCACAGAACTGGACCCGTGTGGGCGCGGAACGTATACAGTGGCTCCACATCCAGGCTGGCCGACTTCTTGGCCTGCACCGTCTTCTGCAGATTCCATAGCTTCAGCGTGTGATCCTCGGAGGCGGTGATCAGCACCGGTTCCTCCGGATGGAAAATCAGCGAGCGCACGCCGTCAAAGTGCGAGCGCAGCGTGTACTTGGCGTTCCAGGTCTTGCGGTAACCAGCACCGCCGGCACTGCCGCCAGTTCCGTCCTTCGAGTTGGCATCGTAGGCTCCGTCAGATTCGTTATTCACCGTCAGTTGGGCCAGCTCACCCAGTCCCAGGGAGCCGTCAACCTCTGTGGGAAGATTGGGGAAAACTACAATTATTAGATATGATATTCTGTGGATGCCACCACCGCTCAAGGAGTCCCCTTTAATCTTACGAATTACTCAAGGTAGATTTCAATTCCTCAATGAATTTGGAAAAGTAGGGACTCCATTGAGGGTTCTCTTAGCCTAGCCAAAGCACGTTAAGATCGATTAGTGTGTGAGTGTGTTGAAAAAGCACCTTCGTTCATGAGATTCATGTCGTTCAAGAGCTGCTCTCCCACCTCGGCCTCAAGATCTACGTAGAGCGTAGAAGAAGGAGTCGCCAAAGAAACAGAAGCAGAACAAAAAGCGTAAGACAAGAGGAGGCCAGCCGAAAGCTAGGTTGGATTTCTACGTGGGTTGGGTTGGGAGTTGTTCAGGAGCTAACACCGAATTGATTTCGTGATATGCTACGATTTGGCAAACCGAAAATGCTTAAATGCGAGGCGGGCCCATGCGGGAATAGGGCAGCAGTTGACAGGTTATAGGCGAGCTTTCGGGGCGGGTCACGACTTACCTTCAGTCAGCATATCCTTGCCGGATTTGGCCCGCTTGGCTAGCTTCACGTCCGTGTCTTCATTGTCGGTGGCCACCATTTCCAGGTCATCGGATATCTCATCGTCGTCGGACATCTCGGTGGCGCCCAGGAACTCAAAGTTCGCCATTACGGCCGCCTCGGTGTCCACGATGATCTCGTCAATCGATTGTTGCACTTTTTTAGCGGGAGTATGACGGCCTAATGTGAGCAAATTATTCAAATCTCCCAACAGGGGGTCGTAACACAATAACACCTACCTTCCGTCTCCGAGGCGCGCTTGTTGCTCTCGTTTCCATTGATGTTCGGACTGAGGTTTTCGCCCCCAGTGCCAGTGCCGCTGCCGAGTCCGCCGCCCAGCCCGCCGCCACTGCCGTCGTGCTCCGCATTATTGTTCAAGCCTAGGATCGAGCGCACCCGATTCGAGCGCACATCGATAATGTTGTCTGTGTAGCCGATCTCGGCTAGATATTGGCGCAGCATCTGCCTGCCCTGCCGCCACGTTGTGTTCGAGACGCTGCTGTAGGGCACTTCCGAGTCGGTGGCCACCTCGCCGGCCAGTCCGGCGTCCTCGTTCGACGGCTTGAACTCGTTCAGCTGGGGCGGATCGGTGCCATACTTTAGCCGGTAGAACTTGGCACGCTCCTGGCGCAGGGCATACTCCAGCATCTTGATGCGACGCGTCAGGTCGGATTTGAGGCTTTCCAAGCACTTGCGTTCTCCGAGGAGCATTGCGATGCGAGCCTGTAAATGGAGAAGATAAGGGATTGGTTACGATTGGGTTAAAGATAATATATAAATAAAGCATGAGAAGCTGAACCTATTATTATTATGCCATTACACCTAGCAAGTAATTGATGAAAGCCCTTCTCCTGCATTTCCCTGAACATTACGCAAAATTCAAAGTGAAAGTGGCTAAAAGCTGGCTGATTTACCTAATGCCTTGTCTGCAACACCAACTAAACTACGAGAGTTATGGAAAAATAATTAATACAGCTATTTAAAGCTTTTCCCAATGGCTTTGTCCCCCTTTTTTCTTGACTATCGTTGCAATCCAATTGCGTTTGCGTTTGTGCCTGTTTTGTGATGCGAACTGATGTGTGTTGTGGCGGGTTGCGGGCATAATTGACGCTCCGCTGCGTTGGGGCCAACGAAAAACAATTAAATTCAATTAATTGTGATACAGAGAGAAATAACATTAAAAAACTACAACTGGCCCAATTAGCTGATGGGGCAAGAGCGGGGAGAGATCTAAGCCCGCTCTGCTGTCGTCGCTGCTTCCATTACGCCAAGTGCGTAAAAACTGCAATGTAGCCAACAACCGCATCCCCCAGCGAGTCCATGCCTCCCGTCCTCCCATCTCCCCGTCCCGCCCATTTCGTGTAGCAACAGTGTGCAGTGTGCAGTTATGACTGCGCAGTTCCCCCAAAGCCGAAGCGGTGGATGGATGGATGGATGCCAAAGGGTAGACGACGGCGGCACTGCACCTGACACAGTTGCCGCGGGGAGAGAGCCAAAGGGTTGCGTAAAGGAATGAAACTTTTGCTTTTTTTCCCCGACCCTTTCCCTTCTTCCCTTTTCCATGGCACACAGCTATGACGACGCCCCTAAAAAAATAAAAACAAATACAAATTGGGGGAAGTGGGCGGCACCCACACAAAGCACACACAGCTGAGGTCAACAGAATAAGTAATGTTTTTATGGGGTAATTAAAAGGCATTTAAATATGATGCATAACCATCACTGGGGGAAAAAAGTGGAGTAAGATTAATAGTACCTATTAAGAGATGGAAAAAGAGAAGGAGAAGAGAGCAGCTAAGCCTCTTTTTGATGTGACTATGACACTGTAGCAAAACTTTAATTAATAAGAGTTTTGTTTTTAAAACTTTGAAGCTTAGTTTTGAATTTTTCTTTTATAATTCTATAACTAATTAACTTAGGGGTTTTTTCTAGCTTCTATGTTGCGCCTTACAGCACAATTTGGTGCTTTACAGCAATAATACGGCTATGATACAGGGCACAAGTTTTCATTAATTAGCTACTTCATTAGAACCTTGAAAGAGACAACTATATGTCTTTTTTGGTTCGGATTTTTTTCGTAATGCGACTACGGTCAGACTGACTTAAAAGGTAAACAATAACAATGGCCGGAATTCGCAGTGCACAATTTATTCATTTCTGGAATCCTCATGCAAATACTTCTGCAGAAATTAATATGAAAACCATTAAACTGATTTTTACAGCTTTTCTTGTACATAGATTTAGTTAATTCATAACAATTGTAAAATTTAGCGGCGAAAAAACCATGCCGCCGGAAACTTATTTATTTTGTTTATTTATTTTGCTTTTGTGCAGAATAGTTGCTAAAAATTATGCTAAGCCTTCAGCAAAAACCAATATATTTTGTGAGACCGTTTTGTCTAATGAGCAATCAATATATTTTTTAGATACAATTTCATGAATTAGAGTCGGTATATTCTATCGAACTCATTTTTTGTCTGGTATTTTTTTCGATAAGCCGATAAGTTTTTCAATTAATGAGAAATTAATGTATTAATCTCTCATTGAAAGTGCCGTATAGTCGTCTTGCTCGCACTTAGGCAAAACCCTATGGTTGCTGTCAAGCCTCTAATTAATGAGCCAATTAATGAAGTTTTTAATGCAGTGTCATAATGCTATAATCGAAAGTTTACAGCCCAGTTAACAGCACTTTATTATTTATTTACGTTTATATACATTTTAAAAGGGCAGAAAACCGATTTGCTTTACGATATGTTAATCTGGTGACTATCTTTACCGATTAGAAACCATAATAAGCATATTGATCGTGATGGGAATACCCGATATCAATTCTAGCGTTCATTTCCATATATAACGCATGTACATTTTTTCAATAATAAAGTTCCAAGTCCGAAAATGGATACAAGGGAACATAGCCATTACCTAAAAATATATTTAAACAATTTGCTACTTCAACTACTAGAATTGTGGCAACCGTTGTACAACAACGCATGTCTGCGGAATGAGAGGAGCGAGCGCAGAACGCAGTGCCCAGAACTAACAACAATAACAATTTGCCGTGTTAATAGTAAACGAGAAACTGCGAGAGAGTGCGAGCAGGAGCAAAGCGACGCTCTCAGTGCTTCTGTTAATGGAAACATGTTGTGCATTTAAATTACAGCTCAATGGCATTTCGTTTGGCTCCTTAAGCTGGCTAATTAAATCCAGCGCTGATGTTGCGGATATTCGAAGTACCCGTGAGCAGCCAAGGGCCCAGCTGCTGCTGCTGCTGTTGCACTGCAACGCGCCACACGCCAACGCCTCCAGAGCTCCACCTCACAAATCGCTCTGCGACATGCAACTAGTTTTGGTTTTTAACCGTGTAGCCTGCCTCCACAATTAGAAATTACGAATGCCATGACAAATGCACATTTGTAACATTTGTTACTTAATTGCCTTGAAGATTTTGATTTACAATGTTCAGAAACGAGTGTAAACCGAAGAAGAGGACGACTCTCCGGGGTCTGTGCATTGTATAATGTAATGCAAATACGTATACTATTCATATTTGTATAAATAGAATAATTATTATGACAAGTGCCAGCGGCGTTGGCTTCTCTAATCTATAGATGCACGAGCACACACAGACGCAATTGTGAAATGATTGAAAATGTATTAGCAGCTGCCGCGTCATTCACTGGCTATAAGTGTTAATTGAATGGACTTTTTATACCAAGAGGAACAGTGGTTTATGGCTGAATAAACCTACTGTGGATTATAGCTTATAGCTCTGAAATGTAGCTGATACCCTTAAAACTTTAAGTATAAATAAAAACTTCTTTAAGATAGGCAAGCAATCTGGTAATTTCTTAGATATTTCCATAAGTATTATTTGATTCATCAACCAGAGATCCTTTTCTATAGGTTCGAAACCAGCTTAATGCAAGAATAGTCCATAAACAAGGCCTCCATGTGAGACAACAATAATAAGTAGGATCATCTCGAACGAGTATTAGCAAGGAACCAACCACTGTGCAAGTTAATTGCCTCGACAGACGCGACAGCAGGAAAAGCCGGCCCGAGTAGGAAGTGGAAGTGGATGCATTCATATGAGAAGAACAAGGAGAACGCACTGAACATAATCAAAAAGAGGCAAGGACGTTGCATTTGCGGCCGTCGACGACACTGACACACAAAGATGTGAGCTGCGGATGTGTATAAATAGACGCAGAAGCAGGGAATCAGCCGCAACCACTAATGCCAGATGATGTCGAGGAGGAGGAATGGAAACGGCGGCCCCAGCTAAGATGGCGTCCCATGGAGCGAGCGGTGGGTTGAAAGTGTGGCCGCCTCCTCTGCCCACTCGAACTTGGTTTGGTTTGGGCCAAAACGGCAAACCTGGCGAACTTGGCGAACAGGTTCATAAATCGTGGCGACAAATGTGCGTTGTTAACTTGTTTTTTTTTTTTGCTTTGCCGTTTTCCCCACTTGATGCAAAGTCGGGAGAGCGAGAGAGATTTGAATGTCACGTTGCATTTAGAGCGTAACGGATTGGGGGACTGGTGGAGTGCGGTTCGTTATCGATACCACCACCGATAACACGCGTCTGGCTGCCGCCCTGACAGGTGAAAGCGATAAGGCGTGTGGGTTGACATTGACACTGGGTTGGCCCCCTCCTCATTCTCATCCCCGCCGTTTGGATAAAAATCAGCCTACAACGCGACTACATTTTTTCGGGGGTTAAAGGCTTCTGCTGGGGGGAATCGTTTGCCATCTGCGGCAAACAGAGCATAAATTCGATTACGGCGATTGCTCGGCTCGATTCGCTTGCATGCAGACAGCCATCTCCTCCAGCGGCTCCTTCACCTCCTCCCTCTTTGCCTTTTGGCTGGCCTTCCACACTCCCCGTTGCTGTTTGCCTTGCATGTTCATGCATTAGCGCCTCGAAAAAATCATTGAAATGGAAAGTGAGCTCCCGCTGACGATAAACAAGGACCTTTAACCCTCCTCAGTGTACTTAAAAGCAAATAAAGCGTACTTGTCATGCCATTTTTGTGCTGAAAAGCTCGTATGTAGGCCCATACAATGGGAAAGGATATGGCATTCCCTACATGTATATTTTTATGAAGGCTAAAAAATTTATGATCTTTGTTGTTTTTAATATTTAACTCAGAAGAAGGTTTATTAATATCGAAAAGTGAGATTGGGAAAGAATTTACCTATTGTACTCTTTAAATTTTAAGACGATTGCAAGAAAATATCGATATTGAAAGAAGTAGGATATTGACATGAACTTTCTTTTTGGTAAACAAGTAATCTTATTTTAATTCAAACAAGTGCTCAACTTCTCGGAAAGAATTATATTCTTTAGAATGGGTTTGGTTAAACAAAACACCCCCAATTTAACCTTGAAGGTTCCTGCCTAGCATAAACATCTCTTCCAGGTCAAAATTCCCAGGGTTAAGGTTAAGTAGTGACTCACCTGCAATTCGGCTCTGTCTACGTCCCATTGTGAGCGCTCCAGCTCGAAGCGCGACCACTCGTGCTGGATAAAGTGCAATATGCCCGGTATTGTGTACTGGGGCGTGGTGGCCTGCTGGTTATTCGGTCCGCCGCCAGCCATCCCGTTGCTGCCGTCGTCGCCTACGTTGCTCATGCCGCCGACCAGGCCGCCAACATTGGCGTTCTGTCCACCAGCGTTCAGTCCGCTGATACTCAGACCGCCACTGCCGCCGCCCAGGCTGTTGGATAGTACACCGCCGATCGAAGAGTTGGCACCGCCAACGCCGACACCAACGCCGCTGCCGCCGAGGACGCCGGCTCCCGCACCGCCTACCGGCTTGTTGTTGATGCCAGCGGTGGCTCCCGAGTTGGTGCCCATTGGTTCACGTCGCGCTCTCTGTGGCTGTGCTGGCTGGCTGCCGGGTGGTTCTAGCTACTGCTCCTGCTCCCGGTGCTGCTCCGTCTGATCCTGCAACTGCTGCTGCTTCTACTTCTTCGCTTGCCAGCTGTCCGCCTTGTGTTGCCCAGTGCTACAAATGCAGTGTTCTTTGTTTATGGCTCTCGACTTGAGTTCCTGCTGCTGCTGCTGCTCGTCCTTTGTCGCTGCTGCTGCTGCTGCTGTTACTGTTGGTCCTGTTTCGTGTGTTTTCCGTTGGTTTTCAGAGGGGGGGAAAAGAGCAAAGTTCCGTACATGAGACAAATGAGGTCATTGAATTTTCCGAATGCGGGGGGAGAGCGCAGGAGGGCCCAGCAGGACACTCTCTTTCTCTGGCTTTAGCTCCGGCTCCCTCTCGCTCGCACGCCCGCAATCGCCCTATGTTATGTGCTACTACTATTAAGCCCTCTCGCACCGGATCCGCCCCCGCCCGCGCGCTTTCTCCTGTTCTCTCACTCGCGCGCGCCCCGACTCTCTCCGACTCTCTTTACGGCACACGGTACGGTACAACAACGTCACACGCGACCCGCACTCTCTCTTTAGAGTTGCCAGCCGCGGGTGGAAAAAGGCTAAATTATAGCGCACAAAAGCCGTGGAACAGCTGATGTAATGGCGAAGTTTAAACTCCTCGGCGAGGTGGGGGGGAAGCCTCCCTCGCTGCAATTACTGTAGGTGTTACACGGCCAATCGCCACACTTTCCACGCTGGATTTGTCGGAAAACTCAACTTACACACACTCCCGCATGGAAATTTGAATGGCGCACAGCACTCACGGCACGGATTTCGGAACACGGACACGGGCGTAGAGTATTCTTTCTTTTTGAATCAATTCCTAGGACTTCGTGGTTGCTGGCTACTCGGTTCCTGGGCGAAACGCTTCAGAACCTTTCGATAGCATTTGCTGGTTTACTTGACAATTTTGTTTACTATTTACAGCTTTTTCCAAGGAAACGTTGTTGCTACCTTTCGCACGAATCACCGTTTTGAGAGCGAACAAATGACGCGGTGGGGAGGAGGGCGAAATGCCCGAACGGGAGGAGAGGCGCAGACGGCGATTAGAGCGCAGCTCGTTCGTCGATTTGGTCCATTGTTGCGCCCGTTTGCAATTACTAATTAATTAAGGCGAATGCTGAGCTCGGTGCTGCTGCACAAAAAAAGTCGATTTGATTCGATTCGGCCGCACATCAGAATGTTTGGCCTGGAACTCTGAAATAACACAGAGTTGCAGCGGCACACCATTCCTCTCGCTCGCACTCGCGCACCTGCCGCCCGTCCGCCTCGTATGGCCGTCTCGCTCGGCGAGTCTATATACAAAGAAAAACACGCACACACTGACGAACGTACGCATACGCCAAAGCCGAAGTATTTTCACTTTGTTGAATTTGGCGAGTGCGGTTTCTGCGTTTCAGGCACGCGGGGACGTGGGGCCCGATCTGCTTCGCTTACTTTGCGTTTTAATGCACCGCTTGGCTGTATTTTGCAATTTTTCTCTTGATTTTCATTGGTATAATACAGAGACTACGAAGCAGTGTTGCCAGATGAAAATTTAGCTTTCGCCCTAAAAAATCTCTGAGTCGATATTTCCTCCTAAAAAATCCAGTCTTCCCCTCAATTTAAAATACTGTTAATTTCAAATAATTAAGTGAAGAAATATCTTATTATGAAGTGGGCAGTATTTTTTACCTTTTTTTTCACTAGGATTTCTAAACTAATAAATTTAACCACACTAATAATACGGTAAATTCAAAATTTGTTGTGAATTTTGTTGTTTTTTTTTTTTAATAAATTGGGAGAGCAAGAGAGCAGGGAGCAGCTTTGAACAAAAACGTAACGATCTACAACGTACGTGAACAAAAACGTGAAGATTTACGACGTAAGTAATACAGAGACTACAAAGTGCGATAGGCGGGGCGAACTCGATACTTGGGCTCACGCGTGTCTGTCGTGAATAATCCAGCAGGAGGGAATCTCGGCTAAGGCCCTAGCTGTGACTCAAACCCGAGGTTAGCATGACGTTGCACTGTTAAGATGCGGCCACACTAATCATACTGCAAGCTATTCGTTACACTGACGAAAATTCAGAGCTTAACATTTTTACCTTTACCCCTTTTTTAATAAGCACCTTGGAGCTTGTTTCTAAGGTTTCTGGTTTTGCAGGTTGCAGGTAGTAGCAAATTGGCTGTATTAAATTCTTAAGGCACGTCACAAGATGGAAAATATAAAATATATATTTAAAAAAATAGCGATATCCGATATATCAGGCATTGATATATTATCAACACTGTTAATTAAAAAGTCAAAACAAATTGTATAAAAGCAGGATGTTCAAGCCAAAACTGGCAGTCTGTTCTTGAATTTCGTCGAGAAGTCTCAATTATTTTTAATTTATTTTGATTTGTTTCTTTGTTTATTTTTTGTTTACCTCTTTACATTCTTAATTTTATTCTGGATTTGTTTCAAAAAGACGGAAGTTGGTCTGAACTACAGGTGTTCAACCGGTGTAGCTTTATTTTATTTTATTTTTCTTATTTTTTTGATATACTTGACCGTGCAGGGCGTGGCAAGAGGAGTAGTCCGAATACTGCAACGTGATGTAAGGATGTACAGCTTGCTGAGTTCAAGTCAAACCTCAGATATTCTTTTGATTTCTAGATTAAATGTAATTATTTATTCTAGCCTTATCCGGCCTAATTTTGGGGAATTCCCTTTTTTTTTTGTTTAACCAAAACCCGCAAACGGTCAAAGTTTATCTAAATAATTAAAGATGGCAAAACTGCACTTAATTCCAATACATGCTGAACGCCTCGAAACAACGCAGGATCTCTTACATGACTGTACATTTATTTTGGTTAAAAGTTACCTACAAACTATCATATAAACAAGGACTGACATTGAGATGTGATAAGTTTATTACTGTTAGCATTATTTTTTTTATCCTTGCTGTCACGTCCTGCCGAGTTCTTTTTGATCGAAATGCTGCCACAAACTGGGAGCGCCGCCGCTTACAAGAACTCCTCGCACCAGTCGTTCAGGCAGTTGTAGCAATCTGAGGCCTGTTTCGAGCTGGCGTGGCATACCTCCTTCATCCAGTCCTTGAACAGCTCCTCGTCCTTTTTCAGCACAAGGTACTGCCCCAGGACAGTGTAGGCCTGCGCAGGAAAACATCATTGGTTGAGTGATCGTTGTAAACAACGCACATTGCTTATTTGCGCACATGGCGTCATCATATTTACACACGCACCTTGTCGAAGCCAGCTTCAGTTAGGCGTCCTCCGAGGACATCGCCGACGCCGGCCAACTCGGTCACCGACTTGTTGCCCATCGGCTCCGCCACAAAGTTCCTGTATTTCTGAGAAGTTCCGGACATCGTGTTGGCTTGTTTTTGGTCTGTGGTTTGCGAATTTTGTGAAATATAATAAGTTTGCGGCGTTTCTAAAAAGTGACGCACTAAAAGTGTGACCGCCGGCTATTCCGACCAGAACGCTGAAATGCCTCGCGAAAGGTGCAAGATTTTTCCTTTGCCAGTGGACTGGCCACACTAGTTTGGTCTTAAAACGAGGGATGTGAAAATATATCGATATTTTAAAACAAAAAATTAATATTTACAATTATTCCAATAAATATTTGTTTAATTGTTTTTTTTTTTAATATTGGGGGTAGTACAAAATTGCGGGAGGGGTCTAAAATAAATAATAATGCGATTCCGTTATAGCTAGGGCGCCTAACTGAAATCTGAGCCTAAAATAAGATTTTTTAAATTCTGTAATAATGTAAAAAAGGTTTTCTACGAAAGTCACCTTGTTTTTCAGGAAAGCTAGAATCTGTCACCGAAACATAAAGCAACGACCTCAAGGAGTTACTACACCCTTTCCCATCCCTAATTTAACCTTTAACATTTCGAAATAAAATCCGTTATATTTTTGTGTAATGTTCTATTTTGTAATAGGGGCCATGCACCTGTGCTTAGTATGCGCCACGACACTCTGCTTAACCCAATTTATCAGCGCCGTACCTGCGACATCCCGCCAAGCTGCTTTGATAAGAAACCTCGCCACTGAGGCTTCAACCTGGGCAGCCATCCGCCCAAAACTCCAGTCTTGATTGACACCTGGCCCTGTTCTAGCTTATCGGCCAACTACTGGCTTAGCCAAGCCCACACACAGTCTATAAAATCCTCACTTGCGAGTCCCTAGCCATAGTTAAGCTGAGTTCCCTGCAAAGATGTTGGCGCTTAGGTGGCTTTGCTGTGGATTGGCCCTTGGTTGGCTGGTTGGTGAGTTACGGGGAACCGGAGGTGGATCGGCTTTGTCTCCGCTGACCGAGATTCGCGCGCACACACATCGCTTTGAGGTTGCTGAGTAATTAAAGCGCTCCAGGCCAAGAATTAATTGCTGGGTCGCAACCGGTTTCGAGGATTACTAATGCGTCAGCCGCCTCTTAATAAGCTTGGGAGCTGGGGCTCGAACCTGGGCCTTGGGTCATCAGTTGGCGATCAGTTGGCAATCGGCGGTTAGCTGGTCAAGATGTCCTCGAATGCGCTGGCCTGCATCTGCAACGTGATCAATCCGTGTCGAAATGAGGTTTCCACCACCTTTGTGGTGATTCAGTGGCTCATCACCGGCTTCGCAGCCCTCGCCCAGGTGGTGCGGCCCGTGCTCCTGCTCTGTAAAGTGGTTACCCTTGAGTCCTTGCCTATTACTTATGCATTTTTTTTAATTTTTCTCTTAGTTGGCATTCGCGGTGAGGTGGCTCTGAGTCAGGAGGATTACAACAAGACTTGGATCTACATGCCCAATGGCGAGGGCAAGCCGGAGGTGGCCTATCTGGTGGAACCACCGCCCGAGAACCGCATCAATCTGCCGCAGCTCATCAAGTTCGAGCTCTACGGAAGGTGACTTGCAGCTTGGAAATGAGTTTTCAATAATAATTAATCCTCCTCCCTCAGTGAGTCCAGTTCCAGTGCCGATTTCTGGATTGACGACGACAACTTTGAGTTCCCGCAGCGCCACAAGCGGGACACGTGGCAGGAGATGGCCGAGAAGTTCAACCCGGACCTGGACACCAAGATCCTCGTTCACGGCTGGAAGTCCAGCACCATGAGCAACTCCATCCAATCGATTCGCGGCGCCTACATCGAACGGGGCCAGGTGAACGTGTTCGCCATCAACTGGAAGGATCAGGCGGATAATATATACTACTTGACCCCGGCTCGGTACACGGTCCAAGTGGGCAGGGCGGTGGCCAAGCTGATTGATCTCCTGGTGGAGGAGAAGGACGCGGATCCCCAGAGGATACACCTCATTGGCCACAGCCTTGGGGCCCACATAATGGGCTATGCCGGCTCCTACACGAAATACCGGGTTAATCGTATCACGGGCCTGGATCCGGCTAGACCCGCCTTCGAGGACTGCATTGGGCCGGAGAACCACCTGGACGACACGGATGCCAACTTCGTGGATGTCATACACAGCTGTGCCGGCTACCTGGGCTTCCGTCGACCGATCGGAATGGTGGACTTTTATCCCAACGGAGGCGGACCGCCCCAACCGGGCTGCAAGGAGCTGTCGCAGATCTTTAGTGAGCATTTCAGGGGGATTTGGGGTTGCCATATCGAGCCTCCTGTTATCTACCCTCCTTTCAGCTGGTTGCAGCCACGGACGCTCCTATGAATACTATGCGGAGTCCATCAACTCCCCCAAGGGCTTCTACGGCGTTCCCTGCTCTGGCTTGGATGAACTCAAGGGCAAGAACTGCACGGGCGGTAAAATCCTCATGGGGGATCCTGTGCCCCGGGATGCTCGCGGCATTTTCCTCGTGAAAACGGCCAACAAGCCGAGCTACGCCCTGGGCATCGATGACATCCTGAACCACTGACACGGCCCCAACTGCGACTCCTTAAATATCGAAAATTAATACGTATTATTAAATATTATCTACAACAAAGTCACTTAGGCTACGAATACGAGAGAAGGGAGATTAGTTCAGGCTATGACGTCGGTGCGTCTGCGGATGATGTTGCTGCTCCGGTGGCTGCCGTTGGGCTGCAGCACGTCCTCGGGCCGTGGCTCGATCTCGTAGTGCTTGTAGCCGTCCACGTCGTCCAGCTCCCTGGAGGTGAACTTGGCCAGCATGGTGCCGCGTCCGGCATAGGGCGGAGTATACTTGAAGGTCGCTGCCGCGGTGCCACCCACCGGGATCTCGGCGATCTGTAAAGGGAAAGGGATGAAGTCTCCGCACTCAGGATGCTGTCAGCTGCTCAAACCCACCTTGAACTTCAGCGGCTGCTCGATGCCCGGCCCCTCCACCGTGAATATGCCCTTGTGGAGGGGTATGGGCAGCGGATTGGCCAGGCGCACGATCACGTCCAGCTCCTTGCGGGCCACGATACTGGCCTCACTGGCCCCGCCCAGCTGGAACTTGATGTCCGGCTTGCGCACCCGAAAATCGTCCTGGGCATAGTAGTCGTAGTCCGTGTCCTTGACCTTGGCGGCGGCCGAGATCTGGAAGGCGGCCTGCGAGGAGAGCTTCTCGAAGTACTCCTCGAAGATGACCTCCATGCGCACGTACTCGCTGCTCTTGGGCTTCAGCTCGAGCTCGAAGGGCAGAACCTTGACCTCCACGGCGCCCACGCCGGTGTAGAGGACGGCGTCGCAGCTGACCTGTCCCGTGGCCAGGTGGGTGGCGGTCTCGCTCTTGTTGGAGACCTTCAGCACCACACTGAAGTTCTCGCCGATCTTGATGTCGTCCTTGAGCTCCATGTCGAACTCCACGTCGTTGAAGTTGTCGTTCAGGTAGTAGCGGCTGAAGGCATGGCGGGACTGCTTGAGGGCCTTGAGCATGGTGCTCCGCTCCTCCTCGGAGCGCTCCGCGTGCTTGTAGGTGTCGGTGATGTCCTCGCGCTCCCACTTCAGCACCGCCTTGGTGCTGATCAGGTGGCCAATGGCCAGGGTGTCCTTGCGCAGGAGCTTCAGCGGCTGGCTGGGCCCGTTGTAGCGCCAGTAGAGCTTGTCCGCGTTCACCTCCGCAAAGACGAAGCCGCCGTCGAAGGGCCGCAGGATCTCGCCCTGCTTCACGGCCACCACCGAGGCGGGACCCACGCGGTACATGTTATCGGAGGCCTCCTGCGGCGTGGCGTCCACCACCTGCCAGCCGTCGTAGGAGCCGTGCTGGCCGACGCCCAGGTCCGGGCGCTGCATCCACAGCTCGTTCCACACATGGTAGTTCCATATGGAGTCCGTGGTCTCCGCCTCCAGCTTCTTGTTGTTCGCATCGATGAAGACGTCCACCGTCAGCGAGGCCTGGGTGTCGTGGGCGGACGAGTAGCAGGTGATGATCCTCGCCGGGATGCCCAGACTCCTGGCAATGGTGGCCAGGACGCCGCTGAAGTTCCAGCACTGCGCGAACTTCACCGACTTCTGGGTTTTGTGGAACTGCTGGAGGATCTCCGCCGACCCGGTCCACTTGGTGGGTGCCACGCCCCCCGAGAAGTCCTCCGACCAGTTGCCCAGCAGGACGCCATCGTCGTCCACGGAGTTCACCAGAGCGGACAGGGCGCGGGCCACGCGCACAGGATCGCCTCGGTAGGCCGGCGGGATCCTGCCCACGGTTCCCAGGACCTTGAGGCTGCACTCCAGCACATGGCGCTCGAACTGGCCGATCTTCCAGACCGAGGGACGCAGTCGGTTGTAGGATCCCCGCCATATCAGGGTGGTGTCGTGCATCACGTACTCCTTGCGCTGCTCCCGATCCTCCAGGTAGACCTGATCCTCGGGACACCAGGGATTGAACAGAATGTATATGGGCAGCGGCAGGGGATAGCTCCGCGAGCCATCTCCCAGCAACTTGGTGTCGATGTCCAGCCTCCACTCGGTCACGGGACACGTGGATGGCGGCTTGATCAGCACTGTGAGGATCTGGCCCTCGTGGGACTCGATGCCGGCTCCCCACTCCAGAGTGTCGCCCAGGTAATCGATGCCGTCGTGCGGCACCAAGGCATTTAGGGTTCCGTGCCCGGGACTCGGCTTGGTGTCATCCGTCACGGTGAGGATGAAGCTGATGGCATCCTTGCTGGGGCTGTAGTCCCGGTTGAAGTGGATGCGCAACCGGAAGGGTTCGCCTCGCCTCACGATCAGGGCCTCCTTGGCGGCCGCCGCATAGAAGTGGCTGGTGTGGTGCTCGTCGTGGTTGTCCTCCAGGCAGAGATCCACCCTGTGGACGCCCAGCACCGCGGAACTGGCGGCATCTGTTTGAATTAAAAAAAAAAAAATCATTAATAAGAGGTTCCTCTTTTTATACTGATAATTTTTTTATTCAATTATTTATTATTTATTATTATTATTTATGTATTTTTATAATGATATATTAAATTTATAAATTGGCAATAATCACTAAGGCTAAGATCTTTTAAGAAGATTTAATTACTTTACAATTCCAATTTTCTTAGCCATTAAATCTTGAGGTATTTCTAAAATCTAGAATCGAGTTTCTATATAAAAGAACAGAAAAACAGAGGATAAGAAACAGAAGCAAATATCATATTTAGTTCATGAAATATAAGGCAGTTCATTACCACTTATATTTATTTCCTCTACAATATATTTTTAAACCAAAAACTGTATAAACAATTCCCATACGCTCTTCATGACTAATAATTAGTACTTTGACAGGGTCTCTGAATAAAATCTGTCAGCGGGTAGTTCCAAGAGATCTTTTTGCCTTTTTCTTGGCTGTCTGGCGGCAGCAGATGATATCATAAAGCAAATCTTCTTTCTGTCAGCTGTGTTCCCCGAAGCCCCAGCAACATATTGACTAATAGCCTTTGGCCGTAAACATAACAAAACTTGTGCCACAATGGCCAAAAGATCAATGCCAAGCCAATTAATTCTAGCAGTGGACAATAAAAGCAACGCCAACGCCTAGCTAAAAAAACAACAGCAGTCCTAAAGCAACCTGAATAAAATAAAGCATAAAAAATAGCATTTATAAAATGTTTCTGCTGAAAAAAATATACCCGAAAAATTAAGTGAGGTAAATTATAATTATATTTCTTGGAATTAAGGCAATTGGAAATTAAAATTGAATTAAGAACTAAGCTTTTTGATGTATTTTTAGCTCTAAAAATACTTCCTAGGAACCACTTTGTTTTCTGGAAGATATATTCAAAAAGGGCAACGACATATTAGCCTATATTCCGAGTAGTTCAATCATAGATTGCTTTATGGATGGAATTCAATTTGCTAAGGTTACCTAAGGTCCCCTTTGAAACTCTTGAATAAACCAAAAATAGATTTCTCCCAAGCATGCTGGTTCCCAAGCATCAACCACGGGGAAAAAGAAAACATAAGCTACCATAAATAACAAGCTCTTTTTTTGTGATAAAAATTAAGTCAAATTGGTATTATCGGGCATGTGTTCCTCATGTCTTTTTCCTCGTGAAATGAAATCAACTCAGACGAACTTTGATTGGAAATTACAAAAATGTAAAGAGTTCAAGTAAATATCACAATCTAAAAACAATATTTGCTGCAATATTGAATGTGTGAAGGGATTGGCTTACATGCAAATAAATAAATGCTCAAATGTTTGTTAATAATTTTGTGCGAAATAGCAATGCAAATTCGACCTCACGAACGTGTCAGAAAACCCGAAAAAGCAAATTCCGCAACGGAAATAGCACACAAAATGAAGTCATACTCGTAGACCAAAAACAAACACATTAAATAATATAAAATTCCAAATGATTTGCCTGCTAATTATAGTACTTAACATCAATCACAGATCATGCTAGGTGATATTTAATCTAACTTTTAAGGGTGGCCACCTATTTGCATTCGCTTAGAATTCTCATAGAGAACCTGCCAGGCAGCTTAAACTTCAAGATTCCAAATGAAAACAAAAGTATTCCAAAGTCATGAAGTCATCTACCATAAAAGAACAAGCAAATTAAAATAAATTATCAATTCATTGAAGCAAAGTCTAAGTAGCTTTGGTTAATAAATATTTAAGATATGGCAAACAAATTAATATTCGAGTTATTTACTTTTATTTTCATTTCGAAACCCCAGTGAAGTCATAGACCAATTCAAATCATATTAAAATTATTCACAAAACTCTTTGCTAGGTCACTTGTTTTTGGGGGTTTTCATAGGTGACTGATATACCTTCTAGATCTGCTGAGGGTCGGGTGCTGCGAAAGGGATTCACTCGGCGGGGCTGGGAGTTGGGCCACCATCGCTGCAGCCAGCTGGGCGTATAATTCCGATACCAGTAACTCATCTTTTCTGGCTTCCGGCTTAAATGGCAGCAAAGACCGTTGTAAGCCACAGTTTATGCGTTACGGTTTTAATGAAAGAGGCAGAACCGACAAGAGAAGAATAGAACTAACGGAAAGTCGTAGTAAGGTATTATTATATTGCCTTGATCCGCACCGAAGCTATATCGGAAGCGAACAGCGCGACGCTTTGAACTCGACTGATCGGAAATTGGCTTTCTCAGATAGTTTCGCCTCTGCCGATGCCGCTCTCCGATCTCCGAGAGATCTATCCGCTGCTCTCCAAGATCTGGTCGGTTTTGTTTTGTTATTAATTATGTCCGGGAAGCCGAGCTTGGACCCGTTGTGGACAGAAGCTGTGACTACGTCATCGTTCTTCTCGATCAACATGGTCATCAGCGAAGCGTGGAGCATGGAGTGCTCTCCGGAGGCAATATAAGGCTTGCCTCGCTCTTATTAATCATTTCGCTGGCTGTTTATCATCAATTATTGTATAAATATCAAATTTTTTGGGGGAGGCAGCAGGTGTTTCACGCTTCTTGTTTATTTTAATTCAATTTTGCGAAATTGCAGGTATAAAAATGAGCAATTCGATGGCTATTCCACGCTGTGGGCAGTCTCCACTATGAGTGTTTAAACACCCACGGCGACAGCGGGCAATTTGCATTCATAAAAGGCAATAACTATAGAACTGAATGCATAATTGTTCGAAACACTAACAAAGTAAATCAATTTGTAAGGTTGGTGAGCGGAACGCAGAGATCAAATCAAATTATATGACCGTGCTATATAAAATAAATCAATTTAAAAAATATAACCAACGGACATTAAAATATTAAAGGGAAGAGGGACAAGTAGAGCAAGGTAAGAAAGGTTTTCTAATATCTTAACTAGGTTTAGAATTCTAACAAAATTATGGGTTATATATGGACTTAGGCTTAATTATATGATGTGTTTGAAACCAGTTTTCATTGAGAATAATAAGACATAAGCTGCATCTGGTAAGAGAACTTTGTAGATAAAATAAAGAAATATAACTAAGGAATGTTTACAATGAATTATTTCTAAATTTACAACGAATTTTAGAAAACTAAAAATATTGAAAATATGCCCTTATATTATTACATTACAAACGATAAAACCATTTAAATTCAAGAATATTTGTACTTAATTTTGGTGTGAGTACTTTTGTATTCATTTTGAACTTTT